>CM034355.1:13718712-13776364 GCA_019925275.1 Mytilus edulis | reverse complement strand
AGATGAGTCGAAACGACAGGAATGGTCCTGTCTCAAAAAGTTGAAAAATATGCAATCTCAACAACAAATGTGGACATAAACATAATGGTAGTCTCACATAGAAAAAAAAACCAGCTAAAAATATGAAGGCGTATAGAAAAAAAAAGTTCGTATAACTGTGATTTTCAATAGTTTTCAAAGTTGTAAACCAGTCATTTCGGCAACAATCAGCGGAGCTGAACTAAACGTAAAATTGTTCTGTAACTCATCCATGTCATCATGGTTAACTAACATACTAAAATCAGCCCAATAGCTAAAATGTCTGTGATTTTCAACCATGTATCGAAGTCCAAAGCCCGTAATATTGGCCAAAACTAGCGGAGAGTAACGAAACTTTAACATGATTTGTAATTTACCATGGGTAACTCACATACCAAAAATCAGCCCGATCTCGAATAAACTCATCATAGATACCAGGACTAAATTTAGTATATACGCCAGACGCATTTCGTCTACAAAAGACTCATCAGTGACGCTCGAATCCAAAAAAGTTAAAAAGGCCAAAAAAAGTACGAAGTTGAAGAGCATTAGACCAAAATTCCTAAAAGTGTTGCCAAATACAGCTAAGGTAATCTATGCCTGAGGTAGAAAAGCCTTAGTATTTCAAAAAATTCAAAAATTTGTAAACAGTAAATTTATAGATATAACTATATCAATGACAATTCATGTCAGCACAAAAAGTGCTGACTACTGGGCTTGTGATACCCTCGGGGAAATAAATCTCCACCAGCAGTGGCGTCGACCCAGTGGTTGTAAATAAACTCATCATAGATACCAGGACTAAATTTAGTATATACGCCAGACGCGTTTCGTCTACAAAAGACTCATCAGTGACGCTCGAATCCAAAAAAGTTAAAAAGGCCAAAAAAAGTACGAAGTTGAAGAGCATTAGACCAAAATTCCTAAAAGTGTTGCCAAATACAGCTAAGGTAATCTATGCCTGAGGTAGAAAAGCCTTAGTATTTCAAAAAATTCAAAAATTTGTAAACAGTAAATTTATAAATATAACCATATCAATGACAATTCATGTCAGCACAAAAAGTGCTGACTACTGGGCTTGTGATACCCTCGGGGAAATAAATCTCCACCAGCAGTGGCATCGACCCAGTGGTTGTAAATAAACTCATCATAGATACCAGGACTAAATTTAGTATATACGCCAGACGCGTTTCGTCTACAAAAGACTCATCAGTGACGCTCCAATCCAAAAAAGTTAAAAAGGCCAAAAAAAGTACGAAGTTGAAGAGCATTAGACCAAAATTCCTAAAAGTGTTGCCAAATACAGCTAAGGTAATCTATGCCTGAGGTAGAAAAGCCTTAGTATTTCAAAAAATTCAAAAATTTGTAAACAGTAAATTTATAAATATAACCATATCAATGACAATTCATGTCAGCACAAAAAGTGCTGACTACTGGGCTTGTGATACCCTCGGGGAAATAAATCTCCACCAGCAGTGGCATATACCCAGTGGTTGTAAAAAAACTCATCATAGATACCAGGACTAAATTTAGTATATACGCCAGACGCGTTTCGTCTACAAAAGACTCATCAGTGACGCTCGAATCCAAAAAGTTAAAAAGGCCAAAAAAAGTTCGAAGTTGACGAGCATTAGACCAAAATTCCTAAAAGTGTTGCCAAATACAGCTAAGGTAATCTATGCCTGAGGTAGAAAAGCCTTAGTATTTCAAAAAATTCAAAAATTTGTAAACAGTAAATTTATAAATATAACCATATCAATGACAATTCATGTCAGCACAAAAAGTGCTGACTACTGGGCTTGTGATACCCTCGGGGAAATAAATCTCCACCAGCAGTGGCATCTACCCAGTGGTTGTAAAAAAACTCATCATAGATACCAGGACTAAATTTAGTATATACGCCAGACGCGTTTCGTCTACAAAAGACTCATCAGTGACGCTCGAATCCAAAAAAGTTAAAAAGGCCAAAAAAAGTACGAAGTTGAAGAGCATTAGACCAAAATTCCTAAAAGTGTTGCCAAATACAGCTAAGGTAATCTATGCCTGAGGTAGAAAAGCCTTAGTATTTCAAAAAATTCAAAAATTTGTAAACAGTAAATTTATAAATATAACCATATCAATGACAATTCATGTCAGCACAAAAAGTGCTGACTACTGGGCTACAAGCGTTTAGGAAAAAAGTCCTTATAATTGTGATTCCCAACAATTTATCGAAGTCCAAAGACCGTAATTTAAAAAAAAAAATTAGCGGAGCGAAACGAAACTTTGACTTGATCAGTAACTCATCATGGTTAACTCACATACCAAAAATCACTCCAATATCTGAAGGTCTTTAGAAACAAAGTCCATATAATGGTTTGTTGAGGAATGACGGAATGACGGAATGACAGACAAGGCTAACACTATACGGCAACGACACCTTTGTTGCGGGGCCATAAAAAAGACAAACAAACAAATAATAGTACACACGACAAAACATAGAAAACTAATGACTAAGCAACACAAACCCAACAAAAAATCTAAGGGTGATCACAGTTGCTACTGAAGGGTGTGAACATGTGATACCCGTCGTGTTGCTCATTTTCTTAAAAGGCTAGTGAATAGTATAATTTGGTAGTTCACATTTGCGAAAATGAAACGGGATTGTAGTTACAACATAAGAAACATATTTAGTATCATCAATGAAACAGATATTTTATAACAGTCACCCAACTCGTGATTGCGTCCGTAAAAATCACGAAGAGAAGATTTCAAATTCACAATTTTTAACTTTTGTTTTAAAAGTTTTATAGTGAGCAGCAACCCTCTATCACGGAAATCATGATAGGAAATACAAGTTAGAGAATTTCGTATCAATGCTGGAATGTGGCTACATAAAAATGGAAAGTTCACAATATGGGAAGCTGAAATCATACTATTTAACTGGATAAAAATCATTATATCTAAACATTAAACGACTTGTTTTTCATACATCTTTCTTCAATCTAGATATCACCTACATTTCGCATATCAAATACCATAAGGTATTTTCTGTTGTTGTTTATTTTTCATCACTTTTTAAATATTGACACATTCATTTTGTAAGAAGATTTCAAATCGGAATATCAAGAAATGTTTGAAGTAGTACAATCGTTTATATAAAATCACTCAAGTATTTGATCCAAGCTGTTGTTTTTATTATACTATTTTTTATTTTATTATCGTTTTAGTGCAAAAGTGTTAAAACACTTGATTTCATGATAACAAAAAAAAAACAGTACTTAGGTGAGATGTTCTTAACGTTGATTTTTATGTCTTCGACTATATTTTTGGATTTTCCCGTTAGTATATCCGCCAATGTTTTGGATACTTATATTTCCGAACAACAAATAACTTTAGTGACACAAACATTCTGCGTTCATTATCACTAAACTAGTATATATTTGTTTAGGAGCCAGCTGAAGGACACCTCCGGGTGCGGGAATTTGTCGCTACATTGAAGAACTGTTGGTGACCTTCTGCTGTTGTTTGTTTTCTATGGTCCGGTTGTTGTCTCTTTGACACATTCCCAATTTTCATTCTCAATTTTATTAAAATTTATTTTGATTGAAATATGCTACCTATTAGTCAATATAGTTAAATTTCATCTTGTTAGTATGTTTTTGGTTTTTATTAGTTTAATTGAACAAATCTTTTCATTTTTATCATTTTATTTTCAACTGAATCTTCCTTATATTATCTTATACGTTTGAAATGTGCAAGTTTCTTATTTTCTATTGACTCTTATTTCATATGATTTCTAGAATTGGGAAAATTTGTAAACTTACAGTTTATTCAGTAGAACTTGTGAATTTCTGCTGCACATATGTAGCTTCATAACAAAAGAATAGTATTTATATCTTGATTAATTTGTTTTAGCCTGAATTTTGCTGTAAATTGTATTTTTTGCCAAGTTGTTTTTACTAAAATTGATGTAGGTTCAGAACACGTAACAATTAAGAAAGTTGTCTAAGCCAAACCAGTCGAACTTGTTCTTGGTATTACCAGCTCAGAATTTAGCCCTTCTTTATTTGACATAATTTGCCATTACTATTATTCTAATCATAATTCATTTGTTTACAATACTTTGAATGTTCGACCAAAAGAGTAGATTACACAACACACCAATAAACTTCTGAAATAGTCTAGACCAGTACTCGACTGTACCGATGTCTACTTGACTTGAATTGGTCTGAAATTTACTTGATATTACTCGACTGTAGTATAAATTGTACGTAACCATCGAAACTTGTACTCAACCTTTACTCGACTAGTACTTAATTATTTAATACGAGTCTGAACCATACTCGGCATAGTATTAACCTTTTTCGACCAAGCCTATATCATGCTAGATCAAGTCTGGACAATACGCGACTAAGTCTAGTCAATACACGACCTAGAATAAACCATTCTCGATGAAGTCTTACCAATCATACTACTATTTTATGTATCTATCTATTATCCTTAGTAAAGGTGTGGTTTTCAGGTAAAAGAAAGTCCTTTTTAAACTAGACTCAGACTTTAATATCAGATTTTTGGCTATCTCGGTTTGATGAATTAGATAATCATATACGGTTGTAAAAATATGTTTTTATATATGAGTTATTGTATGGAGACTGTTAAAAAAGTACAGGTTATTTATGGTTCATACTTGGGTCAATTTTTGTTCAGACATTTGTTCAGACTGAACAAATAGGTCGAGAACTGGTCGAGTATTTGTCGATCATAGGCCGAGAATTGGTTGAGACTGTTGAGACAGTTTTAGTAAAAGATCAGACTATTTACAATAGCAATGATAGGCGTCAAATACTTATCAGTACAGTATTGTTTAGATTATGGTCGAGCAACATCAAGTTACGTTTTGTAATGAGTAACTTTTTTTTGTCTTCACGATTGTGATACATAATCATATGACATTTGTCAACAGATAAAATATATAAAACTGTCCTATTTTTGGTTTAGTACAGTTGGAGCTTGTTATCGATGAAATAAATAGTACTATGTCTTTGATAGTTGACGATCATTGTCATTTTGACACACATAACAGTAAGATTTGATAATTTCAGTTTTTGTACTCTTCATTCATTTTTTTAATTATTTTTAGTCATTATACATTGGTCTCAATTGATTCATTTCATTTTATTGTCAATATTAATTTAGATTTATTCCGACCTCAATTCATACAAGGCTTGTAATTTTTTTCAAAACATTTCTTTCATCTGAATTTGACATTTTTGAAATGCACGATTATATTTGATCAGAGCTTTGATTGATATATGAACTTTTCGTCATGAAAATATCTATTTCAAGGTCTTTGATTTCATCATAGAAATTCTGATGCGTATAAGAATGTCAAATTTTAATGACATCTTACTGACTAGATTATTTAATTTATTGAAAATTCGGAAACACAGTTTCATCCATCAATTAGCTTTGACTTAATTGCACCGTACCATATAACCAAATCATTTTTTTATTTAAAAATAATATAAGTTGGTTGATAATAAAATTTAACAAAATAAATGGCATGCTAAAATATATCAAATAAAAAGAAGAGTTCCGAATTATTACCGTGTATAGTACAACACGTATCTTTGGAATATTCATTAAGCCTCTATAACTCTTTTTTTTCGAGCGAACCTGCTGGTTATCCTGTAAACGAAACGCCCGTCTGGTCTACACAATTTCAATCATGGCTTCTATAATGAGTTTATGTAAACGCAAGACGTTTTGTTTCCAGTCACTAATAAATGCTATTTTTTACGCTGGATGTTGTATGCGACTTGTTGCAAAATAGAATAAAAGAAATATTATAATGCTAGACGTTTTTTTTTACATTTTACTTATTAATAAATGCTGAGCCCGGTAAACAAGTTAACAACTCAATTAATTATGTTTTGCTAAATGATGAAACTCTGTAGAACATATGTGGATTGTTTTATATATTCGAATTTAATTGTATGTCATTGAGTGACAGACCATCACTATAATTTGTATACCTACTTTCAAAGTAGATGATCATAGGAGAGTATTAGAAAAATGACAATACTAGAAAAGCTGGATCTACAAAAAAGATTTCTTATTGAAAGTTATTGCTTTGATAGCGTTTCTTTTCTTGTAACACTTTTGATCATAAGCAGTCAGAGAAAACATTGATTATCTTACCTTGTATGTCCTGATCTATCAGTCAGATTAAATAAATTCATTATAGATACTCTATTTAAATTTTGTAATTACGCCAGACACAGAAGACCAACCAGTGACTCCATCAAATCCAAAAAATTTGAAAAGGCCAAACAAAGTACGAAGATGAAGAGCACCAAGGACCAAAATTCCCAAACGTTTTGCCAAATACAGCTATGATAAAAAATTGAAAACAACACCTTTAATACGCTCTTGAGTCCGAAGCGCTTTTCTCGAATTACCTTTATCAGGATCGTTCAAAGCCAAACATTTGAAATCCAAAGATGTATAAGTACCGACATCGTTGAAGAGCTATATGTCAAAAAAACTTAAATAAATAGCCAAATTCATCTAAAGCCAACTTTGCCATAGGGAGTCGAAACCTTAGTTTCTTAATAATTTCTAAATTTATAAACGGACAATTTTAGTAAAGTTTGTTAACATGTAGAGCAGTTTCTGCTTACCCTTCCGGAGCACCGGAGATCACCCCAAGGTTTTGGTTGAGTTCGTGTACTATTGTTTGTCTGTTTGTCTTTTTCATTTTTAGCCATGGCGTTATCAGTTTATTTTCGATTTATGAGTTTGACTGTCCTTTTAGTAACTTTCGTCCCTCTTTTGTTAAATCATGTCAGTTCCGAAATACTGACTCCTGAGCTGATGATACCCTCGGGGACTGAATCTGAATCTATTCCTATTATAGGAAAACCTTAGTTGTTCAAAAATGCAAAAAATGTGTAAACATTTAATTTATAAATGTAGTCATATCAATTATAATTCATGTCAGCACAGAAGAGAGGTGTTTAACTTAGTTGAAATCGAGTTACCTCCCTGTGTACACCAACCTTACCTTAGATTTATGACATGCTTTGCACACGATTTTCTAATGTTTTCAAATAAATGAAACAAGTGTTGAGCTTAAAGTTTTCAATGTTTCGTTGTCAGAGCTTTTTGTTTCAATATAACCAGTTAAAAATTCCTGAGAAACAACGAAAACAGACGATACTATGGAGAAAATAAAAATGTATAGATCAACTACTAATACGTTCTGTATACATCTACAAGGGTGTGTCAAGAAAAACGACAAAAAGACATACAAAAGTTCACCGAATGCTACACAGAACACTATTGATTTTTCAAATATTTTTAAATCCCCATTAACAAAACGATTAAAAAGCACTAACGTTTTTTTTCTTCCACAGATTTGATTTTAATACGAATATTTTTTCTAAATGATTCATATTCAACGATTTCCTCACAAAAGGTTTTAATGCAACATTTGCATTATTGCATACTAAGATATGGTTATAAACAAATGTCCAGTAAAAAAGTGACTTGACATCTTATGCAGTAGATTAATTGCGTGCTTAGCCATATGTCTTTGTCCTATACTATGTAGTTGTGGAAAATTTCTCTTGAGTACTAAAAAGTTGCAAAAGCGTGGTGAAGTCAAATGGATAATGTGTTAAGGAATTGTTTAAGATATTTCTGATTACCGTTATGAAATTAAGAAAGGAAATGGTGAATGTGTCATGTATGGCAAAGTAAAAATTTGTTTAGGGTTGATCAATCTCTTTAATGTTCTCTGTCTCTTTTATTTTTAAGCATCAGTGGTATAGTTAAAGATTTTAGAAAAGCCTTCATTTTTGTTCTTTTTACGATATATTATATTTCAACATCCGAATCATGCACCTATATATTTGCATTTAATTCATTGGTTTTGTGTGTATGTTGTTGCGATTTGGTTACTATGCGCAATGCACTTATTGTCTGGTGAATTCAAGATCAATTCAAAAATTAGAATTTGATATTGACAAGATCTTGTTTAATCCTGCTGCAGTTATGAATGCAGCCAAGGACAGGATGACCCTGTGGTAGAAGACAATGGATTTAAAGCTAATTGGGCCGTCAGTATATTATATTTTTATATTATATTTTTATGGTTCGTTCTTATGTTGTACTGTTATACCAATGTCCCAGGTTAGGGGGAGGGCTGGGATTCCGCTAACATGTTTAACCCCGCCACATTATTTATGTATGAGCCTGTCCCAAGTCAGGAGCCTGTAATTCAGTGGTTGTCGTTTGTTTATGTGTTAAATATTTGTTTTTCGTTCATTTTTTTACATAAATATGGCCGTTAGTTTTCTCGCTTGAATTGTTTTACATTGTCTTATCGGGGCCTTTAATAGCTGACTATATGCGGTATGGGCTTTGCTCATTGTTGAAGGCCGTACGGTGACCTATAATTGTTAATGTTTGTGTCATTTTGGTCTTTTGTGGATAGTTGTCTCATTGGCAATCATACCACATCTTCTTTTTTATATGTAACTTTCTCGAATAACTGTCCGATTCACATTCAAAGGATGGTTTATAAGTAGAACAATCAGCAAGAGATGTAGCTAGGACAAATAAAGACAACAGTAGTATACCGCTGTTCATAATTCACCAATCGATTGAGAAAAAAAACCGGTTTACAAACTAAAACTGAAGGAAACATATCAAATGTAAGAGGAGAACAACAACACAACAGAACAACTAAATTTCAACACTCACAGAAACGAAATGTATGCCATTTTCCTGACTTGGAACAGGATATTCATAAAAAAAAATGGTGGGTGGAACCTAGTTTTACGGCAAGCCAAGCCTCGCGCTTTAATGGCAATGTTAAGTATGATACTTCAAAAACAATAAGTCACGACAGGACTACAGTAAAAATAATCAAGAACATTCAGGACAGAGAAATACATCAAAACATTACAATAAGGCACTCCGACATGCTAATAGTAATCAGGGTACCAGGCACCAAACGTGCGTTTAATGTACATAAGACTCAAATGTCATTTTCCACACTTAACACATAAATAAAATTTACTGCACTGTTTCAGACAAAAGTTCTAAAAAACAAAACAATTCATTAATAAATCTTTATAATAGACAACGGAAACGTACAATGATTTAAAGCTCGTCCGTCAGCAATATTTGTCTTAGTGCAACAACATAGTCAACACACGAAACTGCGAAGCACACAATTTATTTCATCTTTAATCGTAAAACTAATTTGTATCAGTCCCGTGCAAAAGAGAGGAGAAAGATACCAGACGTATATTTAAAGTCGAAATATTACTGACAACGCCATGGCTTATATTTAAAAGAACAAGCCAAACACACATAAAATAAATATGAAGCGATACTAAACACAGAAAATAAAGACTTAGCAACAAGAACTCTTTCAAAAGCTGTTGATGTCAGAAGTAAGGACCTGCTCTGGGTGTGGCAGCCGTTTCTGTTTCTAATGTTTGTCGAAACCCGCCAATAAGTATTTTTGTACAATTACATGTGAGGGTGACCATAGAAAATGGGGGACGGGATTGTAGTTACGAAATTAAGAACATATCCGCTATCATCTATGAAACGGATATTCCAAAACGATTTACCAACTCGTGATGGCGTTCTTGTTATATACGAATTGATGATTCCAACTTTTATGGTTTAAAAATGAAAAGGTAACAATTGGGAAGTTGGTATCATCTCTTTTTTTTCAACCGACCCTCATGGTCAATTTCTTGATAAAAATCCTAATCAAATGGCAAAATCAAGAGCCCAAACACATAAAACGGTTTTTACTATGAACTTTTTATTAATGGGAAAAAGAAGACTAAATAATATGCAAATATTTTTTTGAAAAACAAACACACTCATTTCCCTTAACCCCACTCCCCAAACCACACACATCCCATGTGGTATCTTCGATGTGTGAGTTTTATTGGATAAATCAACAGAGGTATGTTTAAAGAAAGAGAAAAATAGCTGTCACATAGGATCATTTTCATGACTTTAAAATATAAAATAAGGTTAACCTAAACTTTTATAATATTTGACATTTTCGTCTCACAATCGTGATACTTGATAAATAGGACAATTTTCAGCTCTTAGATCACACAATCTAATATTTGGTTTCGAAATTTGTAGAGGTATGAACGATGCAGTTGAAAGTTCTATTTAATTGTCTTTTAGACAAATATGTCAGTTTCAATTTGATGTTTTCAGTTTTTTTAATCTTAATTCATTCTTTGTTTCAGTCATTAAATATTATGTATTGACCTGAATTGAAGTTAATTCATTATATTGTCATTATTAATTCATTCTATCGCGACCTTAATTCATACAAGGATTATTATTTTGTTAAACACATTTTTTTCAACTCCAGTTGACATTTTTGAAATGCATGATAATATTTGATTAGAGTTTAGATGGATTTACATTTTCCCTCAAAAACATTCCTAGTTCAAGGTTTTATTTGATTTCATCAGATGTGCGTAAGAGTACATCATTAAACGCAAACTTTATATAAAAATAATTTAAGTTTAAGTTTTTAAAATTCGGGAATCTATAAAGAAAGCGTTGCATTAATTGCATTATAGCATATAACCTATTTATTTATACATTCTAAATTTTATAAATTGTTTGATCCAACATCTTCAACAATGAAAGTGTATACTTAAACATGTGGAATAAACAGGAAGAGTTTCGGATTATTATCGTGCATAGTATAACATGGGAAATAAAAAGAATGAGTTCCGCATTATTATCGTGTCTTGCACACATATATATATATATGTTCCGGACCATATGAGTATCTGGACCATACGCGTATGGTCATGACCATATGGGTAATTACTCATATGGTCCGACCATACGCGTATGGTCGGACCGTACGCGTATGGTCGGGGTAATCAACACGTATACTTTAAAACTCTTCATTAGGTGTGACCCTTCTGCTTGTTACGTCACTTAAATGTCATTTTATTATATATTAAAAAAACCTTAAAAAAAACCAGTTTCACACAGTTGATATTATCTACTATTTGTAAGTACAATTACTTAAAGATATCAAAATCAAATTAACATATTGTAAAAAGGAATTTTATTATTTAAAGTAGGTGACATCACCGGCAAGGATCATGATATTTTTTAAAGATCATGATATTTATTAAAAAGTAAAATATTAAAAGTGTACGTACTATGTTTACTTATTTTTTTCTATTCTTTATTTCTATACTTCTATTTTAATTTTAATTATAAGACCGGTAAAATAGCATTGAAGAGCCATGAAATAGCTACTTCCTTTATTTTATTTGATCTGTGATATTCATTTTTCAATATTGAAGATCTAGATCTACACGATCTAGAGTTTCTTAAAAACACCGTAGACACATCGGAATTGTCCGAGTCGACATCACTGCAAGCAGCCAAAACAAGCAATCCGCACAGAAAAGCTACATGTATGGTACCGTGTGAATGTCATTCCGAGTATACAAAAGCATACACGAATACAAATACCGATAAAAACTATTAAAATCAACTGACTGTGCCATTAATATTTAATGTTTATGTAGCTTTTGAAATGTAAAATTAATACGTATTATTTCTATTGTATATTTGAAAAAATACCTATATGGTCCAAATACTCATATGGTCCGGCCCTTTAATAACCAAACGAGTATAATACTCATATGGTCCGACCATACACGTACGGTCGGACCATACGCGTATGGTCGGACCATATGAGTATACGCATATGGTCATGACCATACGCGTATGGTCCAAATACTCATATGGTCCGGAACATATATATAACTATTCGTTCTATTCGTTCAGCATTTTTTGTATGAAACCAAACAATGCATTTATAATATTCTTATGAAATAATAGTTGCTCAAAATCAAAATTTGACGATTTGAGTCTTGATAAATCATGATAAAATTCATACGGTGAACTGTAACTGTTTACATCTGATGTTCCTAATTGATAGCTGAATTATTGTCAATCATATCGCAGGTGATAGTTTTCATATTCACATAAAAGAGATTTGAAACATACAAATCTTGTCATTTTAATATATTTACTAAAAAAATTGATTAATGATTTAAAATTTACAATGTACTTGGATAGATTGCCCAAAAAATTTGAAATTTAATAGTATGTCCTTAATGTTCTTCAATTTTTTATTTACTTTGGCCTTTCAACGTTTTTAATTCGAGTTTTCCTTTTGAGATTTTTGTAGACGAAACTCGAGTTCGCGTGTCGAGTATATGTAAACGCATGTAGTTTTATTTCATGCAAAAAATAATTGAAATTTTGTCTACAATGGAACTTTGATGTGATTTATTGCAAAAAAGCAATTGATAATATTTATTTGTGTTACACTTAACTTTATAAACAATTCTTAAGACTGGTTAACAACTCAATTATTGATTTTGGAAAATATTATAAATCTATGTAGGGGTTGTTTTGACATATCGAAACTAATTGGATGTCATGGAGTTACAGACCGTCCATTCATTTCTTATAGGAAGATCATTACTGAATATTACAAATATGACATTCCAAAGACATACTAAATGAAGGTTTGAGCATTTGTGATGGTTTGCACATGATAATAAATGAAAGTGCACTACTTTTTTCATATGAATAACATTAAAAGACTTTAACGTTTAAGGTTTTCAATGCTGCTTTAGCAGAGTGTTAAACCAAAACAAGTTTGACTATTTCATTGCTGATACATAAAAAAATCGAAAACGTAAGTAGACATCAAGGTTATGTATTGAACTAACATAGCAAACAAGAAAAGCGACGAAAAGACAAACAGTAGTACACATACATGTAATGTTTAAATAATAACGCTCGTCTACTTCAGGAATAGATGTATTTGGCAAAATGTTTAAGAAATTTTGGTCCTCAATGCTCTTAACTTCGTACTTTATTTGGCCTTTTAGATTCGAACGTCACTGATGAGTCTTTTGTTGATGAAACGCGCGTCTGGCTACTAAATTTCAATCCTGGTACCTGTGATGAGTTTATTTACAAAGAAAAATAACATTGCCTAAGGAGTTTAACAATTTTTAACTGTCGATCTACAAAACAGTTAAATTAAAAAAAAATACAATTTATGTTGTAGATTATAAAATGTTACTCCACTGATAAACATATATTTGTTTTCTAAATTATGCAATATTGGATTTTCCTGGCATTATTTTTTAATGAAACATGTTCATTACTACATACTATGATACGGTTATGGAATAACTCTTCAAAATTAGTGACATGACATCTTATGTGGTTGATTGATAGTTTGAAATGCCAAAGGTGTTACTGCAAGATATTTAGCTACAAAACATGTCTCTAGTGCAAAAGCGTTATTTCTGATTGAGTAAACTTGTTAATGGATTGCTTTGTGGTTTTTGTATATGGTTATGTAAGACAATGTACAAGTCTGTTCAGATTTTTGAATCTGTCTATTTTCACCCTTTTATATTCTGAGCATATCAGTACTGTAATTAGTAGTTGAAGAAGTGCCTCAATTACTGTTCTTTTTGTAGAAGATCCCGCTTTAGTACCTCAGTCATAAGGCTGAACACCCACCTTTATTAGCGTTTTGTTGTTTTTATTTGTATGTTATACAATTTTGTTTACATGCAAAATTTCCATGTTCATGAATAAAACAAAAAAACAAAACGTTCTAGTGCGTAGAAGTTCTGGCGTTGTCTTTTTGATCGCCGAATTCCCTACCTTATTATTCAAAGAATGAAATTTGTAGTTAGCAGGAATTCTAATAAGAATTCAGCATTAATTCAATAATCAACAAAAAAGGTTGACCAGGTGGTAGAATTGAATGTCTGAAAGTCATATCAGGACGCCAGTAATATTACGCAACTTTCTCGCATAACTGTAAAAGAGGGAAGAAGAATACCAGAGGGACAGTCAAACTCATAAATCGAAAAATAAACCTGACAACGGAATGGCCAAAAATAGAAAGGACAATCAGACAAACAATAGTACACATGATAACATAGAAAACTAAAGAATAACAAACATGAACCCCCCCAAAACCTAGGGATGATCTCAGGTGCTCCAGAGGGGTAAGCAGATCCTGCTCCACATGTGGCACCCGTCAATTTGCTTATGAGATAGCAAATCCGATTAATAGTCTAATTCGGTAGGTCACAATTATGACAGGGAAGGGGATTGTAATTACGACGAAAGGAACATATCCGATATCATTTGTGAAACGGTAATTCCATAACGGTCAACCGACTCGTGATGGCGTCCGTAAAATTTACGAAGAGATCACCATTTGGAACTCTTGAGTTAATAGCTTCCTTGTGAGCAACAACCCTCTATCAAAAAAATCTTGATAAAAAATGCAAGCACGGGAGTGTCGTATCAATTAGGAGATATATACACGTATGCAGGTGCTGCTGTAATGTTGCTACATAGAAATGGAAAGTTCACAATTAGAAAGCTGAAATCATCTCTTTTGTCGTAAAGTTTTGTTTCCGATCGACTCTCATTGTATTTCTAAGTGTATATTAAGCTATAATGCTGACTTAACTGTATCTAGTGTATCCTTAATCTCTTGTTCAATGGGATAGATGCGTTCGACAAAGTCACCAAATTTGTAAACTTTCTTGTAAAGGGTGATTTATAAGTAAAAAAACACAGCATCAGATGTAGCTAAGGGAAATGTAACAACCCACACTATACAAGACAATATAATTTGATCTACGTTTTCAGACAAAAGTAAAAAAAAAGCCCAATCCATTGATCTTTATGATATGTAATAGAAAAGTTCAATGATTTAAAGCTGGTCCGTAAACAAATGCATCCTAGTGCAATAACATTGTAGCTACACAGAACTGCAAAACACACACAAAACCAAAAAATAAAACCAACCAAAAAAACACTCACAAACAAAATCAACAAAGGCAGTCAGTACCTTACTTGGGGAAGGCGTAAAATTGCGACTGAGATCAACAGGTTTCGAAACTATATTTTAATTTCTCTTCATAAAGTTGGATTATTTTTCTTTTAACAAAAATATGTTTGTGCCAGTTCTAAAGAGGGACGAAAAATACTAGAGGGACATGCAAATGCATACGTCCAAAATATACTGACAACCTCATGGCTACAATAGAAAACGAAAAAATCAACAGTAAAAAATAAATACGACAAACACAACATAGAAAATCAATTTAGACTGAGCACCATTTACCCTTCAAGAAACTGGCTATGATGTCAGGTGCAAAGACAGGAAAACAGATATTGTTCCCTTGTCACCATCTTACGGTGTTTATATATCTCAACTTGTACGATTCGCTCGTGTATGTAACAATGTTTTAGATTTTAACGAGAGAAATTTATGTATTACTGAAAAATTATTACACCAGGGTTTTCGATATCACAAACTAGTCAAAACATTTACTAAATTTTATCATCGGTATAAAGACATCATTCGTAAATATAGCTCAACATGCAGACTTCTTATACGTTCAGGTATTTCACATCCAATTTTTTATGGAAATATTCTTTATAAAGCACAAAGGTGTCAGTATTCACCTCAAAAACTTACAAAACCTTTGAATAGACTTATTAAGAAGGGATATACTTACGATACTGTTGTCAAGTCATTAAAGATTGCATATTTTGGCGTTAATATTGAGTCACTGATAAGGTCTTTGTGTCGGAACTAAACACATTTATTCTAAAAACAGTTGTTGGCATGACACGGGTTATGTTCTTTCATATATGTTATGATGGTATGATACTAAACCCCTCACGGGAAGGATTGTGCCTGATGTTCATATGATGAAATCATAATCTTTCAGTCAGTTTAATTGAAGTCTGGAACTGGCATGTCAGTTAACTGCTAGTAGTCTGTTGTTATTTATGTATTATTGTCATTTTGTTTATTTTCTTTGGTTACATCTTCTGACATCAGACTCGGACTTCTCTTGAACTGAATTTTAATGTGCGTATTGTTATGCTTATGCTTTTCTACATTGGTTAGAGGTATAGGGGGAGGGTTGAGATCTCACAAACATGTTTGACCCCGCCGCATTTTTGCGCCTGTCCCAAGTCAGGAGCCTCTGGCCTTTGTTAGTCTTGTATTATTTAAATTTAGTTTCTTGTGTACAATTTGGAAATTAGTATGGCGTTCATTATCACTGAACTAGTATATATTTGTTTAGGGGCCAGCTGAAGGACGCCTCCGGGTGCGGGAATTTCTCGCTACATTGAAGACCTGTTGGTGACCTTCTGCTGTTGTTTTTTTTTTATTTGGTCGGGTTGTTGTCTCTTTGACACATTCCCCATTTCCATTCTCAATTTTATTGCTACACATATGGCATCCATCGTGCTGATCATGTTAGTACAAACCCGTAAATAAGTCTTATTTGGTCTGTCAGAATAATCAAAAGGGGACGGGATTGTAGCTTCGACATTAGAAACATATCCGCTATCAACTGTGAAACGGATATTCCATAACAATTAACGTTAACAAACTCGTGATTGCATCCATAAAAAAAAGTATTGATTTCAAGCTTTTTTTAACCGACCCTCATTTATATCTATAGATATAAGGTAAGACATGTGCCGTCTTTAAACAAATCGGTAGTATGCTTTATCTCAAGTTCGATAGTCAAGATGCGTTCATCATATCCCCAAATGTTGAACTATAAAGTAGCAAAACATCATCTATACAGCGGAAAGTAACGTTAAAGGATACTGCTTACTGTTTGCTGTTTTCATAAGAAGTTCTTTAAAGAAGTCAGCTTTATATAAATAAAAAAAGTCGGCTAGACGAGGGTACAATTGGTCTGCCAGGGAAAAACCGATGGTATGTCGATACCGATAATGTCAGTTTCAGAGAAGTTTTTGTTTGAATCAGAGTGATTTATTCTCCTTTTAACAAAGATACTTGTATCTACGTTTTTAATTCCTATTGATATCAGATTTATTAAAAAAAAAACCCTCCAACTCGTTCAATTCCTCTTTGTTTGGAATTGTTGATACTAGTGTTAGGTGTAGAAAAGTCAAATGTTTTTATACGTTTGAAAGGTATTAGAGGCTTAGGTTGTATGTTCTCTAAAATATCTTTGGATAAAGAAGTATCCAAATCTGATCACGCCATACTTAAACTAGATAGGTTTGCAATAACTTTTAAACCCGCTCTGATTGACGAAAAAATTGATGTAAATAATTTAGATAGAGGTTCCAAAAGATAAAACCTAAGATTTTGAAAATGTTTTTTTTTAATTTTATCACACAATTTCATCATCAGGAACATGTAACGTTTACTAAGATTTTATTTATAGAAACATGTAAATTTTTAGTATATGATGTAAAACTGTTTAGGGATTTGAAAACATTTAGATTTGGATTAAATGATCTAAATAAAAAAAGCGCAATAAAGTTGACATGTATATTGAAATAAGGTCACATAGCATTTTCTTGTGCGGTAGAAAAATCATGTCTAACAGGCCGTTTGTTTGGCTTTGTGGCAATGTTAGACAGTACAAGAGGGCTCATAAATGAAAAGTGCAGTGATACTTGTACATCAAAGACACTCCTTTTAAAGTTTCTGTAGATGGCCTAACAATGGCAATATTTCTTTTATATCCGACAACACTCTTTTACGATGATAACCAGAATTCCCTGCATTCGCCTTGTTCAACAAAAATTTCAAGATATATTATTCTATAGGATTACTTGATTATAAGTACGTATAAATAATGCATTCAATAGGTTTTTTTGACAACTAATAATTAACCATATTGATAGTGATCGATGTAGGTTTTATGACAACTAATAATTAACCATATTGATAGTGATCGATGTAGGTTTTATGACAACTAATAATTAACCATATTGATAGTGATCGATGTAGGTTTTATGACAACTAATAATTAACCATATTGATAGTGATCGATGTAGGTTTTATGACAACTAATAATTAACCATATTGATAGTAATCGATGTAGGTTTTATGACAACTAATAATTAACCATATTGATAGTGATCGATGTAGGTTTTTTTGACAACTAATAATTAACCATATTGATAGTGATCGATGTAGGTTTTATGACAACTAATAATTAACCATATTGATAGTGATCGATGTAGGTTTTATGACAACTAATAATTAACCATATTGATAGTATCGATGTAGGTTTTATGACAACTAATAATTAACCATATTGATAGTGATCGATGTAGGTTTTTTGACAACTAATAATTAACCATATTGATAGTGATCGATGTAGGTTTTATGACAACTAATAATTAACCATATTGATAGTGATCGATGTAGGTTTTAGACAACTAATAATTAACCATATTGATAGTGATCGATGTAGGTTTTATGACAACTAATAATTAACCATATTGATAGTGATCGATGTAGGTTTTATGACAACTAATAATTAACCATATTGATAGTGATCGATGTAGGTTTTATGACAACTAATAATTAACCATATTGATAGGATCGATGTAGGTTTTTTATGTCACTATATTTCTCATATTTATAGTGGACTCTGTTAGGTTTTATAAACTCAATAATTATAAAACATATTGCATAAATAGGTTTTATGACAACTAATAATTAACCATATTGAGAGTGATCGATGTAGGTTTTATGACAACTAATAATTAACCATATTGATAGGGATCGATGTAGCTGGATATTGTTTTTTGTTTCTTCTTCATCTTCTCATTTTATTTTTACCAGTGCGTTACCGTCTGCTAATAATTATGGTTTATTTATTTTTTTTAATCTCAATATTTTTTTTTTATAGAAAAAGTCAAATATTTCAAATTCAAATGTATTTGTGCTACTGACATTCTATATTTATCTTACATGTATAATATTATTTGATTGTCCTGTAAATGCTTTGACTGTTAGAAATTTAAAAAAGAACACAATTGACTTGTAAAAAATTAGAACTACGTTTCCATATCTACTTTGTTGTCTTAAAGTTCTACGGAATTGATAACTTCATATATGGAATACAGATGAATTAGTTTTTAATTCCACAATTGCGTTGTTGTCAATACAATACCTCTAGGTTGTACGTATACTAGTTGTTTGAAATCTCTGAAATAAATACATGTAACCAAATAGTAAATGCTGCATTTTCCAACATTACCTGCATAATATTGCCTGTGTCACCGAGCTAACTGACCAAGGTTAACTGTTTATACTCTCAACTATCAATAGAAAAAGAACACTAAACAATATGCAAATATAATTCTTAAAATCATACACACTCATCACCGAGCCCTACTCCCGAAAACACACACTTGCACTGAGTATCTACGATTTGTGATTTTAACTGCAGAAATCAACAATAGTCTCATTCAACGAAGAGCAAAATACCTGTCATATTGGTTCATGTTTTTAACTTGTAATATATGATGTGGTAAACTTACATTTCTATAATGAGTGAACTTATTGTCATCTCAAGATCCTGATATGCATACTACGACAATTTTCAGCTATTAGATAAACTCATCATTCATACCAGAACTAAATTTAGTATATACACCAGACGCGCGTTTCGTCTACAAAAGAACTATCAGTGACCCTCGAATCCAAAAAAGGTAAAAAGGCCAAATAAATTACGAAGTTGAAGAGCATTGAGGACCAAAATTCCTAAATTTTTTGCCAAATACAGCTTATAAAATTAACGATACCTATTTTCTTGCAACAGATTCAGTGATGCTCGTGGCCAAAATATTTGAAATCCAAACCTTATATAAGAGATGAAGAGCTATAATTCATAGAAAGTGTAAACGATTTATTCAAAAGTACTAAGTACTTTTAAAAGATAGGACAGTTTCCATTTGATAATTTCAGTAATATAAATTTATTCTTTATTTGTTTAGTCATTAGATAGTATGCATTGGTCTCAATAAAAAATTATTAATTCATTTTATTCTGATTTCAATTCATACAAGGATTATACAAATATTTCAAAATGTTTCTTTCAACTCCAGTTGACATTTTTTTAAATGCATGATTACTAGTATATGTGATTAGAACTTTAGTGGATTTATAGTTTTCGTAAATAAAACTCCTAGTTCAAGGTTTTTGAAAGGTTTTATTTGAAACTTATCATAGAAAGTCTGATGCGCGTAAGAATACAAAATTAAAATGCAATCTTCAGGGATAGTATATCTAATTTTAAAATACTCGTGAGTGTAAGAAGAAAGCGTTGCATTAAATGCATTGAACATGTAGAATATAACCTATCTATTTATACATTCTAAATATCATTGATTGTTTATTGCTACTCTTTTAAACAATTACGGGTATAGTAAAACATGTGGTATAAACAGGTTCAGTTGCGGACTATTCTCATGCATATAAAAAAAGAAGATGTGGTATGAATATTAATGCCAAGAAGTACTTTCCGCAAGAGACCAAAATGACACAGACATTAATAAATATATGTCACCGTACGGTCTTCAACAATGAGCAAAGCCAATACAAATTGTAAGCTATAAAACGCCATGAAATGTCAACGTAAAACAATTCAAACGAAAAAAACTAACGGTCTTTTATTTGTACAAAAAATGAACGTAAACAAATATGTAACATATAAGCCAACGACAACCACTGAACTACAGGCTCTGACTCCTGACATACATAATGTGGCGGGGTTAAACGTTTTAGGGGGACCCCAACTCTGCCCCTAACCTATGGCGATGGTGTAACAGTAAAAAAATAAAAATGAACTATAAAGCATAATACATATGTATAACACGTGGACAAAAAAAAAAAAAAATCCGTAATATAACCGTGTCTGGAAAAAATGTATTTTACTATTCGTACTATCAGTATTTTGCATGAAACCGAACCATGCGGTTATACTTTTCTCATGAAATAATAGTTGTTCTATTCACATTTTGAACCTTCGAGTATTGGTAAATGTTGTTAATACCATACGGTAGCCTGTAACTGGTAACATCTGTTTGTCTTTATTGATAGTTGATACATTATTGACAATCACACCTCAGCTAATTGTATTTATATTTACATTTAACAAGTTAAAGAGAATTGAAACTTTGACTTTGTCATTTGAATAGATTGACTCCAAATTTGATTATTGATTTCAAAATGACTTAAATAGATTGCACCTAAAATTTGAAATGTTATCGTATGTCCTCAAACGTTCTTTAACTTCGTAATTACTTTGGCCTTTTAACATTATTAATTCGACATTTTCTGATAATTGTTTTTTGTAGACGAGACAAGGGCTTTATGTCAGGTCACACATACATGAATTTTATCAACGCTATAACTTTGATGTGACTTGTCGAAAAATAGAAAGGTAATTGAAACATGTATAATGCTATTTTTTGTCACATTTAACTTCATAAACAATGTTTAAGACTGGTAAATAACTAAATCAATTATTTTTGTTAGGAAAATTTCTTCAATCTCTGTATGGGTGGTTTTGACATATTGAAAATAATTGGATGTCGTGGAGTACAGAAAACTCCATTTATGTCTTATAGTCGTATTAAAGGGAGATCATTAAAGAATATTAGGAATATGAAATTCCAAGGACATGCGAAATGAAGAATAGATCAGTAGATATGTTTTGCATATGATCAGAAAATTCACTACTTTTTTCATATGAAAAAATTAAATGACTGTTACGTTTGAGGTTTTCAATGCTGCTGTATGCACTAAGTGTTTAATAAGAAACAGTTTGAGTATTTGATTGCTATCAATGCATAGTAAAAAATTAAAAGCGTAAATCGACAAACAAACTGATTATGTATCCTTATAACATAGCCAACATGAAAACAACGAAAGGACAAACAGTAGTCCACAGAATGTAACAAAGAAAATTAAGGAGTTTAACAATATCTAACTCTCGATCTACAAAAAAATAAAATATACAATTTATGTGTGATTCGGTTGTAAAATTATAAAATGTTACTCCACTGATAAATATATATCTATTTTCTAAGTTATGCAAGATTGATTTTTCCTGATATAATGTTTTAATGTAACATCATCATTTTTTGCATACTTTGTTTGATATATGGCTATGCAATAACTCTCTTGTAAATAAGTGACATGCCATCTTGTATGGTTGTTTGATAGCCTTCTATGCCAGAGTTTTCCTCACATCATATGTAGCTACAAAACATATCTCTAGTGAAAGACGTTATTTTTGATAGAGTAAAATTGATGATGGATTGCTTAATATTTTTCTGAATATGGTTATGTAAGACAATGTACAAGTTTGTTTAAGTTTATGAATCTGTTTAATTTTCTTCCTTTTATATTCTAAGCATCAGTGATATAGTTGAAGAAACGCATCAATAATTGTTCATATTGTGTTATATCCCACTTTTGGACCTAAAAAATACAATTGAACAACCGCCTTTATTAGTGTTTTGTTGTTTCTGTTTGTATCATATATGAATTTGTATTTTATGAAAAATCGTCATGTTCATCATGAAAACGAAACACTAAAACGTTTTAGAACATAGAAGTTCTTTAAAATGCCTTTGTGTGCGATGAATTCCCTACCATATGTATCCACGTAATAAAATTCGTAATTAGCAATATCTCGTATAAGCCTTCAGCAGGACATCTGGAAAGAGTACCAAGACGTCAGTAATATTACGTAACTTTCTACCACATGGAAAAAATGTAACTATAAAAAGAAACAAATAAGACATCTTGATACTGAAAGACTATAACATAAAAAATACAAGGGTTTATATCATACAACCATTAATCAAGGAAAAAAGAAGACTCAAATGTAAGTGAATATAGTTCCCGAAATTATACACACTCATCATCTAACTCCCAAACACACATACATATCATGCGGTATATACAATTTTATATTTTCATTGAAAAAAAACCCCAAAAAATCGATTTAGCGAAAAAGAAAAAAAACTATCATATTTAAATTGTTTTAAATGAAATATATGATGTGGTAATCCAATAGTTTTATAATGAGTGACTTTTTTCTTCGAATTCTCGATTGTGATATATATACACGAGTCTAAATTGAAAACTATGTTCAAACTTATGATTGCGTTGGATAAAAATCGCAATTTTTATACGTGTGCATGTAAAACAAATTTCGTCGAAGAAGGGTCTAAAAACAGCACAAACAACATTTTCCAAACGACCAAAAAAGTGAAAAAGATTTATTTATATTATTATATATATATATATATATATATATATATATATATATAATCATTTTATGAAATTTTTCGAGAATTAGATAACACAGTTCAATGTTTTATACAGTAATTCGAAGATCTTGTTAAAGACGAAATAAATGATATATGGGTTGGATAGTTTCAGGTCATTGTCCTGTTGACACATGATATTTTCAGTTTCTGTAATCTACATTCATTTTTTTAGTAAGCATTGCTCGCAATTGAAACAATGCTTTGTCAATATCAAATATAATTTATTCCGACCTCATTTCTTACAAGGATTGTAATTTTATCAAAATTAATATTTCTTTCAACTTAAGTTGACATTTTAAAAATGAACGATTCCATTTAATTGAATCTTTGACGGTTACATATTTTTCGCTATTAAAATTCCTATTTCAAAGTTTTTGACAGCTTTTCCGATGTGCATAATAATGCGCAATTTAAATCAAATCTTCAGGGATCCTTAATTCAATTCTTAAAATTTGGAAACACAGTTACACCCACCAGTAAGCGTTGCATGTATTGCATTATAGCATACAACCTTATTAAATTCCAAATACCATATATTGTCTTATTATCGTGTATAATAAAACACGTGTCCCGAAACATTATGATGTCCAGTTAATAAATGCAACAACAGTATACTGTTGTTTAAAAGTCAATCGACTAAGAGAAACCAAATCCGAGATACAAACTAAAACCAAGGGAAACACGCCAATTAAAAGAGAAAAACAAAAGTACATCAGGAACACTGAAATGCATCAAGAACAACACCAACATCTTCTATTATTCGTTCTATCAGTATTTTGTATGAAACTAGATTATGCATTTATAGTATTTGTAATAGATTGTAATTCGTTAATATAATTCTAATTTGAACATTAGGTAATTCGTTACTCATGTGAAATACCTGTACAGGTTCACATGTTGGTCCTAGTGAATTGTTGTCTCATTGGCCATCCTATTTCATGTGTGTTGTATCATGTTTACATTAAATTGACTCGAAACTCTAATTTTACATTTTGACTTCAAATTTGATTATAATTAGTTACAAAACGACGTGGAAGGAAATCAACAAATGAAATGTTATCTTATGTCCTCAATGCTCTTCAACGTCGTATTTAATTTGGGCTTTTATTTTTTTTGATTCCAGCATACCGGAGGATTTTTTTGGTAGACGAAATGTGGGTCTGCTTGCACTATTTAAATCGTAGTGAATAAAATCAAGTTGACAAAAAAACGTCGAATATACAAACATAGGTCCACAAAATACAAAACATTGAACAACACGGAAATCATGTTAGACTGATTTGACATATCTTCTATAAACATATATCTATTTTCTCAATGACACATACAGCTTTCTTATATTTTTCTTGGAATATGTTTTTATGTAACATTTTCATTATTGCATTTTATAATATGGTTAACAAATAAAGCTCTAATAAATAAGTGACATGACTTCCTATTTGTTTGATTAATAGCGTGCTGAGCCAGAGGTCTTTATCATATTCTATGTAGCTGCAGAATATGTCTCTGGTGCATTCTACCCATGCATAAGCGTGAATTTTAATGAGGTAAATTCGATAATGTGTTTAATGTTGATTGAACAAGCATTGTCATATTTGCCTAAGTTTGACTGATGGCGGTTATGAAAGATAAATTTTGAATTCGTTTCGACTTGATTAATTTTTCCCTTTTATGTATACACGCATCAGTCGTGTATTTAAGAAAAACCTCCAAATCTGTTTTTTATGATATAAACTATATTGTAATTTCCGAGTAATCAATCTGTACAGCCGTCTTTTATTTATTTATGTTTGTTTGTTTTTGTTTGTATGTTGTTGTGATGTTTCTTTTTACAATATACAATGTATATTTACATAAAACACAACAAACACAAACAGGTAGAAGTTTTGCCAAATGTTTTCTCATTAGATCAAACAAAGCCTGCAACATTCATTCAATAATGAAGAACATGTTGACCCAGTGGAAGGATGGAATGCCCTGAGAACTAAGCAGGACGTCATTTTTATTACGTAACTTTTTCGCATAACTGTCTAATTCCCATTACAATGATCATTCATAAGTAGAATATACCGCATCTCAGATGTAGCTAGGACAAATGTCTT
Source organism: Mytilus edulis (assembly GCA_019925275.1). Lineage (NCBI taxonomy): Eukaryota > Metazoa > Mollusca > Bivalvia > Mytilida > Mytilidae > Mytilus > Mytilus edulis. Next base: position 13,750,973 of record CM034355.1, on the reverse strand, counting down.
TTCCCACACTCTACGAGAAAATATAGTTTGCTCCAAATTTTCAGGCAATATGAAAAATAAAAAAACTATTTATTGATATATATTTAGAATAGACAATATAATCGTACAACGACATTCTAAACTGGTCCTGTCCAACTGAAATTCCAGCACCATTTCGAGGAGAATAATAGAATGCTTCACATCCTTCAGATCATTATGTTTTTTTGCTAAAAAACGGTTTATGCAGCATTTGGCTTTTCACACTTTTAGTTCCAAAAATACTACGAGATGGTCATTCAAGACGACATGCTGTTATTTTTAGCTTTACTTGTCTTTACTCCCTAATAGTTCGTTAATTGACTTTCTCTTGCTTTCTTGTGTTAAGGAATACCAATTCTGACCTCAATTCTGGAAGTTTGCATCAAATACGAAAATAAGAAATCATCAGTTTATTTGCTTTTAAAACGAGGGACGAAAGATACCAGAGGGACAGTCAAACTCATAAATCGAAAATAAACTGACAACGCCATGGTTGAAAATAAAAAGGACAAATAGACAAACAATAGTACACATGGCAAAAACATAGAAAACTAAAGAATAAACCACATGAACCCCGCCTACAACTAGGGTGAAATGCTTAAGGAACCAATAAAAATCTTTTAAGAAAGTATGTTTTGTAGATATTTTTTATTAAGACTCGGACTTTTCTTGAATTGAATTTTAATGTGCGTATTGTTATGCGTTTACTTTTCTACATTGGTTAGAAGTATAGGGGAGGGTTGAGATCTCACAAACATGTTTAACCCCGCCGCATTTTTGCGCCTGTACCAAGTCAGGAGCCTCTGGCCTTTGTTAGTCTTGTATTATTTTAATCTTAGTTTTTTGTGTACAATTTGGAAATTAGTATGGCGTTCATTATCACTGAACTAGTATATATTTGTTTAGGGGCCAGCTGAAGGACGCCTCCATGTGCGGGAATTTCTCGCTACATTGAAGACCTGTTGGTGACCTTCTGCTGTTGTTATTTCATTTGGTCGGGTTGTTGTCTCTTTGACACATTTCCCATTTCAATTCTCATGCAATTTTATGTATCTAATTACCCAAGATTGAGAAGTTGTTCTATTGATGTTACGTCATTCTTTGTGTGACTTCCTTTTAAATAAAACAAGGAGTACAACATAATGTGTCTTGCATATAGGTTGAAGGTTCAACCTGGTTGAAACTTGTAGCCTATTCAACAAACAAATCAATTTAAAAAAATATGATGAAACTTTTTAGTTAGTGTGGTTAAATTATTTTGTGTAATATAGGAATAAAAAGATGTGATAGGAGGGCCAATGATACAACTCGCCATTCAAGTCACAATTTATAAAAGTTAACCATTATAATTCAAAGCATGGTAATCAACACGTCAAACCTGTTTTGTTTTAGTTTAGAAAAACAAATGAGATACATCAGTGATGCACTTAGTTTAGTTTCTCACTGATTGAGATTTACAGTGCATTGTGGTATAATTTTGCAGTACATCAGGTTCATTCAGTTGAATAATATGAACCTACATTAGCAATGATTCTATTGAGTTAAAAAGAAAAGCGCAAAGTTGATTCACGTATTTTCAATAATTGCGACGTGAAAACAATTTTAATTTAGCAATATAACTGTAATTTGCGTTAAAAGATGATATTATAGATAATTATGAAGAACGTATTTAAAGTGTCCAAAAGAATAAATGGTTATTATGAATAATTGCATATCCGATATCCTAATAGTTTTGGTATTCTATTAAGTTAGCATTGAAAAGATTCAGGTGACAATTGGAAAGTTATTTAAAAGAAAAAGAAGTTTGAATTAGAAATATACATATAAACATAAAAATGCATATGAAACAAGGGCATTGGCTTAATGAAAAAAGAAGCAAAGGAAGCATACACTACAAACCATTAAAGTCTGAAATGGCCTATATCTGTACTCGACTGTACTGATTTTTACTCGACCAGTCTGAATTGGTCTGACTTTTACTTGACATTGCTCGACCCCAGTCTGAACCTTACTTGACTGTACTGAATCGTACTTGACCCTTATCTTTGCCGTTGAAAATAGTCTGAACTATTACTCGACCAGTCTGAAACAGTCTTAACCCATTCTTGACATGTACTCGACCTATTTTTCCAGTCTAAACCATACTTAACCAAAGTACCAAAATTTCTTTTTAACTAACATACATGTTTATAACAACAGCCAACAAAATTTATAAAAGATTTTAACCTCATAAAAGAATTATATCTCTGATTATATTTAGGATAAAAAAAAATATATTATATATAACTTATATCAAAAAGGGATAAAATTAAATAAATAAATAAAATTGTTTTTCTGCTTAGTGGTGAAATATAAAGTATAATCTCTGCTTGGGGCAAACTCATAAATAAGATCACACCTGGTCAGAGGTATTAAATTCTAAATAACATTGATTCAAAATTGCAACATCCTGTTTAAATTAAAGAACAAGGCCTTTCGAATATACATGTATGTACTAGATAAGTAATACACGAATTTAAGAAAATAGGGCTTTCTTTTTACCTGTAAAACACACATGTACTGAGGTAATTAGAACATATTAAAGTGCTTTATGTATGCGGTGTTAATTTGACAAAAGAATACTTAAATTAATTGAAACAAAATTTTACTGTTACTTTGGAATACATTTCCTTTTTTAAAAAGGTTATCAAGGATTGCTATGGAAATTCTATTATAATGATTATATTAAATTCTTGGTTTAATTTTAAAAACAAAACAATTAAGCTCTCATTTTTATTTTAAATTTATTAAGTTGTTATATATACTATTTTATATATATTTTAATAAAAAAAAAACATTCACTGCATTATTACCTGAACTCAACTGACACCATAAATCTATACTAGGCTTAAGTTAATGGTGAAAATAGTCCAGTTACCATAAAATTCTTCCGAAATATTCATAAAATTTTGAATAATATTGAAAATATCAGTCACAATTCATTTTATTAGATTATTTGATCAGTTTTTTTAATTTATATCTTAAAAGTTGATGTATATTATTATGTAAGTGTTGATTAATATTGAGTTGAAGTTGTATTATGATAGATTATTGTGAAATTTTAATTTCTATACTATATTGAATACAATTTTAATTTCAAGTTGTTGTTCAAATTTCATTTTTATTTAAAAAGTTCCTAAATTTATAAAAATTCTGTTGATAGATACAAAGAATATGTTTAGTTTGGTTAAGACTTGGTCGAGTATGGTTCAGACTAGGTTGAGTATGGTTCAGACTAGGTCGAGTACGGTTCAGACTATGTCGAGTACGGTTCAGACTCGTATAAAATGGTTAAGTACTGGTCAAGTACACATTCAGACTGTTAAGTATGGTTCAGACTACAGTCGAGTATTATCAAGTAAATCTCAGACGAATTCAGACTGGTCGAGTAAAAATCAGTACAGTCGAGTACAGATATAGGCCATTTCAGACTTTTAATGGTTTGTAGTGATAATTATTTTCCTTTCTCAGCATTTAAAATTCAAATGCGAAATATCAACTTACTTTCAAACACAAACGCAATTTGTTCAATTAATGATAACATGCTTTTAAAAATATCAATGATTGTAGAATGTGAGAAGATCATAGATAAACGCACAATTAAAGAGACAAATTTTTTTTTATGTAAAACTTCCAATTGAAAAATAAAGAAGTATTATCCTATCATCCAAGCAATACGACTGATTTGATAAAAGTTTTTTTAGCGGTTGAAATGTTGGTGCCTGACCCGTAGCGTTTGTGTAAAACAGATTGATCAATATACATTAGATTGGAATTTAATTAGGGGAAATGTACACGTAGACGTAGTAAATTTTTGAATTTCTAATTCCGTCTTAATGATACATTAACCGCTCATCAATCACATAATTAAATTAGCTGATGTAATTAATACAAAGAAATTGAAAATAAATGCAATACTGCTGTTCAATAGTAATGAATTGATTAAGCGAAAACAACACTTCACAAACCACTACTAAGAGAAACACATGACTTATAAGAGGAAAACTGTGTCAAGAAATTAGAGTACATGCATTTTGGATTGAACAATAGCAATCGATACAGTTCTTTTCCTTAATCTGCAAACTGTGTGACAGATTTTTATAAAAAAAAACCAACGTTAGTGATCTGTTGATAACACTAAATGTTAAAACAGATTTATTTTTGTATTTTATGAATTTTGTATTCAAATAACCCATTTAAGAGGAGATAATTCTTATGGTAAAAAATTAAATACTTGAAATACATGTATTGAGAATACAAGTATAAAATTGAAGAGCATTGAGGACCAAAAAATCTAAAACAAAATGTGACAAATACGGCTACGATAATCTTTGCCTCGTATAAGACAATCCTTAGTATTTTGAATAATTCATACTTTTTTTGTAAACAATTAATTTATTAAAATAACATATAACTGATAACAGGAACAAAACCTTTATTCTTATATTTTTTTGGAAAATTTTGTTACATATATTTCGTTGGTTCACAAAAATGTGTTTCCATGAACAATCCAGGCAAATTATTATTTTGTTGGTTCTTAATTTCACTTTCAGCATTCCTGGGGTTATCATGGTGCTCAATTTATTTGAACTTATCTTAGAATTTTTCTTCTCCCTATAACTTTTTTAATCTTGTGTTTTCATACAGTTGCTGAATACCATATTTTTCTCACTAGCTGTTGCAATTTAAATGAGGCCATTCTTTGTCTCTCTGGAATTGTAAAAATATTTTCTTCATTTCAGGGACTTTTATATCTTACTATATCTTAATGGTGTTGTTCGCATTATGTCCGCATAGTGACCTGAAACTATTCAAGATATCTCCTTTGATCATAACAAAAAACAAATAGAAAACATTGGTATTCAGTTGTAAAAATGTCCAAATCTTTCTGAACTATACCTATATTTTCTTTATTAGAAAAACTTTCTAAAATGAGTTCCTTTCTTTTCTGCTTAGTATTTTTTGCTTTATTGACGTTTAACTGATCATGATTAGTTTAGAAAATTTCGAAATAAGGAACACATTGAGGCAAATAACATGTTACATACAGCTTTCAAAAACTATTTTCATATCTCTAAAGACGTTGTAGATGTATTCATATGATGTTCTGTGTCTGTATAATTTACTGAATTTAGGTATCATGTTTTCCCTTGTCAATTCTGATAATTAAAACATGCACGACTACAGATTATTATTGAACTGAAAGTCTGTCTTACAATGACAGCAATGTAATTACATAATAAGTACCCAAAGGTTAGATGCTTGTCAAATATTGTCGACCATTAAAACAGAAATAAGACGAGATTTTGTGTTTTAAGTTCTTTACTTCAACATTAGTCTATTAAATATGGTTGACTATTTTACATACTAACTCGAAAGTAAAATCACAAAAAAAAACCTTAACTCCGAAGAAAATTCAAAACAGAAAATCTCTAATCCATTGGCAAAACCAAAAGGTCAAAAACATCAAACGAATGGATCACAACTATACTATTCCTGACTTGGTGAGACCTAAACACATTTTATTTTTAGCCTTCAAACAAAGTTCATTCAATACAACTGAATCATTTCGTATTTACTTATCCTCGTTAAAGTTAACGACAATATTTCGTTTCACGAAGTCATTTCCGTTAGTGATATAATGGCACAGATATTTAATGAAGTTGAAGCTCTAATTTTATTTTTTGGAATGTGCTATCATTAAAAGCTATAATAATGGCAATCGAAGTCTAAAAGATTGGATTTAACATTTTACTTCATTTCATTTTATAAAGTTTGTTAATGGTAAAATGTTCTAATATGTAGAAAAATGTCAATTAGGCCTTATAATTCTAGGCAGACAAAATTCTTCACAGAGTTAAAATGATGTAAGAAATTATACGCAGTGTACTCGTAACATGAAGCTGTAATCAATTAGCTACAATCTAATTCGAAGTTATACATTATAAAAATCCCAATGTACCATGACAAATCTGCTAACATTATCTAAAAAAAATGTTAGCCGTAATGATTTGTGTTTAAAACACGTGAAATTCAAAGGCGATTGTTTCTTAAATCAGTATACTAACATGACAACGAAAATAAGATAGTAATCGGAGAAAAAGGATTTAACTGCCAAATGAATCATCAATTTTTTTGCTTGTTTTATTTTTTTAGAGCATATATTATGGATATTGTTGCATAATATCTACCCATCTAACATCATCAAACAGCGTCCTTACAAAATGCATTTTTATAGTTAAAATTGACACGACTATGATTCAATGTAGCCCTTACAACTAAACTGATGCAGCTGCATTTCATACAACTGAACTTGCTGCGGCTATGTATCAAAACATCTCTTAGAGCTAACATAACGCGGCTGTGTATAAATGCATACAGCTAAATTTGACACGGATGTGTTTCAATGCCTCACCCAGAATCAAACGAGACACATTTGTGTAACAACTGATCTGTTACAACTAAACTTGGCGCATCTGTGTACCAATGCATCTCTCACAACAAAACCTGACGAGGCTGTGTTTCAATGCATCTTGTACGAATATCTTGACACAGCTGCGTAGCAATTCATACCTAAGAACTAAACTTGATGCATATGTGTGCCAATGTATCTGTAACAACTAAACCTGACGTGGCTGTGTTTATATGCATCTCTTACAGCTTAACTTGACGTGGCTGTTTTCCTGTTCAAATTTTACAGCTAAACTTGACGCGGTTGTGTATTAATGCATCTTGTGCAGCTAAACATGATGCAAATGTGTATCAATGCATCTCGTACATATAAACTTGACACATCTGTGTATCTATAAAAGAAGATGTGGTATCAAAGCCAATGAGACAACTATCCAAAGAGACCAAAATGACATAGAAAGTAACAACTATAGGTCACCGTAAGGCCTTTAACAATGCAAAGCCCATATAGCATAGTCGAATATATAAGGCCCCGATATGACAATGTAAAACAATTCAAACGAGAAAACTAACGGCCTAATTTCTATAAAAGAATGAACGAAAAACAAATATTTACACATACACAAACGACAACCACTAAATTGCAGGCTCCTCTTAATACTAAACTTGACTCATCTGTGTACTAATGCATCTGTTACAGCTAAACTTGACACGGCTCTGTATCAATGCATCTCTTACAAATACACTTGACAAAACTGTATACTAATGCATCTCTTACAGATAAACTTGACACTACACTGTGTATCAATACAATACAGAAACTCCTATTAGATACATGTCAGACATTTTTCCATTTTTTAAGTGTTAAATTGACTATATTTACATCAAACATCTTAAATTGTTCTCGAGGAGGAAACATTTTGAAATCTATTCAATATATATTTCGTCATTGATACGACATTTACAAAAGTTGATGTATTCACAGATTGTTATATCGTTATACCAGATCGCAAAACGACGACGATGTAGTTAAGTTGCACAAATTTCTTACGTTGTTGTCATCTTAAGGGCATACGATACAGGTGCAGGGGAGGTAATTACGTTGCTAACGTAAAATGTTATTTTCGCGACGTCAAACTGTGACATATCGGGAATAGATGCATTTTCGACTGATTTTTATCATTCAAACTGATTTAATTTGAAAACGAGTTCATGGACCCCTTTTTTACAAAACAGCAATTTGTTTCATTTTGCAGGGAGATTATTTACAAAAATTTTATAGAACTGTAAATAGAGGATTTTTTTAAATTTGGATAAACATGCAGCAAAAAATTACGCTTTTTCCTCAATTCATGAACATTTGATAAATATGAGTTTTTTCTGAATAAAAAATGCATAATTTTTTATGATACTTATAAAATACAGAAATTACCGATTATTTAACAAAAAAACAGTGTGTGCTTATCTTTTTTAACAAAAAAGTTATGTCTTTCTTTCCAAAAAAAAATTACGGCCACAAATCTGAATTTTTTACAAATATAAAAATTTCGATCTCATTTTACTCAAAAAAAGCACATAAAGGTATATTTTTTATTACATATTTGATTTAATGAGGTAAAAATAGCCTACATGCAAATTTTAATGAACTTGTACATATAGGATCAAAACTGTATCGTATGCCCTTAATATGAGCAAGGCATTACCTGTGAATGGGGACGAAGTCTATGATTTTGTTTTTAAATCAACAATGATCAACAATGTTAAAAAGAGAAACGAAAATACCGTAACGTTACCGATTTTGGTTCTGTTGTTAGGGATTTAAGTTGTGACGTTATTTAAGTTATGACGTCATATTCAATGTAAACAAAGAAACGCTGACATCGGGTATTAAACGTTTTTTTAATAACAAACATTTTTTTTTAAATTAATTAGTATTATTTCCTTTCTTAGACTGATAAATATACATTTTATTAAAAGTCTCAAGTAAACAAGACCGGAAACGGAAGTAGATTTCTTTTTTTTTTATTGAATTTTCTACTGTTATAGGGGACTTCGTCTCCATATTATCGTATTATTGTGTACTTGATATTTGTATTTATATTTTGTACTTTTTCTGTATATTCATTCTTTAGTTATATATCTTTGGCGTGGTTCGGTATTAGTACACTCCGCCCTACCGCCCTAGTATTATTGTGCCATGGTCATTTTAGATTTTTTTTTGCCTATAATTTTTGCTTATGTGTTTATTTTTATAACAGATATTCTATTCCTATACTTTGGTTTCAATGAATTATCTTGATTTCGAAGTGAAATAAAAACCAATAAAAAACATACAACTGTATGTGTTGTCAGGGCGTTGTTGATGACGTCATATCTAAGCAAATTATATATGCGTAGAAAACGACATAGTTCTTTGCATATTTTATCTTAATTCAATTGAAAAACCAATTGGCAGTCTTTAAAAGTGATTGGCACATATTTATATCAAGCTTTTAGTATGAAGGTATATTCAGAAATCAGTCTGTCAATTATACTAGTCAACAAAAGAAACGATACACGACTTTGAAATAAAATTTATCAAAAATTATTTAATATAAAACAAAATGAGATACACTATTTTAAATAGTTTCATTTGCAATGTATGCACATGTGAAAATGAAAATCAAAACTGGTCGGAAAGTATCTAAATTCCGTGTAAATGATCAAAGGGTGCAAATTAGTTTTGCGGAAAGTTAAAAAAAAATCGACACATAATTTTCTGAGCACCAAATTAAATTTCAAATTTGTTTTAAAATATTCAATATGATAATCAAGTTATGTTCAGGATGTAACTGATGGGTTGAAATATTGATTCTTCAAATTTTTTTGGGGAAAAGTGTTTTTTGAAATCTAAAAAAATGCAAAAAATTTTTTTTTTTATTTTCGTCTCAAATCAATGCTTTAGATATGAAAACAACACACAGTAAATTTGGGACCTTTCGGATTAGTTTTAAGATTGCTACCGCTTTTTGAATATCACTTTACACATACTGTCAATGGTTAATCAGTTGGTAATGTATTCATTTTAACGATTTTACGCAGGACCAAACTTTGCTTAACAATTAAACGAAGAAACTGAATGATTTTTAAAAACAAATAAATGGCAAACACTGTCTTTACCTTTAAATGAGAGGTTGATATCATTTGTCGTAACTTCTGTCTTTAAAATTGTTATTTTATGTAAATTTTGTTAAAAAAGAAAAATTGCAACAAAACGTCACAAAAGCAAAAAAAAAATTATTTTTAAACGGATTTATATTTCCATAATGATTAAGTACTACTACCTTCAATATTGGTCCAATGAACGGAAATCTCTATCTTTAATTTGAAAAAAAGTCTTGTATCGTTTCTTTTGTTGACTAGTATATAATGACAAATAAAACTAAATTGAAGTGATTACGTTTTTAAATTACTTTCAATTGTAAAATACATTTTTTTCAAAACAAAGTAGGAGTATTTTATTTTTTATGAAATATTAAACAAATATTTCCAATTAAATGAGACGAAAGATTCTTTACAATAACACCAAGGAGTTAAAAACCTTATAGATCCGTATAATTTTGCGTGGTATATATATTTATGTTTGGTACTTGGTTGTCATAAAATTCTGACAAAGCCGTTTCCTAACCTCTCCTTTTTTATTATTATACTATAGACAAGATGATTATAGCCATGGCTATATCAACATGAACATAAAATATCTCCAATTTTCTAATCAATGACAAATTATTACTAGCCTTTAGATGCATTCTTCTATAATTGAGACCTTCATTTGCGTTCAAAAAGTTAAATGTCAAATGTCTATTCGGTCCATGAATTAGCATAAACATGCGGCTTTATAGAAGCCGACGTAAATAAATGAAAACTAAAGAGTCATTTAAACAGAAGCCCACATTTAAGTCACGTATTTTCATTTATTGAGATGTGAAAATATTTCTAATTTACAAATATAATTGTACTTTACTGCAAAATATGATATTTTAGATAATTAGGAAGGAGATCTTTAAACAATTAAAAAGAATCGGAAATCGAAAAACAGTAGTGAGTATGAGGAATGACATTTAACAGAAATTTGTATTCTAATAAAGATAGCCTCTAAAACTTCGAGTTCAAAAGAAAAAGTAGATTTGAAGAGCCTGTAATTCAGTGGTTGTCGTTTGTTTATGTGTTACATATTTCTTTTGCATTCATTTATTTTTATATAAATAAGGCTGTTAGTTTTCTCGTTTGAATTGTATTACATTGTCATATCGGGGCCTTTTCTAGCTGACTATGCAGCATGGGCTTTGCTTATTGTTGAAGGCCATACAGTTACCTATAGTTGTTGATATCTGTGTCATTTTGGTCTCTATTGAACAGTTGTCTCGTCGGAAATCATACATCTTCTTTTTTATATATATATAATTCAAGCAAAACGAAGAAAAGAACTTGGTATTAATGTTCTACTTGATTAGTAAACATAATGAAAATACTAAATGACTTTAAATATTATAATACTAATGAAATGTGTATGATATCACAATCGCATAAATTATAAAAGCTTTGCTAAAAACTAATCTATCATCTTCAATTTCAACAACAATAATATTCAGCATTTTCTTGAAATAAAATGTGCGCAGTCTAGCAACATGCTCACATACATATTGTTCATCATAAGGTATGAAACTGAAATTCATCAGGATTTAGCCAAATTAAAAGTTTACATTTTCTTAGTCCAGTGCAAAACATAGTTAACTGAATTTGCATAAAAAATCCTCGATTCCCTTTCACTTTTAAAACTAAAATACCATTGTTATTCGAATGAACACATATTTTTGACATGTGAATAGTTCATTCAATGTTGTCCACTTGGCAGAAGGTACAGGACTTTTAATTTCAAGTAATGTGTCGTCATTTAAAAAACCATCCGGACTTGCAGATAGGCAGTTCTCTTCTGATGATACGTATGATCCATTTTCAACGACACGGTATCCATTTGTCAAAAAATACTCCTTAGCTGCAGTTTCACCTTCTTGGACGTGCTTTGTAAATTGATTACCTATAAATTTTGGATGAAGATGTTCGCGAATAAAGTTTGTACTGTCTGTAGTTTCCTTAATCGGAAGTTTGTAATTTAAAGATATTTAGAATAAAAGGATGAGCACTTTTGACAAGAACTTAATGAATCATGTTCACCATGGTCTTTAGGAATGTTCTCCTAAGCGGCTGGTTTGCTGATGAAACTTTTATTAATTGTTGTTCCTTTTAGTTTGAACAAGAGGAGAAAGGGGAGACTGTTCTACAGCTGTTTTAAGTTCTTGTGAATAATAATACATTGGTGTGTCACGAACACCGGGAGCATTTACATTTAAATCTTTAAGTAAATTTTCACCCTGTTTTGGTTTTTTAACACTATCTTTGACAAAGGCCTTTGCTCAATGTTTCTCTTGGTACCTCTATTCCACATGGCATTTTCATCTGTACAGCTGGCACCGGTCATGTTATTCCTGACTGCATGTTCAACCTTCCAAAGCACTGCACCTACATGGCTACAGGATAGCCCTTGCCCTGCCATACAAGTACACCATCCTTGTTCAACGGTTCCGTTCATAGTGCAAATTACATAGGCTTCATTCGTCCGACTTACTGTCTGGGAAGCACGAACGTCTGCTTTCAAATACATTCTGGCATCTGAAAGAATGTTATTCAAAACTTTGTCAATATTGCCGCTCATTGTAGCTTTGGAGACTTTTGAAGTTTTTCATTTCTGCACCATCCACGGCTTTTGAATAACTAAAAATGTCCCCGTACATGATGATTGCCCACTCTCATGTCGTCATTCCACTCCGTTACGTTATTTAATTCCGAGGGCATTGATCTTTTCACCTGAGTAGTCATAATACAGGTAATAATCCAACAGTTTTTACGCTCTGATTCGCTATGTTTACAATATTTCTTTCACTAATGCAATGGCGGACTGCTATCGTGACGCGCAAGTGGCAGTTATCTTATCAAAGGGCGATAATTGAATAAATCCGTATATACTTATATTTTCTTTATTATAAAAACCTTCTAAAATGAGTTCCTTTCTTTTCTGCTTAGTATTTTTTCCTTTATTGACGTTTAACTCATTAGTTTATAAAATTTCGAAATAAGGAACACATTTAGTCAAATAACATGCTACATACAGCTTTCAAAAACTATTTTCATATCTCTAAAGACGTTGTAGATGTATTCATCTGATGTTCTGTGTCTGTATAATTTACTGAATTTATGTATCATGTTTTCCCTTGTCAATTCTGATAATTAAAACATGCACGACTACAGATTATAATTGAACTGAAAGTCTGTCTTACAATGACAGCAATGTAATTACATAATAAGTACCCAAAGTTTAGATGCTTGTCAAATATTGTCGACCATTAAAACAGAAATAAAACCAGATTATTTGTTGTAAGTTCTTTAATTCAACACTACCAAGTGTATTTGTCCATTGAATATGGGTGACTGATTTACATATTAACTCGAAAGTAAAATTTAAAAAAACGTAATCTCCGAAGAAAATTCAAAATGGAAAATGTCTAAGCAAAACCAAAAGGTCAAACACATTAAACGAATGGATCACAACTATACTATTCCTGACTTGGTGAGACCTAAACACATTTTATTTTTAGCCTTCAAACAAAGTTCATTGAATACAACTGAATTATTTCGTTTTTACTTATCCTCGTTAAAGTTAACGACAATATTCCGTTTCACGAAGTCATTACCGTTAGTGATATAATGGCACAGATATTTAATGAAGTTGAAGCTCTAATTTTATTTTTGGAATGTTCTATCGTTAAAGGCTATAATAATGGCAATCAGAGTCTAATAGATTGGATTTAACATTTTACTACATTTCATATTATAAAGTTTGTTAATGGTAAAATGTTCTAATATGTAGAAAAATGTCAATTAGGCCTTATAATTCTAGGTAGAAAAATTCCCTTCAAAGAGTGAAAATAACGTAAGAAAATATATGTAGTGTACTCGTAACATGAAGCTGTATTCAATTAGCCACAATCTAATTCGAAGTAATACATCATAAAAATCCCAATTTGTGTTTAAAACAAGAGAAGTCCAAAGGAGATTGTTTCGTAAATCAGTATACTTACATGGCAACGAAAATAAGATAATAATTGTCGATAAAGTATTAAATCTGCCAAAGGAATCATTAATTTTTCTGCTTGTTGGTCATTTTTTAATCCTATATTATGGATATTGTTACATAATTTTTACCTATCTATTATACATCTCACAAGGAAGCTATAAACCAAGATTTCCAAATGGTGAAGTTGAAATCATTCCTTCGTAAATTTTACGGACGGATCATGAGTTGGTTGACCGCTATGGAATAACCGTTTCACAAATGATATCGGATATGTTCCTTACGTCGTAACTACAATTCCCTTCCCTTTCATGAATGTGACCTACCGAATTAGACTATTTACCGGATTTTTTATCACATAAGCAACACGACAAGTGCCACATATGGAGTAGGTTCTGCTAACCCTTCAGGAGCACCTGACGTTATACACCGCAAACACACAAGCAATACATATATTCTTGAATACAAAGTAAATATAAAAAAAAAGATGTGGTATGATTGTCAATGAGACAACTGTCCACAAGGGACCAAAATGATACAGACATTTACAACTATAAGTCACCGACCGACCTTCAACAATGAGCAAAGCCCATACCGCATAGTCATCTAGAAAAGGCCCCGATAAGCCAATGTTAAACAATTCAAACGAGAAAAATAACGGCCTAATTTATATATAAAAAAATGAACGAAAAACAAATATGTAACACATGAAAAAACGACAACCACTGAATTACAGGCTCTTCAAATCTTCTCTTTTCTTTTGAACTCGAAGTTTTAGAGGCTATCTTTATTAGAATACAAATTTCTGGTAAATGTCATTCCTCGTACTCACTGATGTTTTTCAACTTCCGATTCTTTGGAATTGTTTAAAGATCTCCTTCATAATTATCTCAAATATCATGTTTTGCAGCATAGTACATTTATATTGGTAAATTAGAAATATTTTCACATCTCAATAAATGAAAATACGTGACTTAAATGTGGACTTCTGTTTAAATGACTCTTTAGTTTTCTTTTGTTTACGTTGGCTTCTATAAAGCCGCGTCATTATGCTAATTCATGGACCGAATAGACATTTGACATTTAACTTTTTGAACGCAAATGAAGGTCTCAATTATAGAAGAATGCATCTAAAGGCTAGTAATAATTTGTCATTGATTAGGAAATTGGAGATATTTTATGTTCATGTTGTTATAGCCATCGCTATTATAATCTTGTCTATAGTATAATAATAAAAAAGGAGAGGTTAGAAAACGGCCTTTGTCAGAATTTAATGACAACCAAGTACCAAGCATAAATATATATACCACGCAAAATTATACGGATCTATAAGGTTTTTAACTCCTTGGTGTTATTGTAAAGAATCTTCCGTCTCATTTAATTGGAAATATTTGTTTAATAGTTCATAAAAAATAAAAATACTTCTACTTTGTTTTGAAAAAAATGTATTTTACAATTGAAAGTAGTTTAAAAACATAATCAATTCAATTCAGTTTTATTTGACATTATAAATGACAGACTGATTTATGAATATACATTATGAAATGCAAAAAGCACGTACAAGCGCAATTTTCTCGATACAATAGGTTCATGCATTTCGGACAACAAAATCACTGTACAGTATCATATAAACTAGCATGGTATAATACTGTATACAACACATAGTAAAACCATCCCACATTTTACTGACATTTTTATTTTCATTTTTCTGCTCGATTATATTAAAAAAAAATAGGAACTGAAATATGCTATTAACTATCTTTGAAAAGTTTCAATATTGTCATACATTCTATAAAATGAAAACATAAAGAGTTGTGATCTGATTGCCAATGTCACATTTTTTAACCCAAATACAATATTACATATGTATACTCATACACATCACCGTACATTAAATGAAACCAATCACCTACGACATAAAATATGGTAGAAAGAACAAGTCTGTTTGCCTCTGTTACTTAGTAACCCCAAATAAAACGACGGTTTCTAAAAAGGACATTAAAACCCACGTCCAAAATAAACTGACGTCATGGCAAAAAATAAATAAAAGGACAATAAAAAGACAAAAAGACAAACTGCAATATAAACAAAAACTTGAAACAATTGACACAGAGCAACATGCACGCTACAAAATTTAAATTATCATATGACACGCGTTGAATTGTTATTGTAATTACAAACCAAGTAAAAACCCAATTTTGAGAAAAAGTGAGAGCCGTGGTGTAGTGGTTAGAGCATCGGACTACTTACACAAAGGTTCCTGGTTCGATTCCCGTTTGGGATGAAAATTTCAGGAACTCAATTTTCGGCTCTCCCTTGACACCATTTGCGAGTATGGTCTTAAGGAAACGATGATAGTCCGTCGGAAGGGGACGATAAATTGCTGAACCGTGTTAAGAGAGAGCCATATCTCTTGCACGTTAAAGACACCCTTGTAGATTTCAAAAAAGAGTAGGCTAATGCCGCTGCAAGGCAGCACTCGCACCCGCAAAGTGGAAAGGGATTAATATAAGTTGCAAAACTTGTTTCCCAATCCGCTATAAATAAATATGTTTAAACTAAGTAAAAATCCAACATATTCATCGTCATTTAAAATCACTTCATAATGGCGTCCGTAAAATTTTCGGACAGAGAATTTCAATTTCAAAATTTGGACCTCTTTGTGAGCAGCAATAATATATCAAGAAAATCATTATAAGAAACGTAAACCCTCGAGTATCGTATCAACAGCTGGGAGATACATTCTCAGTATTATTTGATCAATTTCAAAAAGAACATAACATGTGTTGTTATTTAAGTAATAACACATATAGTCATACACTATGTGATAACATATAGTTTGGTACTGCACATGATTTGAAGTCTTGGATATTGGCTTTCTTGTTTTTTGCTTTTTTATTAGTTACAATGTAATGAGTAAAAACCTTTCCAACAAATTTCGATAGTTTTTTTCAACTAACTAGTTATGTTACACAAAAAAATGCAGATTAGGGTAATAGTCAATTGCAATTGCTCACAATTATTGTAAAACCCGACTCCCTCCTTATGAGCTTGTTCTCAGCCATGACAACTTATACCAGTGGTTGTCGTTCATATAATGGATACTTTATTTGTTTTATCAAAGGTCATGGTTTTTTTTCGTTTAATTAATTATATTTTTTTTTAATTCCAAGGCTTTTTGAAGCTTACTGTATATGAAGGATTTGCTCATTTTGAAACTGACCTTTAGTTGTACATAATTTGTTAACCAACATCCTTGACTAATAGACTTCTCTTTCTGTTTATTTCTTTTCTTTTTATTTGAAAATTGCGTTATTTCGTTGCTCCATATCTCGGTTTATAATTTCTTCATTATTTAAAAAGATGTTCAATTATTTTGCAAAGAAGCTAAGAAAATGTTTCAATGAGGGAAAACATTTAGTAAAATGACACCGTTACATAAATCTGTCTAAAACTATTTTTCATCAATTAAGAAATAATGTAAACGTATTCATATGATGTTTTCTGTCTTTACAATTTACCGAATTCAGATATCATGTTTTCCTTATCACCCATTATAATTAAAGAGTGCATGGATACAAATTATAATTAAACTATAAGTTTGCTGTACAATTGACAACGTAGAAAGGGGCACTAGCTACAATTTGCATATCTTTAAATACTTTATTTGGATTGGTAATTTATAATTTTGTTTTTTATTAGACTTCGATAAATCATGTTTTCAAAACTACGTTCGTACACATTTTTCTAGGTTATAGATGAGTAAACTTTACAAACAAGAACTTCGGACTGTGTTAATCCTATAATAAGCAAGAAATAATGAAATAATAATTAGTTTTCAGCAGCCAATTTAATATAATTTTTTCAAAATAAGCCGAAAAATATCGCCAATCAATTGATCCCTTGGAAGTGAATTATTTAATCTCATTATATTCATATTCACTTGACCTTCTGTTTAATCCATTAACTATATACTTTGGTTACGCATGCATAATTTGGTGAGCTATTTTGATTACCAATTGTATCCATTAAAAAGCACGCTTATGCAGGTAAAATTGTGAGTTATTCATTAAATCTTTAGATGAATAAGACCTATCGAATTAGATTATTAACCGGATTTGTTATCACATAAGCAACACGAAAAGTGCCACATGAGCTTACCCTTCCGGAGCACCTGATTTCACCCCTAGTTTTTTGTGGTGGGTTCGTGTTGCTTATTCTTTAGTTTTCTATGTTGTGTCATGTGTACTATTGTTTGTCTGTTTGTCTTTTTCATTTTTAGCCATGGCGTTGTCAGTTTGTTTTCGATTTATGAGTTTGACTGTCCCTTTGATATCTTTCGTCTCTCGTTTAAACATGAAATTAAACAGACCTATACAAATCATCTGCACGAAATTGCAATGTATTTGGATTTATGTTTATACTGTACTCGTTCTATTTGAGCAGTCAACATGCTATGTCATAAACAGCCATCGATTTCGTGTTTCAACAGGTAATGTACATTTCATTGTATTGTATATTTCTCCGCCTGATATGAGGCCATTTTAAAGGAGGATTTTATCCGATATTTGAATCAGATAAATAACATTAACACATTAAACTATTTACTTTACATCGGTGATATTCAGGGGTCCTCTCGATTGTTTATTAGATGACGTCTATCCAATAATACACTCGAAATTCTGAAATATCATCGAGTACATACTTTCTAAGTCATATTGTTGAACATGAATTTGACTGCTAGTGTCCCTTTAAATAATAAGTACTTAGACGTAAGATGCTTAATAAATATAAGCAACAATTTAAACAAAATTTCTAATGATCTAATAATTAAATTGGTTTATTGCATTAAAAATGCATTCAGTTGTTTATTGTGTTTCAAATGTACGTCAGTCCATTATGTACGTTTTGCTATTTAAATAATTACAACCATATATTTAAACATACGAAATAATATGCTTTGAAACGCCTCGTTGACTTTGGTCATATATAAGCACGTGCTCCCTCAAAATTTTCATTCCACGAGTAATTTTCAAGATTGCACCACCCACCATCCCTCTCTTTAACAATCAAAATTGCTGTTGTTTTTAGTTTATTTTTCAGATAACATGGTGAACAGGTCCAAATGTTTTGAATATTCCTATTAGATTGTCATGTATCATAGAAAGTGTCAGACGTTTAAATATTTATCGGTAGATCCAATAAAACCTGAATATTGAAGAAATTTGCAGAAATAATAAAAAAGAGTCTCTATCGTCATGTCATTCCGTTCAATACGGAAAGTGCGTTGGATGTCAGCATCAACATGATTCAACTGGCAGTGGTTTATTCAAATATCGTTCATTTAGCTGTTATGGATCTGCCCAGCAGCTAGAAATTGTTATGCATTAACTGTTGGTTTACCTTCAGTGACCAATTGTCATCAAGTTTTAACTTGTTCGCCAGTTTGGTGATGTTGGTTGTTTGTTGGTATATATTGTTGAATATTGTTGAATAAATGCCATGACAAATAATCAGCAAAATTTTAAATTTCAATTGTTTGTTTGTTGTTTATATTACTTTTGCGAAAGAATGAAACAAAACAAATCTGCAGTTGTATATTCATTGCGCACATTATAAATGCAATAATTGACAATTTCAATTGTATACGTCTATTAAATATGGTCGACTTTCTTAGAAAGTACATAAACTAAGACAAATTGGTTTCAAGTTTCAAAGAAAGTTCATTTAATCCAATTTATATATATAATCATTTTGTATTTACGTATCGACGTTAAAGTTAAATATAGAGCTAAGACACTCTATATTTTTCGTCAGGAAGTTAATACAACTAGCACATGTAAGAAGACACATATATTCTAAAAGGTTGAATCGTTAACAATATTTTTGAAATGAACTACATTTTATCATAATAGATTTTATTAGAAAAAAAATAACAAATCTAATTAAGTGAGCATTTAAAAATTCACAATGCGAATGCATATGTTCAAACTCTTTTAGGTCATTTCTAGTAGCAACAAACAAAATTACTATGCCAATTGGACATGCTTTACTACTATATCTGCCCAGAAATTTTTACTAGATAACTGTTTTGTTCACTTTGGAGATTCCGTATATCGTCAAGTTAGTTGGACCTGCTTTTGCATTGTTATGATTTACAATTAATGACTTAAATCAGCAAAAACCAAACGAAACAACATTTGATACAAAAATTTAACAATACTTTTAGATATGTGGGTATATATTGGCTCTCAATAATGACGACATCAGTATGTATGCTAAAGACATTTATCCTGTTGAACTAATTTTAAATAAAGCTAATACTAACAATATTATAACTAGGCTATCCAAACGAATGGACATTGTAATGATTTCACCTTTGCCTGTTAGCACCCTTGGTGCAATTGCATTGACATAATACTCTGACAAGGATACTCTGTTAAAAAAAAGCTATGAAACATAGAATCACTTGCGAGGGATATACTATTACTACATATTCCGGCTCTACATATATATAGGTACATCGTAGCTACAACGATCTGGATTTTTTCTTATTTGTCGTAAAGTTCTATTCTCACCAAAGCCGATTATCGGTTTCTGAAATGATTTTTGTTCTGCTATGAAAAATCTGTTAATCTACTCGAGGCATTGAGGAAAGTATGTCTTATGTGTGCGTTATGACGTCAATAAATTAACTTATTTTAGACAAATATCTTATAACTAAAACCAAATAAGGATATGGCCTTCAATAATTAGCAAGACCAATACATAATAGGTAAAGAGAACACAAAGGGCATGATGGTATTACAACAACAAACACAAACAAATATGTGAATCAGATTCAACAATCATAGAATGTCGACACTGGTTGACATAAGTTTGTGAAGTTATTTCCAGAATTAAACGAAATTAAATCATGTGGTTAACTTTTGTCGTTAGGGAGCAATGTGTTGATGACAGATCTCTTATAGTCTATAAAAATATCATACACCAATTTTCAATATAATCACTGATGAATTACTCATTTTCCATTCGTTTTATATCAGTTTAGAAGAAATATGCCATAAATAATTTATCTTAAGATTAAAACTATAAAGGATGGACAAGAGCAAAACATTACAAGTTCTATACAGGACTATTATATATGAACATGGAATGCATATCCAATTCAAAGTAAACACAAATATGTACCTGACAACACATGTGTGTCTTATCGAAGAATATTCTGTTGTTTCGTTGTTTTCCTCTTGTACTTTCCCTCGGTTTTAGTTTGTTACTCGGATTTGTTTTTTTCTCGATCGATTTGTGATTTTTGAACATCAGTATATTACTGATGCCTTTATTGTATTGATATATAGACAACACATGTGTTTCCATATAAAAAGAGTTAAAGAAGAAGATGACAATATTGAAAAAATCGTGATTGAAAGCGGCTTATCATATTTTTTGATGATTGATTTATCAAAACTATTAATTTACGTGATCTGTGGTCGTGTCTGGTTATTTAGGTGATTCCTGTTATATATTTTCTATCGATATCTATACTACTGCATTGTAAGCATACATTAACAAAAATAAAGAGATTCATATAAAAAAATGATGGAGACTGGTAATCATCTTGAAGTAATTGTGCCCTCTACTCTCTATACTAAGTCTTTATCGGATATTTTATTTTATCTCAACATCAATGAACATAAAAACATGTCAGTCGTTTGTTCTACAAATTCCCAGAGGCAAAGTCATAAAAGTTTAAATTAGTCTGAAAGCTAACAGGAAAACAAAATGGTTTACTAATAAATTATATATATATAGTAAGAAACTGACCAGTCTAAACTTGTTTTTCAAGATTGATGGCCCACATACGTTGCTGTACTAATCTGCAAGATATGTGAATTAGGAATTTCCATTTTTAAAGATTTCATACAATTACAAGATTCCTGAATTACGTCTATTGATTTAACATGGAGGTCAATGAGCCAACTCTAAAAAAACATAACAGAAGATACACACATAGACATAAATGGACGAGTTGTAGAATTCACAATACGGTGACACTAAACATGTTTGTATTAGATGCTTACAATCTTGAGAATCACACATGAGTTAAAGAAAGAAATTTACACACATGCCAATATCACAAAAGCATCTGACAAGTTTACTCCTCGAATCACCTTTCTGGTAACCAATGTTAACATTTAAAACAAAAATAATTTATATTGCTACCAATCAGTAGTGTGCCATGTAAAACGGTTGACAGAAAACGTAGGTAACTGTTTTGATGATATTAGATGAGAATTTACCGTGCACAAAGTTTTTAATTATATCAAAAGAAAGTTTGCATATTAATCGGTTACAGATAACCAACGTTAAATATATGAAAGACCTAACTCGTTTTTTCTGATAACCTATTATCCCATTGATAAAACAGCTGTTTTAGTGTTACATCTTTTACTTATTCTTTTATTTGTTATAAAAAGTAGAATAATAAAATCATATTTCAGTTTGTTTGCGGCAAACGAAAAGATTATAAGAAATAAACCATAAACTGATTAAACTAAATATTCAATCTGCTTTTTCCGTATGCGCATGGACTAAGTAGAAATCGGTACCCAACAGATCAAATGACTCCTCAGTAGATGATAATGCCTTTGATAACTGTAATATAAATTGTGTGTTAGAGGAAAAGACGAAGAAACAGTAAAAACTACCCGTAATTTTGCAGTTATTCGTTAAGGTTAAAAAAATATGTATTGTTATCTTAGCTTGAAGTTTATATATGTATAGGTAAAATAGTTGACTCTTACGGTTTCCTATCAAGCAAGCAATTTAAAGGGAGACGACAGCAAGCAAGAGTCAACAAGAAACACAAGAATAATTCAACATCTTCAATTAGAAAAATGAAGGACAAACGTCTGAAAATAAATACCAGAAAAAAGACTCAAAATCATATTCTTTCGAAATTTGAAACACGCCCGAAAGTTTAGTACAGCATACACAACAGATCATTTTCATATTAACGACTGTTGAATCCAGGTTTTTTTTCAATAGGTTATCTCCGTTTGCAGTAGGACATCCTGGTACTCTGTCAAGAATGGCTTACGTTAATAAGTAAAATCATGCTTTCAATCGTTACAATTTTTTGTGGAAATTACTGCTTTTTTATACGACAGAATAATCGGAAACTGTAAACTTTCAACGAAAATTACACCGATTCTATGTTTGATTTGACTAATTTTGATTGTTCTTACTTATAAAGAACATAGACAATGTTTCAGGATACAACTCTTTACACTGCATTAATATTTCAAAGTCCGTAGTATCCGCCTTACTACTTTATTAATGCTACAGAATAGGTATGAAGTCGACATGCATTAGACTAAAGTCATCTTCGTTGTATTTTACTTGACGTATACTACTTTAGAAACGTCTGTTTTACAGATGGGTTTCAGTAATTGTACAAATAAAGTGCATATGCATAACAATGTGGCTAACACAATAACTCCTAATGATTACACTTGACATGTTTTAAATAGCAAGCTATAAACACAAATTATGTAACACAATTTAAAGAGCAATCCTTATTCAGCCATTTGATAATGGATATTGGGACATGGATATAATTTCATCAATTGGACATTTATCTGCCTGTTTTTTTTGGCTGAGCGCTGACTAAAATGTTTAACCCCGCTACATTTTACATGTGTCTGTCCAACGAAAGTAGTCAGGTATTCGGTGTTTGTTGTTAAAAGATGTCTGCCATGCATGTTTTACTTCTATTGGTGTTGTCAAATTAAAGGTTGCTGAGTTATTCAATTGAATTGTAGCACACTTTGTCATGTTTATTTTTACGATGGGTATACTTTTTAAGTTTAATTCATAATTGAAGTCTATGCGACGAATTATACTTGATTAAAAGTCTTCATTCTCACACCGTTGAGACGTGGTCACAATGACAATATACAGAATTTCCATTATTTTATATGGCAGTTTGCTTACAAGACATAACACCCCCAGTTTTGTCATATATATTACATCAAATGTCTTTTATCCCAAACAAATAACTTGTCCGAACCTTTTACTATTTTTTAATGGAGTGCAGCATTTTTATCTATACATACTTCATTAAATCATTTCTCATTATAACTGCTTTTGTGATATATGATCATAAATATATATTTACTTTTCAAGTTTTTGCAACTTTCAAACGATTAAACAAATTTGAATAGCAAACACATTGTCTGTCATTAGTTTTTTATAGCGTGATTATGACGTGTGCAATTTACAAATTTTCCCCTAATTTTGACTTCAGATGTTTTGTGGTTTTAGTGCAACATTGCTTTCAGAAAACCTTCCTTTATTGATTCAATGCTATGGCATGAGAGAAACCATTTCTTCCAATGTATTTTGATAATAAATAACACCATCGTGTCTCAAGAAATTACACATTTTCGTAGCAGATAGTTTTACGACATGACGATACTATCTCGATACATATTTTGATAAACCGTTCAGTTCCCTAGGGTACAAACACATTTTTTGCCAGTTTGGTATTAGTCTGAAAATTCTGATATTTCTCAATTTCAAGTTCAAAGCAAAGGATACTTACAAGAATTTATCATGCGCATTGAAATCAGTTCCAAGTGTCTTTCAATGTTATCTTTTTTTTTTATATTATACTTGTAGTTAAGGAAAGAAAAAACTCAGGTTTTTTCGTTTAGAATTTGAGAGTTCTCGATGACATTTACACTCACCAAAGATACTAGCATATATTTTGTAACATCGAACGCGTATTTTTTCTCCAACGGACTTAAGGCTCTCGAAATAACAAAAAAAAAAAAAAAAAAAAAAAAAAAACGTGTGCTGCATGTGAAAATAGCACATTTGTTCACCATACCGGACCACTGAACTTTGTGCAAATTGACAAAACTTCTATGTAACATCGGTATATGGTATAAATCTTATCAGTACCGAGTACTTAAGACTGTCCAACAGCGCTATCGACCAAGTGCAGGAAATTAAAATAACTCTTTATCCATTTATGTCATTTAAAAGGTTCTAGATTGGTATTTCACCACAGGAGATAGAATGGCTGTTCGGAGAGGCTAAATTTCTAGACCATCACTGAAGACATATCGGCTGCTGTTATATAATAACTTGCAAGATCATCATAGAAACACATCGATGAATTTGTCTTTGTGTTTGGTATTTTTGTTATAATGTTTGACTAGCTCATTATTGAAAACGTATTGGCAACGATTTAGTAGTTTTAAAAGTATGGACATTTCTTTTGCTTAATTCCGCATTTAGTAAATTAACCCTACAGGGGTGCCATGTCAAATGCTGTTGGTATCAAATGTAATGTTATATGTCGTAATACATTTGTTTTATCTAGTTGTGTAGGTAGTGAACATATTAGGTCTCTTGAAATAAGTGTTTTTTTTAAAGTCGTATTCCATTAATCAAATGGTGGCTTACATCAGAGAATTATCCCACCTACATATTAAGTAATTATCATGTTGTAAACTAAAGAATTCTTTTCGTTTATTTAAGCCTGTCGTCATCCAATTTTTATAAAGGGTGTTTACAAGGGAGTTATGATGTAATATAGAATTGTACATATAACTTCGTGTTATCACATCTTCATCATTTTTCAATTGATGATTAATAGCTGTTTTACGGATTTATGTAACACTGCAATTGTTTTCATAACACCCGATTTGTATATTTATATGCTAAATGCCTTTAAAAATCCGTCAAACGTCAATTCATATAACGAAAATAACAAAACAGCGGGGATAAAAAAAAAACCAAACAAACAGTTGAAAATAAGAGGAAAAGAAACGCCTACTATTTTAAAGAACGCATATCCATAATGTATACAGCATCAATAATAACGTAGATATAGTATGTTGCAATTTTCCATAAAGATGAAATCACAATATGTAATCTACTTCAAGACGTCGCTGAAAATCCTTCAACAATGAGGAAGCTTATTATACCAACGGGATACAAATATTGGAGGTTTTTATTTATACCCTGACCAAAAACACCGTAGAGGCGAGAGATTAAGGGACTTGCAAGGATTTGAAGTTTTTGCTTATGAAATAAAACTTGTATCTAGATCTGATTTTGGAATCAATTTGATATTTTTTTTAACTTATTTTTAACAGTTATGACCTCATATCCAACTATAAAAGTCATCACGTGACATGGGCGACGTCAGACATCCCCCGTTTCACACATTTACAGCATGGGGCGACTTGGTAAAAAAATATTTTGTAAGATTGTTACAATGAAAATCGAATAACTGTTGGATGCTATTTGTTTAGTCGTAATCTTTGTCTTACCTTAACGTAACATAGAATCAAACATTTTTTTTCCCTTTTGATAAAGATGATATATCGTGCTATTGTTTTTTTTTTTGTATATAAAATTTTGAAAAAATGGCGACCAAATAATTTTCAAACGTAGAACATGTTCGACTGTAATTTTGTCCATGCAAATAAATCAATATAATTTCACTGTTTATATTGTAATTAAATAAATCAATTTAATTTCACTGTTTATATTGTAATTAAATACGACACGTTATGTTCACTATAATGATAGCCAAGGACAAATCTAGATTAAGTCATAACATCAACGTGATCAAAGAAAACAAACATGGCACCTAATCACGATGTAAGTGTTGACACTGCCCATGCAGATGTAAGTTTTGGCAATACCTCTGTAGATTAGTGTTGTCCGTTCCTAAATAAAAATTCATAACGATATAATTTTATATTTATAAAAGAAGATCTCGAATAAATATTAACCGAGGTAATATAACTATATTTTTCAATTTTCATAAATACATCGGGTAACCAGTAAATGTTACATAATCCTAATTAAAACAGTAACATGCAGAGTTATCGAACGTAACTATGACAAGCATAGGTGCATATTTTTAAATTGTTGCTTGCGAAACTTAACGAAACATAAACAATTAAATAGACATAAGAAGATGTGGTGTGAGAGCCAATATCACAACTCTCTATCCAAGTCACAATTTGTTTTTAAAGTAAACCACTATAGGTCAAAGTACGGTCTTCAACACGGAGTCTTGGATCACAGCAAGCTATAAAGGTCTCAAAAGTGACTCGTTTAAAACGCTCCAAATAGAAAAAACAGTCTAACCTATATTACAAAACGAGACACACTTATAAACCACGACAACGAATGAACATCATGTTCCTGACTAAGGACAGTATCAAAAAATGCAACGGTATTAAACGTTTTTTTATAGGTCCAAACCTTACTTTAAACAATAGTGTAACATCTCAACATGGAAACACACTGTAAATTATATCAATTGAAATGGCTTGACTCAATCCAAAGACACATTAACAAAAACAGGTGAAACATTTAACCAATAAATTTGATCTATGGCATAATGTAAATATAAAATCAAAAGAGAAAGGGGCATGGTGCAAAACAATATCAGAAAAACAACTTGAACCTTGAACAAACTGACGCTAAATAAAATAATGAACACAGTAAAATGAAAATAATTTTGTTGTTAGGTATACAGTAATGTGAAACGGACATATTTTTTACAAAATAAATGATTGTGTTGATCATAGATAAAGGCAACAGTAGTATACCGCTGTTCAAAAATCGTAAATATATGGACAAAAAAAACAAAATCGGGGAAAGAAACTAAAACTGAGGGAAACTCATTAAATATAAACAACGACACAACATTCAAATGTAACACACATAGCAACTGACTAAGCAGTAGACAAAATCCGATGAGAATAACCAATATAACATCAAAACCAAATACATGAATTTGGGATAGACAAGTACCGTGACACGTCTTATAGTAATGTGAATTTACACTCAAATATAGGAGAAAACAAACGACACAACGGAAACACAACGTAAAAATGTTACACACACAGAAACGAACTATGATATAACAATGGCCATTTTCCTGACTTGGAACAGGACACTTTTAAAGAAAAAATGGTGGGTTGAACCTGGTTTTGTGGCATGCCAACCCTCGCACTTTAATGGCATTGTTAAATATAACATTACAATGACTACATAATAATTCAGGACTTCAATACAAATAAATAGAAGAACGTATTAGGCAAAGAAAAACATGAATAATAGATAACAAAAGGCATCATATCATTGTTTATAGTCGGCTGGGAATACTTCTCCATGTTGGTATGCAGAATCGAAAATTCGAAATATACTTGTTTGATCATTATTTTGGTGAGAAAACACCCATCATTATTTTAAAACCGTTTGAATTCGAATTGATAAAGTAGAGCAGCATGATGACGTCAATAATAGCGAGTAGGTAACACAAAACTTTTTCCATATTTCATGGACAAAGTGTTGTGCGTTAGTTCAAATGGGTATAACGTCGTAACAGCATTTATTCAAAATAGAGTTTCAATACCGTCATACCATGCATATGATATTCCTATGCAATGCAAACATATCTATAGTCACATATAAGTATTGATTAAGACAATATAGAAAAATGTAATTTGGGTATAAAATTAATTACATTTCAAACTAAGCTGATTAAATTACAATAAGTTTTTAGTCAAAAATAAAATATCAACTTCGTTCTTGAGTTGCCTTTTGGTATACTTAGCCTTATTTGACTTAAACATAATCATACATTAATCAATAGTAAATAAAATTGAGAATGAAAATGGGGAATGTGTCAAAGAGACAACAACCCGACCATAGAAAAAACAACAGTAGAAGGTCACGAACAGGTCTTCAATGTAGTGAGAAATTCCGGCACACAGAGGCGTCCTTCAGCTGGCCCCTCAACAAACATGTACTAGTTCAGTGATAATGAACGTCATAATAATTTCCAAATTATACACAAGAAACTAAAAATAAAATAATATAAGACTAACAAAGGCTAAAGGCTCCTGACTTAAGATAGGTGCAAAAATGCGGCGGGGTTAAACATGTTTATGATATCTCAACCTTCACCCTATACCTCTAGCCAATGTAGGAAAGTAAACGCATAACAATACGCACAATAGAATTCAGTTCAAGAGAAGTCCGAGTCTGTTTTATGAAGATGTAACCAAAGAAAAAAAAATAACAATAATACATAAATAACAACAGACTACTAGCAGTTAACTGACACGCCACCTCCAGACTTCAATTAAAATGATTGAAAGATTATGATTTCATCATATGAATATCAGGCACAATCCTTCCCAATAGGGATTTAGTATCATACAATCATTACATATATGAGAAGAACATAACCTGTGTCATGCCACAACTGTTTTTGTTTTTTAACAAAGGTGTTTAGTTCCGATGCAAAGATAGTTCCGATGCAAAGACCCTATAAGTGATACAATACTAACGCCAATATAATATGTAATCTTTAATGACCTTCTTAATAAGTCTATTTAAAGGTTTTGTTAGTTTCTGAGTTGAATACTGACATTCTTGTGCTACGTAAAGAATATTTCCATAACAAATTGGATTTGAAATACCTGAACGTATAAGAAGTCTGCATGTTGAGCTAAATTTACGAATGATTTCCCTATCCCGATTTTAAAATTTAGGAAATGTTTTGACTAGTTTGTGACATCGAAAACCCTGGTGTAATAATTTTTCAGTAATACATAAATTTCTCTCGTTAAAATCTAAGACATTGTTACATACACGAGCGAATCGTACAACTTGGGATATATAAACACAGTAAGATGGTGACAAGGGAACGTCACCATCTAAAAATGGATAATTAACGATAGAAAATGATAAATCATCTCTTTTATCATAAATTTTAGTATGAAGCTTTCCGTCGAGGAAAGAGCAGTGGTCATTGTTAGTATTAGCTTCATTTAAAGTTAGTTCAACAGGATAAATTTCTTTAGTATACATACTGAAGTCGTCATGATTGAGTCCCAAAATATAATTCAAATATCTAAAAGTATTATTAAATTTGTTTATCAGATGTTGTTTCGATGGGTCTTTGCTGGTTTTTGTCATAAATTTTAACTCATAGCAATACAAAAACATGTATAAATGTGGTAAAGAGGGTAGAAAAATCAAAACTATGAACAGATTCAAAATCACCAATATAAGCATGCAATTTATCAAGTACTTCCAATGACTTGACACTCCAAAAGTAATTAATTCCACTATTTTCGAAGGCATTATTTGAACAATTTATTACCAGGTTTTTGATTGTACCAAGTGTACTGGTGAGAAGAATAGACAATTAAGTAGTGGAACAATTGTTTGAAGACGAAATAAATCTATATTTGTAAGGTGTTTTGTGTAGCTTCGGAAGCCAATACATAGTTGGGATTTTCATTGTATTTGGTTCTGCTTGTAAACCGATAGCTAAAAGTTTATGTTTGTTACAGATGTCGTTTTCTGAAAATAGAGTAAGTTGGAATGTTGGTGAATTGGTGAGTTCTTTTTCAGAACCTCAATATAAAATTTACGTCAAACAATAATAATATTATTAGCAGCTTTATCGGCCGGGACAAAAACAAATTCCTTGGCTAGTTCTTTTAGTTTATGTTTGATACGAGAAATAGGTTTATTGTGGTTATTGTTAATAGTAAAATGTTCTTTAATTAAAATTAAAAATTACGATACTGTTGTCAAGTCATTAAAGATTGCATATTTTGGCGTTAATATTGAGTCACTGATAAGGTCTTTGCATCGGAACTAAACACATTTATTCTAAAACAGTTGTTGGCATGACACGGGTTATGTTCTTCTCATATATGTTATGATGGTATGATACTAAACCCCTAACGGGAAGGATTGTGCCTGATGTTCATATGATGAAATCATAATCTTTCAGTCAGTTTAATTGAAGTCTGGAGCTGGCATGTCAGTTAACTGCTAGTAGTCTGTTGTTATTTATGTATTATTGTCATTTTGTTTATTTTCTTTGGTTACACCTTCTGACATCAGACTCGGATTTCTCTTGAACTGAATTTTAATGTGCGTATTGTTATGCGTTTACTTTACTACATTGGTTAGAGGTATAGGGGGAGGGTTGAGATCTCACAAACATGTTTAACCCCGCCGCATTTTTGCGCCTGTCCCAAGTCAGGAGCCTCTGGCCTTTGTTAGTCTTGTATTATTTTAATTTTAGTTTCTTGTGTACAATTTGGAAATTAGTATGGCGTTCATTATCACTGAACTAGTATATATTTGTTTAGGGGCCAGCTGAGGGACGCCTCCGGGTGCGGGAATTTCTCGCTACATTGAAGACCTGTTGGTGACCCTCTGCTGTTGTTTTTTATTTGGTCGGGTTGTTGTCTCTTTGACACATTCCCCATTTCCATTCTCAATTTTATTTAAAATTTAGAATACGTATATCAACTATGTTCATTACTGAATTAAAACAAGAGTCCAAAAATTTTTTTGTCAGCTTTTTCCCGTTTTATTCATTTCAGACAGTAAGTACGGAGTGAGTCGTGGATGATATTACGACACTCATTCCAATTAAAAATTGACGGGGGATGATATTCGGGTCCTTTATGGAGGAATGATTTTAACTCTCGGTCTTGAACGATGTTAAGATCTCCTGTTACAACATGGGAATACTTATTGACTGGGTATGAGTGGTATAGTAGGTTTATTGTCCCCGATGTGCAACTGTTGTCCTGAGGCATAGCCGAGGGCAATAGTTGTATCCGAGGGGACAAAAAAACTTACTATTTTACGAATATCCACACAGTTAGTGTTTTTTATATCGAAAAAGACAACAGACAATACATGGTGGTGATAAGTCAACTATAGAAATATCAAAAGGAGAAACCCAACCTTTAACCATTCTGAAATGCTAAGGCTACGTCTTGCACTGATGTCAACCCTAGATAAAATAGGTAAAACCCGACGTCGTTACTCCCGCGATATTTTTAAAATCCTCCAAAACTCCGCGAAATTTAATGACGCTTGTGGTCCAATAATTTCATCGAGGTCCAATAGTTGGAAACTATTGACCGGTCCAATAGTTCAACGCTTGCAAGTTGAAAAAATAGTCAAACTATTGTGTACTTATCTTATATAGAAAATGCTTACTGATGTATAATAATAATAATTGTCCAATGATCCAAAACATTGTACGAGTCATGAGTGGTGATATGGTATATATTCCGTATGTCGTAATTACAATCCTGTTCCCATTATACAAATGAGACTTACCGAATTATACTATTTACCCGACTTTCAATAACATGAGCAACAAGATATTCTTACCGTTCCATAGTTGCGTGAGATTTCGCAAAAAATGGTAGGGGTCCATGTTGCTTAGTCTATAGTTTTCTATTTTCTATAGTTAATTTTGATCTATGAGTTTGACCAAACTTCTGTATCTTTTGCCCCTCTTCTATGTTGTGTCTTGTGTACTTTTATTTGTTTGTTTGTCGTTTATGTTTTATGCCATGGTGTTGTTTTAGATTAATTTCGATCTATGAGTTTGATTGTCAATCTGGTATCGTTCACCCGTCTTCTATTGAATTAGATACAACCATCGTCAATAGTTAAAAATAAATTTTTTAGTACACAATAAAAAAGTACTAAAAATCAGTAGGCAATAATGAGGCTGTTGTTGATGTCTGATATC
>CM034355.1:13702901-13718612 GCA_019925275.1 Mytilus edulis | reverse complement strand
ATCTGTCAAATGAATGTATATTTATACATATAATATTAGAAATATAATTAAGAAACGACTGTATATCAAGAATAAATAACCAAATATGCATAAACATAGTAAATTCCAGAGTTTACTTATTGCCTAAAATCATGTTCGGCAATAGGATGAATAATCATCATCAAATTTCAGGAAATCAGCTTAATGCCTGAAAATTTCAGGTAAGAACTTAATGCCTAGGCGTTAGCTTATTGCCTAGGATTTAAGCTTAATCCCTAATTTCACTTATTACCTTCAAATATCTAATCAATATAATTATCCTCTATTTCAAAAGTTCGTCTATTTCTTCGTGTATAAAGACAAGAACATCTCGCAGTCCTAATAACGTACTGGTACCTTAGAACAGTATTTGTCTTTTTATAAACTGATCAAAACATTTACCATTTTTTTTTTATCTACTTCAGGAATAGATAACCTAAGCGTTTTTTTGCAAAGTTTTTAGGAATTTTTGGTCCTCAACGCACTTCAACTTCGCACTTTGTTTTGCGTATTTACCCTTTTTCGTATGCGATCGCCACTGATGAGTCTTTGAAAGACGAAACGCGCTAAAAAAAAAATTAAATCCTGATATTTGTGAGATTTCAATAAAAAAAAAAAAATTTTGCACGAAAAAAGAAACCATTTTTAGACCTATTCTTTAAATATTTTCTTTCTTGCATTATAAAATTTTGATTGAGATTCTAATCAATGGTTTGATGGTTTGGTCATATATTATAGTTTAATGGTTTGGTCATATATTATTGTTTGATGGTTTGGTCATATATTATTGTTTGATCGTTTTGTCATATATTATTGTTTGATCGTTTGGTCATATATTATTGTTTGATGGTTTGGTCACACATTATTGTTTGTTGGTTTGGTCATATATTATTGTTTGTTGGTTTTGTCATATCTTATTGTTTGATGATTTGGTCATATATCATTGTTTGATGGTTTGGTCACACATTATTGTTTGATAGTTTGGTCATATATTATTGTTTGACGGTTTCGTCATATATTATTATTTGGTGGTTTGGTCATATACTATTTTCTGATGGTTTGGTCATATATTATTGTTTGATGGTTTGGTCATATATTATAATATTGTTTGATGGTTTGGTCATATATTATTGATTGATGGTTTGGTCACATATTAGTGTTTGATGGTTTGGTCATCTATTATTGTTTGATGGTTTGATCATATATTACTGTTAGATGGTTTGGTCATATATCATTGTTTGATGGTTTGGTCATATATTATTGTTTGATGGTTTGGTCATATATTATTGTTTGACGGTTTCGTCATATATTATTGTTTGGTGGTTTGGTCATATACTATTTTCTGATGGTTTGGTCACACATTATTGTTTGATGGTTTGGTCTTATATTATTGTTTGATGGTTTGGTCTTATACTATTGTTTGATGGTTTGGTCACATATTATTGTTTGATGGTTTGGTCATATATTATTGTTTGATGGTTTGGTCTTATATTATTGTTTTGTGGTTTGGTCATATACTATTAGTTGATGGTTTTGTCATTAATTATTGTTTGATGGTTTGGTCATATATTATTGTATTGTTTGATGGTTTGGTCATATATTATTGTTTGATGGTTTGGTGACATACTATTGTTTGATGATTTGGTCATATATTATTGTTTGATGGTTTGGTCATATATTATCGTTTGATGGTTTGGTCATATATTATTGTTTGATGGTTTGGTCATACATTATTGTATTGTTTGATGGTTTGGTCATATATTATTGTTTGATTGTTCGGTCATATATTATTGTTTGATGGTTTGGTTATATACTGGTTGTTGGTTTTGTCATATATTATTGTTTGATGGTTTGGTCATATATCATTGTTTTATGGTTTGGTCACATATTATTGTTTGATGGTTTGGTCATATATCATTGTTTTAGGGAACATATATTTATTCTAGTGAGCTTCCTCCGGGCATGCTTGGAGGATGCTCCCAGCATTTTAGAGAAGCTAATATCGTTAATACACCATTACATTCCCATTAATGTCAATCAAATATAAAAGTAATAGTTAAGAGCTTGTATGAGCTTTTTATGAGCCTTTTGTACGCCTGTTATAATAAAGTTTTACTATGTTGCCCTAGAAAATTAGTTAATTGACACAAAAATAGATAAATCAAAACTTGAGGTTAAACAGTTTAGGGACATTTCATCAACATGAGAACGAAAAGCTCTAATATAACTAAAACATATTTATATAAAGCCGATCAAAATAACCTTAACAGTTATCATTTCTTGAAAATAAATATTAACGTTGTTGTCAAATCTATAAAAGATATTGTTGAAAAACTATATAGGAAAAAAAATAGATTCACAAACTTATACTTTTTTGAAGAATGATAACGAATCAAAACATAGACACATGTATCTTCTTCCGAAAATTCATAAAATCAATCTAGAAATAATTAATGAGGCATTTCGAACTGGTCAAATAGTTAGCAAATAGTTAGCAACATAAACATTTCTTACCGACCAATCATCCATAAGTGTAACACTACCACGAGACGCATTGAAAGATTACTGGATCTAATTCTAAAACCATTATTGAAGAGTCATCACTTTTACATTCAAGATACCAAAGACTTCATTTATAAAATAGAGTCGCACAAGGTACATTAAGAATGCATTCTCATTGTCTATTATGTAACAGTTATCAATGCATTTTCATCAGTTGACAAACATGAATATACTTTAAAAATTTCAAACAAACAGAAGAAACGGCATTTGTAAAGTTAAGAAACATTGAACTTGAATTAAATAGACATGTATACAAACAAATAATACGAGCGACTATTGGTGGTATATGATTTACATCTGTCTGTCCTATTAAAAATATCTTAGATAAGTTCCAATGAATAGAAAACATCAAATTGCACTGCCAATACAAAGACGACAATTTTATGTTCTTCACAGGCACATTAAAACAGGTTGAAGATTTCTTTAACACAGCGAACAACATTGACCCTCTGCTTAAAATCACATTTGAGGTGTCTAGATTTAGTATGACCTATTTATTTACCGAAGTGTACAAAGGTGAAAGATTCAATAATAATAACATACTTGATGTTCAATCAAATATATAAAAAAAAACACCATGAAACGTATCAATATTTGAATGTTAAATGTTTATTTAATTCAGCGATGTGACTATTATTTCTAATATGACATATATATTAACACACTGTAATACTTTTTAATGTGTGTTTTGTATATTTGATTTAACAAAAAGTAAGTTATTATTATGGAATCTTTTAAATCTGCATGTCGGAGAAAATATGCCACCAAAAGGCACTCCAATAATTTGTTTGTATAACTGTCAATTTAATTCAAGTTCTTTGTTTCTTAACTTTACAAATGCCATTTATTCTGTTTGTTTGAAATTTTTAAAGCATATTCAACTGATGAAAATGCATTGATAACTGTTTCTTCTTAGTTATCAATCTTCATATTTGTGTACATTGACGTTACATCACAGGCAAAAAACATGCATTCTTCCTTGACCTTGTGCGACTCTATTTTATAAATGAAGTCTTTGGTATCTTGAATGTAAAAGTAATGACATTTTAATAATGGTTTTATTAAATAATAATTTCAGTAATATTTCAATGCGTCTCATGGTAGAGTTACACTTATAGATGATTGTTTGGCAAGAAATTTTCATGTAATTATAACTGTTAAGGTGACTTGTTACTGTTTGGATGTAATCGATTTTATTTTAAACCACTGTTGTGTTATTTTTATCGGCTTTATATAAATATGTTTTAGTTATATTAGAGCTTTTTCATCTTATGTTGATGAAATGTCCCTAAACTGTTTAACCTCAAGTTTTAATGTATCTATTTTTGTGTCAATTAACTAATTTTCATGGGCAATATAGTAAAACTTTATTATTACAGGCGAACAAAAGGCTCACAAAAAGCTCATACAAGCTCTTAACTATAAACTCTTCTATTTGATTGACATTAATGGGAGTGTAATGGTGTATTAACGATATTAGCTTCTCTAAAATGCTCGGAGCATCCTCGAAGCATGCCTGGAGGAAGCTCACTAGAATAAATATATGTTCCCTTATATAGGACAATGTTGTTGATTAAAAAATACTCCATTCCAGGACCTTTTGTTTTCCAAATAATTAATATTACCAATAATTGATAAGTTCCAGTTCGACGGGTTCAAACAGAAAGATTTGAAAGCAGAGAAAAACTGGTGTATCTTATAAATCGGCATGACTTTATCAGATGACAATACTAATACTAAAATAAGGCTTGGGCATAGTTATATACCTTAATTCAGTCACGGACCCGCGATATCACGGATGTGTTCTAGTGGTAATATACAAGGCACACAAAGGTAGTTGTTTACCTCAAAACCTTTGTACCAACTTATTAAGTAGTTATATACAGTTACCATACTGTTGCCATGTCATGATTATTAAAATGGCTTTTTTTCAGGTTTTTTTTATTCAATATTGATTAACTCATAAAAAGGGTCTTTGCATCGGAACATCAATAAATGCGCAAGCCAGATATGTTTCCGATATTGTTGTACTCGGATTACATCATTATAACAGAAATGTCCTTGAAATATTAAATTAAGTATTGGACATACCAGAGTACAAACGTAAACTTTTTTCTAATTAGAAGTTAGAACCAACAAGATTAACGACAAAACAAGTTTTTATTATCTTCCATATGATTGCTAAAAAAATATAGAAAGTAAATAAAATATCCCTGGTCCTTAAATATACTGTAGAACTATTGTAATTTCAAAAGCATATTTTTGAGTGAATATTTTAACATGGTCTGGCATATTCTTTCTATAGTAGCACATGCACAGCTTGTTATGCGTACAGTTTAAGGTGAAAACCATGCGTTTCACGTACATGATAAGCTTGTTTAAAGTTAGGAGTATAACAGTTCCGAGCAAATATAACCGGAAGAAAAGTGACATTGGGAACTTTTACTATAATTTGCAAAGTGCTTTTTAGGAACTCTCGTTTTGAATTGAATATGTATATGAACTCTCGTTTTGAATAGTTATATGAACTCTCGTTTTGAATATTTATATGAACTTTCGCTTTTAATTGATTATTTCTCGTTTTAGTTTTAAGTTGAATATTTCTTGTTTTAAATGTTTCTTTATTCTGAAATATAATGTTTCTTATTTCAAATATCCAAAGAGATTATAGATTTACTATTTTACAACTTAATCCGATGGCTGTCAAAAGTGCTAAACTTACACTCAACTTCAAAAGAAGCAATTATCGCTATTTTATAAAGTTAAGCCGGAGGACAATAATCCGTTTATTATTACATAAGGTTAGACAACGAAAGATATATTTTATAAGAACCTTTCATAATGTTTTAATACCCTTATCTTTGACTTAATTTATGTTTTGTAAACTGTTGCTTGGGCAGTCTTCCCCTAGCTTTCGAGCTGTAAACTTGTGAATAAATTTGTATATATATTTTATACGGTCTTGCGTTTAAAGCAGCCATAGTGTCAATTATAGACCTACAGACTTTAATGTAACCCGTGTCGAACTTCACGGACTCATACCGCAAGTTCACGGGGTTATACAAACACCGACAATAACTGGGTCAGAGGCTAATGGCTTTGAACATAAATGATTGACAGACTTAACTAGTTCCTTACGCTATCCCTCATTTGACAATGCAAGTAATGTGACAGCACAGTAACCATTTTTTTTTAACTACTCGTCTTCTCATCTATATGGTCGATTACTTTCAAAACGCCTCACAAAGGTAGTTGTTTACCTCAAAACCTTTGTACCAACTTATTAAGTAGTTATATACAGTTACCATACTGTTGCCATGTCATGATTATTAAAATGGCTTTTTTTCAGGTTTTTTTATTCAATATTGATTAACTCATAAAAAGGGTCTTTGCATCGGAACATCAATAAATGCGCAAGCCAGATATGTTTCCGATATTGTTGTACTCGGATTACATCATTATAACAGAAATGTCCTTGAAATATTAAATTAAGTATTGGGCATACCAGAGTTCAAACGTAAACTTTTTTTCTAATTAGAAGTTAGAACCAACAAGATTAACGACAAAACAAGTTTTTATTATCTTCCATATGATTGCTAAAAAAATATAGAAAGTAAATAAAATATCCCTGGTCCTTAAATATACTGTAGAACTATTGTAATTTCAATAGCATATTTTTGAGTGAATATTTTAACATGGTCTGGCATATTCTTTCTATACTAGCACATGCACATAGACAATAACTGTATAGTGTCTTTAAATATATGCTGTATTTGTACGAGGCTAGAAAACAAGGTGTATGCGAGCTTTTAGCGAGCTACTACACCTGTTTCGAGCCGAGTACAAATACAGCTGATATTTAAAGACACTAAACAGTTATTGTCTTTATCCTGCAATTAATTCTGTATATTGTTTGTGTTTTGAAAGACATAAAAACTAACAAATTTGGCATTTATTTTCGATTTGTAATCCCTTGAGGCCCGCGTAGTAATATCAAAATCACACATTACGCTGAAGACGGTTCGCAAAAAAGAATCTCGAATGGTCAACAATAATACATTGCACAAGGTGAATAATTATCTATTTTAATATAACAACTAATTTCAACAGTAAAAACAAGTTACAAAACATTGTCAAATTTGAAACAGAAGTGTACGAGTTGTCCTACGCTTCAGACTTGATATTCACTAAACATGCATGCTGAAATTGACATGGTTGATTTTGTAACACAATCATAAACATTCAAGTTTTGAAATCGACAATTGTCATCGTCATTGGAATGCAACTGGAATACACATTCTGAGGTCACACAGGTTCAAACAATACTCAGTCCGGCAGTGGGCGGAGCTTTTAAGCGATATCTGTATAGTATACAGATACAGCATAGCGATATCTGTAGGGCTGTATCTGTATAGTAGGACACCCAATTGCAGGATAAAGCTTGTTATGCGTACAGTTTAAGGTGAAAACCATGCGTTTCACGTACATGATAAGCTTGTTTAAAGTTAGGAGTATAACAGTTCCGAGCAAACACCGACAACAACTGGGTCAGAGGCTAATGGCTTTGAACATAAATGATTGACAGACTTAACTAGTTCCTTACGCTATCCCTCATTTGACAATGCAAGTAATGTGACAGCACAGTAACCATTTTTTTTAACTTCTCGTCTTCTCATCAATATGGTCGATTACTTTCAAAACGCATATGTTACAAGTATATTTCAATACAAAAGTAAAAAAAAAGTCTTCTTACTTCCAGGTATTTTCTAGAAAAATGTTTTAATCCTAAATTTGACGAAAAACAATATTCTGGTCAAGCAAATGACATAATTCTCCCATACCTTAGTGTTAAATATTGAAAAAAATCTGATAAAGAAAAAAACACATAAGGACAATCCCTCCTCCCTTTTGAAATTAAATGGTTACTCCCTTTCATGTACGTTCCTCTTTCAATATACTTCATTGAAATCACAAAAACTCTAGCCCTCAACTCTCCCTATGAGGTTTTGCTTACAGGCGTTCTATTTAATAGTGACCTGCTTTGATATTTTTTTTAATATTTTTTAAAACAAGTCTTTGATTATCTCTCTTGAATTGATTCTCACAATTCTTAGACGGGGATATATAGCCTGATATATTGTATAGCCTTTCCTCTATAATCATCTTTTGATTTAAGTTTTTCATTCGTTGACTAACTCATTGAAATCTGCCCCATATTTCATTTTATTTGTGTTATCTGGACTTTCGTTTAATTGTGGATAGCGTGCTCGTTATTAGTATATTTGTCTTCTAATTCAGTTCAATAAAAAGTAACCTTTACACACTAAACTTTTTTCCGTAATTACTAAAAGCGATAATAAAAGCTGGTTGTCAGAAAAAAAGAATCTTTTAAGTTTATGGTGAACTTTGGATTTTCAAGAAAATGAAGTATTTTAGTAGCGTTGAATCAATTTCATTAAAAAACTATATGGGGTTCGTGTTGTTTATTCTTTAGTTTTCTATGTTGTGTCATGTGTACTATTGTTTTTCTGTTTGTCTTTTTCAATTTTAGCCATGGCGTTGTCAGTTTGTTTTAGATTTATGAGTTTGACTGTGCCTTTGGTATATTTCGTCCTTCTTCTATAAAAGTGAATATAGTCGTGTATTGAAAGCTGTCCCCTAAACGTAGAGTGTGATGCTATTGCAGAAACAAATGAGTCTGGTTACAATATCCCATTTACGTTTCAAGATGTATATTCGTTACACACTAATGACAAAGATAACGTTTGGTTTAAACAACGAGTTGGATGTATATTTTTTGGGACTTAATTTCAGCAAAGAAAATGCAAAATTACTACATCTCGTGAATTTATGAATATGAAAAACAAGAGATAGAAGGCATTTTGACAATATATGTTGGAAAAGTACAATATTTTGGAGTTCAACATTTACTAGATTGGAGTATTGAAAACAACAACTTATTTGAGGGCAATTTTGATCAATTTTGTCAAAGTGGTAAAACCCAAAATCTTTGCTGATACATTTTTATCTTGCGAAATTGTTACACGCGCTTACTTGTACATCTTTATGGTTTTTTTTAATATGTCTGTTTGTAACATATCGTCGTGTACTTCTGTTGCCAATTTAATGTTTTAGTTTTTAGAAAATAAAAAAAGAGCTATATATAAATATCGTAGTAAAGGCCCTATTCGATAATTGAATTGCGTTCAGAACTAAATACATCAAATTTAGTAGCGTTTGCTCAATTAACACAAAACAAATCGAAGCTAGATTAAGACATTGAATGTCTTCCATTGATGACAATAGTTATAAAAAGTACCAGGATTATAATTTAGTACGCCAGACGCGCGTTTCGTCTACATAAGACTCGTCAGTGACGCTCAAATCGAAATATTTTCAAAGCCAAACAAGTACAAAGTTGATGAGCATTGAGGATCCAAGTTCCAAAAAGTTGTGCCAAACACGGCCAAAGTAATTTATGCCTGGAATAAGAAAATCCCTAGCTTTTCGAAAAATTCAAAGTTTTGTAAACAGGAAATTTATAAAAACGACCACATGATTGATATTCATGTCAACACTAAAATGTTTACACCTGGGACAAGGTAGACTGAAAACATTTTAAAGAAAAAAGTAAGAAGAAAAACAAAACGAAATGAAAATACATTTTGTAGAAATTAATTGAGGAAACACACATGTAGTACATTGTCTTTCAAATGTTTGTCTTTACCCGTGGTAGTTCAATACTAGTACTCCTTGATTTATGTAAGTTGACTTGTTTTTGAGGTCTGAACACATTGAATTTCTAATAAATATAGTGTCTCTCTGAATATGCTAGGCTGATATCTTCCACGGGATACCATTATATGTCACTTAAAACATCAGTCATCAAATTAATATAAAGTTCGGTAATGGATTTTTTTACAGTACTTTTCTGGAAATTAAAGTTTGGTCTATGGAAATTTTACAAGTAATGTGCTGTCCAAATGTCTGGATAACTTAAGCAACCAAAAGCAAACCATCTATAATTGTTAAATGATATCATTTTCCACGTACATGTATAGTATCACTAACAGAGTTAGTCAGTTTCGTTTAGATATATGAGTTTGACTGTCCCTTTGGTATCTTTCGTCCCTCTTTTAGAGACACAAATCAGATCAATGTGTAGGAGGACTGTCGTTAACTAGATTGATATAAGTATCATTGTAATCATCCATGTAATGGCATATACGACACATTTCAAGATTAATGCGCTATCAAATGATCGTAAGAAGAGGGAAATATGCAATAATTGTCATGTAAATCAAATAAGCATTTAGGATCTCAATGTAATGAAGGATTGACACAGGATGCAGCAAAACCAACAACTATTACATGTAAAAGTAAATCATTGTAGATAGGGTTAAAATCTACTTAGGACTACCTTAATTGAATAACTAGGTAGGGATGAATAAGATTTTCTGAGAAATTTGATATTGGATATTTTGTAAAGTTGTAATCAATATTTGTCATGAATTGAATCAAGATTTCAAAATTCGTCCAATATTTCATGAATTCTACCGACATTCAACCAACACAATTTGGTCTGCTCGATATCTTCTTTATAACCACCGACTAAAACACGTTTTCTGAAATATTTCGTATTAAATGATAGATTCAATGGAATTGAATTATTTTTATTTACATAATCATCTAAATACTAGGAATACTTAGAAAAAGCCTGTTAAGATATCCAAAGCACATAACAAATACATTGTATATAAACTCCATTTGATGTTTCATGTGTACTGATTGATGTTTTAATCGTAGATACGTGGTTTCTCCATAGTTATTAAATGGATTTGTCAGTGGCTGGAATTAGTTCAAGATCTGTCTTTTTTGTACGTACGATATTTGTTTTTGCGAGATGTTTTTATACGTTGCTTCAATCTAACGAGGGAAGCCCTTTTCAACTGATTTCATGTTTGTTTTTCTGAATTGGTTTCTTATAATTATAGGCAATATCTATCAAGATAATCGTTCGTGTCAGAGGCTTTTACTGCTGACCATATAGATTTTTCTCATGGTTTTATGCCATACGGTTGTCTATAATGGCTTGCATCCGCTTTACCTGAACCTTGGTGGGTATATACCTCATTGGCAATCATACCATGTTTAGTCCACCATTTTCTACCTAAGAAAAGAAAATGCCTGTACCAAGTCAGGAATATGACAGTTGTTATCTATTTGTTTGATGTGTTTGAACTTTTGATTTTGCCATTTGATTAGGGCCTTTCCATTTGAATTTTCCTCGGAGTTCAATATTTTTGTAATTTTACTTTTTTCAATTAATTAACATGTACCATCACAGGAGAGTCAAAATATATTATTTTGTAAGTGACCTAAACTGTTTTCATTTTATTCTGGTCTTCTGGAAAAGTCGTAGTTTTTCTTCTATATGCGGTAATTCTTTTCGGCTCAAGTCTAATAGCAAAATATTCAGTATCAAGTCATCTCGATCGAGAATGTATTATACAGGACTGAATATGAAGTGATCTCGGTAAATTCTGAATTGTTTACCAAAACGTGGCAACAGAAGTGTACCGATTTTCAATTTCTTATCTCCATTTTTAATGTAATATCAAGTCAGTGTATATAAAGTGCGAATCCAACTAGTTCATTTTACTGTTATATGCGGGTATGTCTATTGTAGAATAAAGGCTTATGGGAAAACTGTATTTGTTTACGTTTTGAAAATATCAAGTTAAAGGATTTTAAGTTAAGTTTTAACATATTTTCATTGTGATATGTATTTATAATATACAAACATAGCATTAAAGTTCAAATAAGTGTTATTAAACATCATAATATAGCATATCGATTATTGAAAGCGATCCATTTTAACTATAGATGCGATGAATTATCACTGTTAGTGCAGTTATTATTAATGTAGAATTGTCAAAGATGCGAGGAATTTTTATTGTAGAATTATGTGATGATTGACTTGCAACAGATGAAAAAAACTTAGTTGATGACTTTAGGATTTATGATACATGTATTTTCAAATTGAGATAAAAACTCCTCATTCATTCTTCATCAAATATATAGCTTTTCAAACTTGTAACAAAAGCGATTCTCAAAATGTCATATTGTTATAATCTTCAGATTACGTTTCTCCTTGATTTTAACTTATATAGGGAATCACAGGAGCGTGACAGCAGCGGGCCCTCTTAGGCAGTCAGTGGGCACCTACTTATGAACAATTCTAGATCCGCGAATGGATACTACCGCAGAGGTAAAACCATGCATATTTGGGTTATTGTACACGAAATGCATGCTACAATTCATTTTTGTTGATTTTAGACCCTTTGGAACTTTGGAAATCCCCAAACTAGATACACGGTTAGATTCAGCATGCAACGAATTCCAAATATCTATATTAAAGGACTTTTGTCTATAAATTTGGATCCCACAAAATTGAAAAGGGATCAAAAATATAAAAATATGCATGCATCGGATACATTTGTCATTGAAGGCATGACTGTTACAAT
Organism: Mytilus edulis; assembly: GCA_019925275.1. NCBI lineage: Eukaryota > Metazoa > Mollusca > Bivalvia > Mytilida > Mytilidae > Mytilus > Mytilus edulis. The sequence goes on along the minus strand of CM034355.1, from coordinate 13,706,505 downwards.
AGGATGAATATACAAAAATATCTTATTTTGGGGTCTCATTGGGGGGTTCTGATCCCGGATCCCGCTTACTGTTTTGGCAGATTCCCGTATTCCGCTAATTGATTTGTCAGATTCCCGTATCCCGCTTATACTATGCAGTTCTAATTTTTTGTTATTATCCGTGTCCCGCTAGACTTCATTTCCCGTTTTTCACGACACAATCACCTGTCACGCTTGCAAAAAATCGGCAATCCGGCGTCACGCTTATACCAAAATGTGACCCACTACTTTACTCTATTCTGACTCATATTAAGCCCATTATAAATATATTAAAAAAGTAGCGTGGATTTTTTTATCCCTTTTTATCCCGTCTCGTTTCGTTTTTGAGCCTGATATAAATGTCGTATGTGACAATGAGACAACTCTCCATCCGAGTCACAATTTATAAAAGTAGACCATTATACGTCAAAAGTCGGTCTTCAACATGGAGTCTTGGCTCACACCGAACAGCAAGTTATAAACCCTTAGGGCTCCAGTGTAAAACCTTTTAAACGGGAAAACAAAGGTGCAATCTATATCAGGATGTACGTAATTAGTGGTGAAGTGTCCTGGAAATGGATAAAAAAAAATAAGGATAAAGATCCCTATACGCTTTATAAGAAACTAGATGGAATACATTTGAAATAAATGTTATTTCTATTGAATTTATTAGAGTGTTTTAAAACCAAAATTTCCTCCGTAAGTTAAATTTTATCAAATCTTTCTCTTACTTTATCTATTGTTTGAGCAAGTCGGTTAAATTAAGGCTTTACTATAATAGATAAAAAAAAATTATACAGTGAAAATGCACCGCATATACAATACTAATGATTCGCTCCACAGTGAAAATGAAAGAATAGTATCATTATTCGACAGTAAACATGACTAGAATTACGAAATCATCATAGTGGAATTTAGTTAAATATGAAGAAACTGAATGACAAAACATATTCTACGTTATACAACTTTAATAATTGTATTAAAATGAATATTTTTTACTGCAACAACATCTTACCTGTTAGTTATAAAGGACCTGCACGATATGTTCGTGAAATGTCCTAAATATTCACCTATTTTGGTATATATTTCACAGCTGGATGGCTTTAGGCGCGATACAACCCCGCTCGCATCTCTTACTTTGTTTTATTAGTATTAAATATTTCTGAACATATACATTTTAACTAATTTTCTTCAAAAATTAAAAAAAGTTCGTCTGTTTATTTATCATTCTACATTAGACATTTATGGCATATACAGTAAAAATTATATTTTAGGATCCGCACTTTACATACACTGTCAAGTGAAAACATCCGACGGAATCACACGATGTACACTTTGAACTGGAAAGGCTGAAGAACAATGTTTAAAGTGAACTGACAGGATCTGAAAAGTACACAATTGAATATGAAGGGACTTAGAAAAAGTAAAAACCATTTCTGTGATTTCTTTTCTCTCTGTATCTAATTTTTTTTGGTTACAAATGAAAGCAATATACCTCACTTTAAATTGTTCTTTTGTAGTCTCTGGAGATTACCTCCAATTAATTGTTGATTCCAATTCTTAGTAACATACTTTATCTTTTCATTCCTTCCTCCTTCCAAAAGAAGACAGTTTGAAGTGGGAGTGATTTGTATATGTGTATCAGGAGGCAGGATTCATTATTAACAGTTTATTACTTACAGCAGAATCGATTTCATTATTTATGAACGTTCATTTCTAGGGTTTACAAAACATAAAGAAGATTGAAAACTGTAGCAGCAAACTTCTTTAAACGTTTTCCATCTTCTATACAATCAACACGACAGTTGCCACATGTTCTGCTATATACCCCTTCGGAGCATGTGCGATCACCAAAAGTTTGGGCTCGTGTTCTTTTGATTTATATATTTGTATGCCCCAACTACGATAGTAGAGGGGCATTATGTTTTCCGGTCTGTGCCTCCATTCGTTCGTTCGTCCGTCCGTCTGTGCGTCTGTTCGTCCCGATTCAGGTTAAAGTTTTTGGTCGAGGTAGTTTTTGATGAAGTTGAAATCCAATCAATACACATGTTCCCCATGATATGATCTTTCTAATTTAAATGCCAAATTATAGCTTTGACCCCAATTACATGGTCCACTGAACATAGAAAATGATAGTGCGAAGTTCAGGTTAAAGTTTTTGGTCAAGGTAGTTTTTGATGAAGTTAAAGTTACATCAACTTGAAACTTAGTACACATGTTCCCTATGACATGATTTTTCTTATTTTAATTCCAAATTAAAGTTCTGACCCCAATTTTCACGGTCCATTGAACATAGAAAATAATAGTGCGAGTGGGGCATCCGTGTACTATGGACACATTCTTGTTCACTGTTGTTTTTGTTTTCTTTTTGTAAACATGGCGTTGTCAGTTTATTTTAGAATTATTAGTTTGAATGTCTCTCTGGTATTTGTCAACTCTCTCTTATAGAACTTATTCATAACTGTTTTTGTATTTATTTTCTGTAATACTGATGCAGGTGAATAACGCGTTTTTGTAATTTAATACTTTTTTTTTATTCTTTCACTGACTAAACCAAGGAGGATGATTTTCACAATCTAAAGCGTTGCAGAATATTTTCTAAAAGGCGTACACAAAAGCATCAACAACGTTATTACCATTAAAAATATAAACGGTGACGGTATTTCCAGTATAGGGTACACACATTGAAATTGTTAATATTCCTTGAGATTCCGAAACGGCTATATGAAGAAATCCAAATTTCAACCCTCAGATATCTATTTCGAGAGTCAAACTAGATTCATAACTAAAAAAATCAACTCATTATATATCAATTAGTAACTCATTTCAGTACTATATACAAAACATTAACTGTTTTCAAATAAAGAATTTCGGGGTCACTGTATGTGAAAAAAAATCATGAATAAGTCGGTGATAATTTGATATAATTTGAACAAGAATTATTTTTAATTAACCATTTTCGACTCAATGGTGTATTGATTTAAAATAGTACGAAGTCGTCTAAATAACTGCCCGTTGTATTTTGTAAAAGACCTCTGACATTAAACTGACTAATCTTATCAGTCAGTATTGTAAGGGATCTTATCCTTGATAAAGAAAACCACAGTAAATTCCCATTAGAATACAAATCGACGACATACTATATCTCACAAAACAAAAGAATATAAATATTCAAATGGCTTTAATCAAATCTTTGCTGCTAGTATAGGTCGGTAAGGAATTGTGAAGGAAACGGAACTAAGTTAAAAAAAACTAATCCATTTGTTTTGTACAATAAAATATGTTTAAACTAAGGAATTGTTAAGAGCATAACAAAGATGATAACACGAAGATCTAACATTAATTTGAACATTTTCAGTGTCAAAAGGGAGGTAATGTAGTAAAAGCATATAATTTTGTTTAAGAATTTAATGGCGGATAACATTCGAAAGTTTTAATCGTATCTTAGTCTGTTTGTGAATTTTTAAAATCCTGAAATTAATGTGTTTGCAGAAAAAAAAACTAACACTATTTTGAATAACATGACAAAAAGTGAAATAAATTAAATAAATACGGTAGCTAATTATTAGGATATCGCTTTTCAATA
>CM034355.1:13434072-13702801 GCA_019925275.1 Mytilus edulis | reverse complement strand
TTTGGACAGAAATGTTAATGCCCAATAGTTGCTATTTTAAAAAATTAAGGGGGAAAGGAGAGGGGGGTTTAATCTATCAAAATGCAATTGTTGCTTTGATAATAGGTAAAAATGTAGAAAATAGGGGATTAGCAGTCAATTGCAACATTTTGATATTACCTTAACCAATATAAAAAAGAAATGTGTCAACAAAGAATAACAAAAAGGCATATAGACATATCGCGTTCAAAATGATACACAACAATACACACATTTACCATACGTGTAGCACAATAACAGAATGGGTTGATGTATAAGTACCGAGCTACGTCAAAAAGATTTTACATAAATTGCACATATAGTACAATCATTAAGCTGCAAAGATTAATAAAAGACCACTCTAATATGTAATTCAGATGAAAACCAACGTCAGTATTTAGAATCTATACTGCAAGACTATCGAAACAGTGTTGCTGTATAGTAGTATGTTAGCCCCCATCGTGCTTTTTTTTTTTAAATAAATCTTGATCAAACATTATATTTAGCATATATCTAATCGGCAACGATACATCATATTAATAATATTATTAGTGTTTTGAATACCTCTTTTGTATCTCTGGTATCTCTTCCTAAATGATTTTTTAAAATGATAAATTAGTTTTAAATGGATGGCCAGACAGCAGTTAAAAAATAATCCACTTAAAACCATTCATAATAAGAAATAACACACCATTCAGTGAACAAAAACAAATTCAAGAAACTCGGAAAACAATAAAATTCATTTGGTCCAACTTTCAACGTTATTTACAAAGACTGTAATAACAAAAACGTTTTGGTTATAGACTTTCCAAAAAAGTAGCTAATTATCTTCAATTCAAATGATATAAAAAAAAATTAAAGTAGTTCCTTCTTCCTTTCAAGTCTAAAATGAAACATATTTAGCACTTTTAAAGTACGACAACAAATTATCCGGTAAAAGACACCTTTAGAACTATATCTAGATGAAAATCAATAGAAATTGCAAAGAATAAACATCTGCTGATATAGTGTACTGAAGTATTATCGTAGAAGAACCTTCAAGTAACGTATAGGCTTAAAATAGATTGACATATGTTACCGGATGGATATTTCATTTCATAAATGGAAGCGAAAAAGACAGCGCAAACAAAAACCAATGCAAATAACTGACGACTTAGCAAAGAAATTTCATTAACAAACAAATGGTGTCGAATTTACGTGTGTAGATCTACATTATGTGCCTTTCTCCCATTATACTTATGTTCATTGTGGTAGCGTTAATGCGACCATTGTGATTCGGATTTTAATTGATGTTCATTTTGTCATTCTGCAGCCTTTTATTACTTACTCAACTTAATGGTTTTGAGAATCAAAGAAGCCAGATTATTTAATTTCACTTTCAGATATATTGATGATGTTCTTTCCATAAACAATCCGAACTTTTCTGATTGGGTTCCATTAATATATCCCCCAGAACTAGAGATTAAAGAAACAACAGACACGGCTTCCTCCGCCTCATTTTTAGACTTATATCTCGAATTTGACTTACACAGTCATCTCAGTACCAGAATCCATGACAAACGAGACGATTTTAATTTTGAAATCATAAATTTCCCCCACCTTAGTAGCAATATACCAACTTCACCTGCATATGGGAAATATATTTCCCAACTTATTCGATATTCAAGAGCTTGCAGCTCCTACTCAGACTTTGTAATACGTCATCAGTGTCTGAGTAGAAAGTTGATGAAACAGGGGTATGTCAAAGAACGTCTCGTTCTTTTTCTAAAAAAAGTTCATCGGAAGGTACCAAGACCTTGTTGATAAATATTCCGTATCAACTTCTCAAATAATACACGATGGTCTTGATGTATAGAGTTTTCGTACTGATGTTGTTTATCATCTTAACAACGTGTTTTATAGTTCTTTCATTTGTCTTTGTTCTATTATTAATATTACTTTTACTGTTGAATGGTTTCATGTGATATCCGTTTCACGTGGCTCGGTACTTATATATCTCGTCAATGTGTTTGTATTGGCTTTCATTTTTTTGTGGTTTGTTTTGTATTTGCGACTTTTTGTATTTCTTTTGTTCTTATAACGTGACTCTGTACTTTAAAAGATCCCGTCAGTATGATATTCTTCTATTATATGTCATTATGATATATTTCTATTATGAATTACAATATACGTTGAACCACAAACGTCAAAATCATTCAATCGCGTAGTGGTATTAACTATTTTTGGATTCTTATAAATTCTATATATAACTTTTGGACTAGTTTAAATCTCGGTCTATTTCTTAAATTTATTCTTACATACTTTTGATTTTTTAACCCTGTATGCTAACATTCCCATGAAAATTTTAAAATTGTTTGTACGCACATTGAACGACAAATTTATGTGACGTATAAAATTTTCTGACGTCAGACACTCAATAAATGTGTTCGTAGATAGTAGATGTTTTTGTGTTCTGTTAAATTGTTCCTTTTAAAATTGTTAAACGATGATGACTGATGTACCCATATTTTGACTATTATACTTATTGTGTCTGTTTATTTAACGCATCAATGTAAAAATATCGGAAATTGATGAGACTGTCATTAAAGTGAGAGGGTTAGCGCTATAGAACCAGGTTTAATCCACCATTTTCTACATTTGAAAATGCCTGTACCAAGTCAGGAATATGACAGTTTTTGTCCATTCGTTTTTGATGCGTTTTGTTATTTGATTTTGCCATGTGATTCTGGACTTTCCCAATTGATCTTCCTCTAAGTTCAGTATTTTTGTGATTTTACTTTTTGATATTGATTGAAGCCAGTACAGCTGCAATCTGTCATTATTAACTTGTATGTGTTTTCTTCTTTGTTGAAAAATTGCTGTATAGATAATCACACCATTTCTTCTGCATTTTCATTGATGTTTTCTCCATTGTAAAATAACATTAAACATGGAGGTATTTCCTTTACTGTTTTATAGTTTTACTTTCTATTGCTTCTTTTGTAATATTTTTTGTATTTAATTTCTGTTGTGTGATTGGTTTATTTTTTGCGTTATTTTATTTCCGGAAGTTTTACTTATTTGCATATTGAGCCCCATTGAGCGTTTCGGAAAACAATTGAAATAGTATAGTTAAAAAAATCTTCTTTTCTTCGCAAATTGAAAGCGGCTATAGATGTTTAATTATGATGTCATATGTTGTATGAAGTAATTTCAATCCTAAATTATATCATAACACCCTTGTCAACATCCATTATATAATATTGGAAAACTCAAGATTAGAATAACGGGGAGTTCGTCTTTTAATCTACATCATTACATAATAATAAACAAGTGACATTTTGTTTAGTTTACGACTTAAACGCATAACATACGACTATATCATATATCATGCAAAAGAGTAGTATATTTACTTTCTATTTTGCCTAATCGTCAATCTTTCGTACGTTGATATTTTTGTTAAAGCAATATCAAAGACATTCCTAAACTTAGCAAACATTTAACTTATGAAAAATTAAGAAATGGTTTAAGGATGATTGCTTCTCTGTTTCAAAATATAGAAGCTTTTTAAAACAAAACTTTTTTAAATTGGTAGTATATAAATAAAGTAACTAAAAATGATAAATAAAATGAAGAGCGCGAGTTCTTGTTTTTGAGATTATTAGTCATTAATATGTGAAACTGAGATGTCTAGATTTTTGATATTTTTTAACATTGTCCACGTTTATACCGAAGGACTACTGGACTGGGTAAACGTTTGGGTAATAAAAAAAAACAGAAGTGAAATCGACCTAGTGGTTGCAGCATTATAGATAACATGTTGCATAGTTTGTATTTGCGCCAGACACGCATTCTTCTAAAAGTTTTGCAGCTGTCCTTTTCTTGTGTTAGCACATTTTCATTTTTTAATAATTTACTAATAGTCTAAATCTTAAAGTTTTTCGTATTTCGATACAAAATTTTATTAAAAAGAAGAATAAATAAACAAAGTTGCTGATGTCTTTTAGAGTAAATACATGTCTGTCCTTTTCCTCTCATCATGATTCAAAGGAGATTGCATTGTTTTGAAATTTTACTAGGTATTTGTGTTTCTGTTATATTACTTTTGACGACCGACAAAAAATTAGTTTAAATGATTTGCTTTGTTTTTATGAGTTTATGCTATGTTATGTTGGTGCATTACAAATGAAGATAAAAGGTTATTGTTACTCGACTTTATAAATGCTGTATGGTTTGTCAAATAATATGCAATAGTATAAGACGTAAGACATACATTACCAGTAAGCTCATTACCAGACGTAACATGGCAAACGTTTTAGTTATACACAGTTATCCACTTACATTTGTTTTAGAAATGGTATAATTACACTGTCATTTTCCTATTGTACGCATTTCCTTGGCTTTCCTCTCACTAACATGAAAAGATAAAACAAATTGTGAACATAAAGCTGAAGTGACAGTTTGTCTGTCTTAGATTCTTTTTTAGAAAATCAACTTATTTATAAATAACAGACAAAATAAAATCTGCTACTAAAAAACAATGTTTGATTGTTTGTTTTTTATGTTAAGTTATCAAATTGATATCAGACATCCACATTTTGCCTACTGATTTTTAGTACTTTTTATTGTGTACTAAAAAATGTATTTTTAACTATTAACGATGGTTGTGTCTAATTCAATAGAAGAGGGTGAACGATACCAGATTGACAATCAAACCATATATCGAAATTAATCTAAAACAACACCATGGCATAAAACGAAAACGACAAACAAACAAATAATATATAGTACACAAGACACAACATAGAAGAGGGGCAAAAGATACAGAAGTTTGGTCAAACTCATAGATCAAAAATTAACTATAGAAAATAGAAAACTATAGACTAAGCAACATGGACCCCTACCAATTTTTGGGTAATCTCATGTAACTTTGGAACGGTAAGAAGATCTTGTTGCTCATGTTATTGAAAATCGGGTAAATAGTATAATTCGGTAAGTCTCATTTGTATAATGGAACGGATTGTAATTACGACATACGGAATATATACCATATCACCAACTCATGACTCGTACAATGTTTTGGATCATTGGACAATTATTATTATTTAATACTCAGTAATCATTTTCTATATAAGATAAGTACACAATAGTTTGACTATTTTTTTCAATTGCAAGCGTTGAACTATTGGACCGGTCAATAGTTTCCAACTATTGGACCTCGATGAAATTATTGGACCGCAAGCGTAATTAAATTTCGCGTAGTTTTGGAGGATTTTGAAAATATCGCGGGGTAACCGACATCGGGTTTTACCTATTTTATCTAGGTTTGACATCAGTGCAAGACGTAGCCTTAGCATTTCAGAATGGTTAAAGGTTGGGTTTCTCCTTTTTATATTTCTATAGTTGACTTATCACCACCATGTATTGTCTGTTGTCTTTTTCGATATAAAAAAAACCACTAACTGTGTGGATATTCGTAAAATAGTAAGGTTTTTTTTGTCCCCCGGATACAACTATGCCCTCGGCTATGCCTCAGGACAACAGTTGCACATCGGGGACAATAAACCTACTATGCCACTCATACCCAGTCAATAAGTATTCCCATGTTATAACAGGAGATCTTAACATCGTTCAAGACCGAGAGTTAAAACATTCCTCCATAAAGGACCCGAATATCATCCCCCGTCAATTTTTAATTGGAATGAGTGTCGTAATATCATCCACGACTCACTCCGTACTTACTGTTGAAATGGATAAAACGGGAAAAAGCTGACAAAAAAATGTTGGACTCTTGTTTTAATTCAGTAATGAACATAATTGATATACGTATTCAAAATTTTAAAGAACATTTTACTATTAACAATAACCACAATAAACCTATTTCTCGTATCAAACATAAACTAAAAGAACTAGCCAAGGAATTTGTTTTTGTCCCGGCCGATAAAGCTGCTAATAATATTATTATTGTTTGAAGTAAATTTTATATTGAGGTTCTGAAAAAGAAATCACCAATTCACCAACATTCCAACTGACTCCATTTTCAGAAAACGACATCTGTAACAAACATAAACTTTTAGCTATCGGTTTACAAGCAGAACCAAATACAATGAAAATCCCAACTATGTATTGGCTTCCGAAGATACACAAAACACCTTACAAATATAGATTTATTTCGTCTTCAAGCCATTGTTCCACTACTTAATTGTCTATTCTTCTTACCAGTACACTTGGTACAATCAAAAACCTGATAATAAATTGTTCAAATAATGCCTTCGAAAATAGTGGAATTAATTACTTTTAAAGTGTCAAATCATTAGAAGTACTTGATAAATTGCATGCTTATATTGGTGATTTTGAATCTGTTCAAAGTTTTGATTTTTCTACCCTCTATACAACATTGCCTCTCATTCTCATTAAGAAAAAAAATCACACACCTAATTAAATGGGCATTTAAAAAGTCAGAATGTGACCCCCGCGATATGTTCAAACTCTTTTAGATCATTTTTAGTAGCAATAAGCAAAAACAATGATGTCAATTGGACATGCTTTGATATTACATCTGCCCTTGAATTTTTACTAGACAACATTTTTCTTCTCTTTGGAGATTCCGTATACGGTCAGGTTATCACTTATTGCGGACCTGTTTTTGTATTGCTATGAGTTACAATTTATGACAAAAACCAGCAAAGACCATCGAAACAACATCTGATAAACAAATTTAATAATACTTTTAGATATTTGAATTATATTTTGGGACTCAATCATGACGACTTCAGTATGTATACTAAAGAAATTTATCCTGTTGAACTAACTTTAAATGAAGCTAATACTAACAATGACCACTGCTCTTTCCTCGATCTTGATATCTATATCACTAACGGAAAGCTTCATACTAAAATTTACGATAAAAGAGATGATTTGTCATTTTCTATCGTTAATTATCCATTTTTAGATGGTGACGTTCCCTTGTCACCATCTTACTGATGTATACTCGTGTATGTAACAATGTCTTAGATTTTAACGAGAGAAATTTATGTATTACTGAAAAATTATTACACCAGGGTTTTCGATGTCACAAACTAGTCAAAACATTTCTTAAATTTTAAAATCGGGATAAGGAAATCATTCGTAAATATAGCTCAACATGCAGACTTCTTATACGTTCAGGTATTTTACATCCAATTTTTTATGGAAATATTCTTTATATATCACAAAAATGTCAGTATTCAACTCAGAAACTAACAAAATTTTTAAATAGACTTATTAAGAAGGTCATTAAAGATTACATATGTTGGCGTTAATATTGATTCACTTATAGGGTCTTTGCATCGGAACTAAACACCTTTATTTAAAAAAAAACGGTTGTTGGCATGACACGGGTTACGTTCTTCTCATATATGTAATGATTGTATGATACTAAATCCCTAATGGGAAGGATTGTGCCTGATATTCATATGATGAAATCATAATCTTTCAATCATTTTAATTGAAGTCGGGAGGTGGCATGTCAGTTAACTGCTAGTAGTCTGTTGTTATTTATGTATTATTGTTATTTTTTTTTTTTTTTTTGGTTACATCTTCATAAAACAGACTCGGACTTCTCTTGAACTGAATTTTATTGTGCGTATTGTTATGCGTTTACTTTACTACATTGGCTAGAGGTATAGGGTGAAGGTTGAGATATCATAAAAATGTTTAACCCCGCCGCATTTTGGCGCCTATCCCAAGTCCGGAGCCTTTAGCCTTTGTTAGTCTTGTAATATTTTATTTTTAGTTTCTTGTGTATAATTTGGAAATTATTATGACGTTCATTATCACTGAACTAGTACATGTTTGTTTAGGGGCCAGCTGAAGGACGCCTCCGTGTGCCGGAATTTCTCACTACATTGAAGACCTGTTCGTGACCTTCTGCTGTTGTTTTTTCTATGGTCGGGTTGTTGTCTCTTTGACACATTCCCCATTCCCATTCTCAATTTTATTTACTATTGATTAATGTATGATTATGTGTAAGTCAAATAAGGCTAAATATACCAAAAGGCAACTCAAGAACGAAGTTGATATTTTATTTTTGACTAAAAACTTATTGTAATTTTAATCAGCTTAGTTTGAAATGTAGTTAATTTTATACCTAAATTACATTTTTCTATATTGTCTTAATCAATACTTATATGTTACTATTGATATGTTTGCGTTGCATAGGAATATCATATGCATGGTATGACGGTATTGAAACTCTATTTTGAATAAATGCTGTTACGACGTCATACCTATTTGAACTAACGCACAACACTTTGTCCATGAAATATGGAAAACGTTTTATGTTACCTACTCGCTATTATTGACGTCATCATACTGCTCTACTTTATCAATTCGAATTTAAATGGTTTTAAAATAATGATGGGTGTTTTCTCACCAAAAAAATGATCAAACAAGTATATTTCGAATTTTCGATTCTGCATACCAACTTGGAGAAGTATTCCCAGCCGACTATAAACAATGATATGATGCCTTTTGTTATCTATTATTCATGTTTTTCTTTGCCTAATATGTTCTTCTATTTATTTGTATTGAAGTCCTGTATTATTATGTAGTCATTTTAATGTTATATTTAACAATGACATTAAAGTGTGAGGTTTGGCATGCCACAAAACCAGGTTCAACCCACCATTTTTTCTTTAAAAATGTCCTGTACCAAGTCAGGAATATGGCCATTGTTATATCATAGTTCGTTTCTGTGTGTGTAACATTTTTACGTTGTGTTTCCATTGTGTCGTTTGTTTTCTCCTATATTTGAGTGTAAATTCACATTACTATAAGACGTGTCACGGTACTTGTCTATCCCAAATTCATGTATTTGGTTTTGATGCTATATTAGTTATTCTCATCGGATTTTGTCTACTGCTTAGTCAGTTGATATGTGTGTTACATTTGAATGTTGTGTCGTTGTTTATATTTAATGAGTTTCCCTCAGTTTTAGTTTGTTTCCCCGATTTTGTTTTTTGTCCATATATTTACGATTTTTGAACAGCGGTATACTACTGATGCCTTTATCTATGATCAACAAAATCATTTATTTTGTAAAATAAAATATGTCCGTTTCACATTACTGTATACCTAACAACAAAATTATTTTCATTTTACTGTGCTCATTATTTTATTTATCGTCCGTTTGTTCAAGGTTCAAGTTGTTTTTCTGATATTGTTTTGCACCGTGCCCTTTTCTCTATTGATTTTATATTTACATTATGCCATAGATCAAATTTATTGGTTAAATGTTTCACCTGTTTTTGTTAGTGTGTCTTTGGATTGAGTCAAGCCATTTCAATTGATATAACTTACAGTGTGTTTCTATGTTGAGATGTTACACTATTGTTTAAAGTAAGGGTGAAGGTTTGGACCTATAAAAAAACGTTTAATTAGTTATCAAAAGTACCAGGATTATAATTTTATACGCCAGACGCGCGTTTCGTCTACATAAGACTCATCAGTGACGCTCAGATCAAAATAGTTAAAAAGCCAAATAAATACAAAGTTGAAGAGCATTGCGGATACAAAATTCCAAAAAGTTGTGCCAAATACGGCTAAGGTAATCTACTCCTGGGGTAAGAAAACCTTAGTATTTCGAAAAATTCAAAGTTTTGTAAGCAGAAAATTTATAAAAATGACCATATAATTGATATTCATGTCAACACCGAAGTGCTGACTACTGGGCTGGTGATACTCTCGGGGACGAAACGTCCACCAGCAGTGGCATCGACCCAGTGGTGTAAATAGTTATCAAAAGTACCAGGATTATAATTGTATACGCCAGACGCGCGTTTCGTCTACATACGACTCATCAGTGACGCTCAGATCAAAATAGTTAAAAAGCCAAATAAATACAAAGTTGAAGAGCATTGCGGATCCAAAATTCCAAAATGTTGTGCCAAATACGGCTAAGGTTATCTACTCCTGGGGTAAGAAAATCCTTAGTATTTCGAAAAATTCAAAGTTTTATAAACAGAAAATTTATAAAAATAATACCGTTGCATTTTTTTATACTGTCCATAGTCAGGAACATGATGTTCAGTCGTTGTCGTGGTTTATAAGTGTGTCTCGTTTTGTAATATAGGTTAGACTGTTTTTTTCTATTTGAAGAGTTTTAAACGAGTAACTTTTGAGACCTGTATAGCTTGCTGTTAGGTGTGATCCAAGACTCCGTGTTGAAGACCGTACTTTGACCTATAGTGGTTTACTTTAAAAACAAATTGTGACTTGGATAGAGAGTTGTGATATTGGCTCTCACACCACATCTTCTTATGTCTATTTAATTGTTTATGTTTCGTTAAGTTTCTCAAGCAACAATTTAAAATTATGCACCTATGCTTTTCATAGTTACGTTCGATAACTCTGCATGTTACTGGTTTAATTAGGATTATGTAACATTTACTGGTTACCCGATGTATTTATGAAAATTGAAAAATATAGTTATATTACCTTGGTTAATATTTATTCGAGATCTTCTTTTATAAATATAAAATTATATCGTTATGAATTTTTTTTAGGAACGGACAACACTAATCTACAGAGGTATTGCCAAAACTTACATCTGCATAGGCAGTGTCAACACTTACATCGTGATTAGGTGCCATGTTTGTTTTCCTTGATCACGTTGATGTTATGACTTAATCTAGCTTTGTCCTTGGCTATCATTATAGTGAACACAACGTGTCATATTTAATTACAATATATAAACAGTGAAATTAAATTGATTTATTTGCATGGACAAAATTAAAGTCGAACATGTTCTACGTTTGAAAATTATTTGGTCGCCATTTTTTAAAAATTTTATATACAAAAAAAACAATAGCACGATATATCATCTTTATCAAAAGGAAAAAAAATTGCATCATACTATCTACGTTATTATTGATGCTGTATACATTATGGATATGCGTTCTTAAATAGTAGGCGTTTCTTTTCCTCTTATTTTCAACTGTTTGTTTGGGGTTTTTTTTATCCCCGCTGTTTTGTTATTTTCGTTATATGAATTGACGTTTGACGGATTTTTAAAGGCATTTAGCATATAAATATACAAATCGGGTGTTATGAAAACAATTGCAGTGTTACATAAATCCGTAAAACAGCTATTAATCATCAATTGAAAAATGATGAAGATGTGATAACACGAAGTTATATGTACAATTCTATATTACATCATAACTCTTGTAAACACCCTTTATAAAAATTGGATGACGACAGGCTTAAATAAACGAAAACAAATTCTTTAATTTACAACATGATATTTACTTAATATGTAGGTGGGATGCTTCTCTGATGTAAGCCATCATTTGATTAATGGAATACAACTTTAAAAAAAACACTTATTTCAAGAGACCTAATACGTCCACTACCTACACAACTAGATAAAACAAATGTACTAAGACATATAACATTACATTTAATACCAACAGCATTTGACATGGCACCCCTGTAGGGTTAATTTACTAAATGCGGAATTAAGCAAAAGAAATGTCCATACTTTTAAAATTACTAGATCGTTGCCAATACGTTTTCAGTAATGAGCTAGTCAAACATTATAACAAAAATACCAAACACAAAGACAAATTCATCGATGTGTTTCTATGATGATCTTGCAAGTTATTATATAACAGCAGCCAATATGTCTTCAGTGCTGATCTAGAAATTTAGCCTCTCCGAACAGCCATTCTATCTCCTGTGGTGAAATACCAATCTAGAACCTTTTAAAAGACATAAATGGATAAAGAGCTTATTTTAATTTCCTGCACTTGGTCGATAGCGCTGTTGAACGGTCTTTAGTACTCGGTACTGACAAGATTTATACCATATACCGATGTTACATAGAAGTTTTGTCAATTTGCACAAAGTTCAGTGGTCCGGTATGGTGAGCAAATGTTGCTAGTTTCACATGCAGCACACGTTTATTTTTTTTTTTTTTTTTTTTTTATTTCGAGAGCCGTTGGAGAAAAAATACGCGTTCGATGAAACAAAATATATGCTAGTATCTTTGGTGAGTGTAAATGTCATCGAGAACTCTCAAATTCTAAACGAGAAAACCTGAGTTTTTTATTCCTTAACTACACGTATTATAAAATAAAAGATAACATTTAAAAAAGACACTTGGAACTGATTTCAATGCGCATGATACATTCTTGTAAGTATCCTTTGCTTTGAACTTGAAATTGAGAAATATCAGAATTTTCAGACTAATACCAAACTGGCAAAAGATGTGTTTGTACCCTAGGGAACTGAACGGTTTATCAAAATATGTATCGAGATAGTATCGTCATGTCGTAAAACTATCTGCTACGAAAATGTGTAATTTCTTGAGACACGATGGTGTTATTTATTATCAAAATAAATTGGAAAAAAATGGTTTCTCTCATGCCATATATAGCATTGAATCAATGAAGGAAGGTTTTCTGAAAGCAACGTTGCACTAAAACCACTAAACATTTGAAGTCAAAATTAGGGGAAAATTTGTAAATTGCACACGTTATAATCACGCTATAAAAAACTAATGACAGACAGTGTGTTTGCTATTCAAATTTGTTTAATCGTTTGAAAGTTGCAAAAACTTGAAAAGTAAATATATATTTATGATCATATATCACAAAAGCAGTTATAATGAGAAAGGATTTAATGAAGTATGTATAGATGAAAATGCTGCACTCCATTAAAAAATAGTAAAAGGTTCGGACAAGATATTTGTGTGACATAAAAGTAATTTGTAATATATATGACAAAACTGGGGGTGTCATGCCTTGTAAGCAAACTGCCATTTAAAATAATGGAAATTCTGTATATTGTCATTGTGACCACGTCTCAACACTGTGAGAATGAAGACTTTTAATCAAGTATAATTCGTCGCATAGACTTCAATTATGAATTAAACTTAAAAAGTATACCCACCGTAAAAATAAACATGACAAAGTGTGCCACAATTCAATTGAATAACTCAGCAACCTTTAATTTGACAACACCAATAGAAGTAAAACATGCATGGCAGACATCTTTTAACAACAAACACCGAATACCTGACTACTTTCGTTGCACAAACACATGTAAAATGTAGCGGGGTTAAACATGTGAGTCAGCGCTCAGCCAATAAACCAAGCAGATAAATGTCCAATTGATGAAATTATATCCATGTCCCAATATCCATTAGCAATGGCTGAATAAGGATTGCCCTTTAAATTGTGTTACATAATTTGTGTTTATAGCTTGCTATTTAAACCATGTCAAGTGTAATCATTAGGAGTTATTGTGTTAGCCACATTGTTATTCATATGCACTTTATTTGTACAATTAATGAAACCCATCTGTAAAACAGACGTTTCTAAAGTAGTAAACGTCAAGTAAAATACAACGAAGATGACTTTAGCCTAATGCATGTCGACTTCACACCAATTCTGTAGCATTAATAAAGTAGTAAAGCGGACACTACGGACTTTGAAATATTACTGCAGTGTAAAGAGTTGTATCCTGAAACATTGTCTATGTTCTTTATAAGTAAGAACAATCAAAATTAGTCAAATCAAACATAGAATCGGTGTAATTTTCGTTGAAAGTTTACAGTTTCCGATTATTCTGTCGTATAAAAAAAGCAGTTAATTTCGATTGAAAGCATGATTTTACTTATTAACGTAAGCCATTCTTGACAGAGTAACAGGATATCCTACTGCAAACGGAGATAACCTGTTGAAAAAAAAACCTGAATTCAACAGTCGTTAATATGAAAATGATCTGTTGTGTATGTTGTACTAAACTTTCGGGCGTCTTTCAAGTTTCGAAAGAATATAATTTTGAGTCTTTTTTCTGCGTATTTATTTGCAGACGTTTGTCCTTCATTTTTCTAATTGAAGATGTTAAATTCTTCTTGTGTTTCTTGATGACTCTCTGCCTGTGGCTGTCTTCTCCCTTCAAATTGCTTGCTTGATAGGTAACCTTAAGAGTCAATTATTTTACCTATACATAAACTTCAAGCTAAGATAACAATACATATTTTTTTAACCGTAACGAATAACTGCAAAATTACGGGTAGTTTTTACTGTTTCTTCGTCTTTTCCTCTAAACACAATTTATATTACAGTTATCAAAGGCATTATCATCTACTGAGGAGTCATTATGATCTGTTGGGTACCGATTTTCTGACTTAGTCCATGCGGATACGGAATAAAGCGGATTGAATATATCAGTTTATGGTTTATTTCTTATAATCTATTCGTTTGCCGCAAACTAACTGAAATATGATTTTATTATTTTACTTTTTATAACAAATCAAGCAATAAGTAAAAGATGTAACACTACAACAGCTGTTTTTATAAATGGGATAATAGGTTATCAGAAAAAAGAGTTAGATGCCCCATCAAGGTTGATAACAGGAAATGGATTTGTCTTTCATAACTTAACGTTGGTTATCTGTAAGCCGATTAATATGCAAACTTTCTTTTGATATAAGTAAAAACTTTGTGCACGGTAAATTCTCATCTATATCAGCAAAACAATTTTCCTACGGTTTTTCTGTCAACCGTTTTACATGGCACACTACTGATTGGTAGCAATATAAATTATTTTGTTTTAAATGTTAACATTGGTTACCAGAAAGTCGATTCGAGAGTAAACAGTTAAACTTGTCAGATGCTTTTGTGATATTGGCATGTGTGTAAATTTCTTTCTTTAACTCATGTGTGATTCTCAAGATTGTAAGCATCTAATACAAACATGTTTAGTGTCACCGTATTGTGAATTCTACAACTCATCCATTTATGTCTATGTGTGTATCTTCTGTTATGTTTTTTAGAGTTGGCTCATTGACCTCCATGTTAAATCAATAGACGTAATTCAGGAATCTTGTAATTGTATGAAATCTTTAAAAATGGAAATTCCTAATTCACATATCTTGCAGATTAGTACAGCAACAGTATGTGGGCCAACAATCTTGAAAAACAAGTTTAGACTGGTCAGTTTTCTAACTATATATATATATTTAAGTAAACCATTTTGTTTTCCTGTTAGCTTTCAGACTTATTTAAACTTTTATGACTTTGCCTCTGGGAATTTGTAGAACAAACGACTGACATGTTTTTATGTTCATTGATGTTGAGATAAAATAAAATATCCGATAAAGACTTAGTATAGAGAGTAGAGGGCACAATTACTTCAAGATGATTACCAGTCTACATCAAGTTTTTCATATGAATCTCTTTTATTATTTGTTAATGTATGCTTACAATGCAGTAGTATAGATAATAGATAGAAAATATATAACAGGAATCACCTAAATAACCAGACACGACCACAGATCACGTAGGTTATTGATTTTAATAAATCAATCATCAAGAAATATGATATGCCGCTTTCAATCACGACAATTTTTCAAAATATCGTCATCTTCCCCATTAACTTTTTTCTATGGAAACACATTTATTGTCATATAGCAATTAAATAAAGGCAAAACAAAGTATACTGCTGTTCAAAAATCATAATTTGATCGAGAAAAAAAAAGAGAACAACGAAACAACAGAATACTGAAGTGCAACAAAAAAAACAACATTGAAAATACATACAAGCAAACTATTTAATAACAACTACCATATTTCTGACCTGGTTCAAGATATTTAAGAAAAATATGATGGGTTGAACCTGGCTTTGTGGCTAGGCAATCCTCCGTGCTTTACGACAATGTTAAAAAAAAATCGCTAAAATGACACATAATTGCTTTAAACTAAAATCATACACATGAACTATGTGATAAATTATCTTTACTTTTATATCACGAATCTTGTCAATATTGTTATTTTCCCCATTAATATTTTTCGATAAGAAACACCTTTTTTGTCAGGTACATTTATGTAGTTTCCTTTGAATTAGGTTTTGGCATTGCATGTTTATAAGTTCAAGTCATGTATAGACACGTTACTAAATAGAACTTGTCATTTTTTTCTCTGATCCATCGTCTTTAGTTTTAACCTTTAGATAAAAAAAAAAAAAAAACGGACATAAATTGCATACTTCAAATATACTGAAATAAAACGACTCGACAAATGATTAGTTCATCAGTGATAATATAGAAAATGGGAGAATGATAATTTCATAGAATATAAAAGATCCGTCATCAACACATTGCTCCTTAATGGCAAACGTGATTCTGAAAATAACTTCACGTACTTATGTCAAACATTGTCGACGTTCTTTGATTGTTGAATTTGATTCACATATATTTTTTTCTTTTCGTTGTTGTAGTATCATCATGCCTTTGGTGTTTTCTTTACCTATTATGAATTGGTCTTGCTAAACAAGGATGGCCATATCTTTTTTTGATTTTAGTTTATTAAGTTAATTTATCGACGTCATAACGTATACAGATGACATAACCTTCCGCAATGCCCCGAGTAGATCAACAGATTGTCATAGCAGAAAAAAATCATCAGAAATTGACCATCAGCTTGGTTAAAAATAAACCTTTACGACGAATAAGAAAAAATCCAGATCGTTGTAGCTTCGATGTACCTATATGAAGAGCTAGGATATGTAGTAATAGAAAATATCTCGCAATTGATTCGATATTTCAGAGGTTTTGTTTCTTTTCATGTTTTATGTCTTACAAAGATGCAATTGCACCAAGGGTTTTAACAGGCAACGGTTAAGTCAATCCCTTGAAATCATAACAATGTAAATGTGTCCTCTTCTCATGAGTTTGTATATCCTAGTGGTATCTTACTATTCTCTTTAGTTTTATGAAATATAAGAATTACAGATGGCCCCAATTGGCGTAATTTCGGTTTCCTCTTGAACAATAACAGACTGATACTAATCAAAAGATGTGTATTTGACTAACACGACGGGTTCCCCGTATGCATATGTGGAGCAGGATTCGTAGTTGCTTTAGTGTTGGTATTTTTCAATATACTGCTTTTTGGCCTTGTTTGTCAATATTATCGATTTTCATTTCTGTGTTTCCATTTTATAAGACTTTATATTATGTATTATTGTCATTTTATTATTTTCTCTTGTTACATCTTTTGACATCGGACTCGGACTTCTCTTGAACTGAATCTTAATGTGAGTATTGTTATTCGTTTACATTTCTACATTGGCTAGAGGTATAGGGAAGGGTTGAGATCTCATAAACATGTTTAACCCCTCCGCAATTTTTCGCCTGTTCCAAGGCAGGAGCCTGTGGCCTTTGTTAGTCTTGTATGATATTTTATTTAAGTTTCTTGTGCATAATTCGGAGTTTAGCTTACACCACTGGGTCGATGCCACTGCTGGTGAACGTTTCGTCCCCGAGGGTATCACCAGCCCAGTAGTCAACACTTCGGTGTTGACATGAGTATCAATAATGTGGTCATTTTTATAAATTTCCCGTTTACAAAAGTTTGAATTTTTCGAAAAACTAAGGATTTACTTATCCCAGGCATAGATTACCTTAAGTTAGTCGTATTTGGCACAACGTTTTGTAATTTTGGATCTTCAATGCTCTTCAACTTTGTACTTGTTTGGCTTTATAAATATTTTGATATGAGCGTCACTGATGAGTCTTATGTAGACGAAACGCGCGTCTGGCGTACTAGATTATAATCCTGGTACCTTTGATAACCATTAGCATGACGTCCATTATCACTGTACTAGTATACATATTTTTTGGGGGCCAGTTGAAGGACACCTACAGTTGCGGGAATTCTCGCTATATTTAAGACCCATTGGTGGTCTTCGGCTGTTGTCTGCTTGATGTCACTTTGACACATTCCCAATTTCCTTTCTCAATTTTATTAAGAATTATATCTAACTGGTCATATGATAAGATTATACTATGTTGCAATTCACTAACTTCAAGTTTATGCAATCGTAGATCTTTACATATACCGGGGATGCCTTTCTCCCGCGATAATGACATTTTGGTTAAGTGAACTCAAATAATGAGTGATTGGTTCGTCTCAAGATACACTCATCATCCGGCCCCCTCCTCAACAGGGATTGGGTCGATTACTTTAAAATGTAATCGATTAAATAACAATTACTTTGCTAACAAAATGTAATCGATTACATTACAATTATACTCTATTTCATATGTAATCGATTACATTAGATAATTTTTCTTTAAATTAATCATGTAGATTACTTATGATATTAACATCATGAACATTGTATATTGCAATATCAAAGTTTTTTTATAACGTTTTATCCTCACAAAAAAGCAAATTTTGGTGATTTTTTTTAATGCGGGGTTCACACATTGCCGATTATTGCTCCCGTTTGAAATCAGACAGCGATACGAAATGAAAAAAGAAAAATTCGGATTACTATCCTTAATTATTGTCTGGAATGTCCTATCATAATCTGAACGCAGTCGTTTCATTTCGGAACAGATTCCTACGGGTCGGGAAGGGTCCAAATAGTTCGGCGAAGCACCCCGACAGTTAGGTGCGTCCCGTAACATTCGGGGAAACTCGGCCGATTTTGTCTAGTCGGATTACAATCGTGCCCATGTCGTAACAGATTCTACTGTATCGGATCAAAATCCTAACAATGTAATGTGCATTCTGGACGGTGTCCTGTGGAACGGGAATGATCTTGAGAAATTTTTCATTGCTGTTTTTCTGCCGTTTGAGTCCAGATCTTGTGAGGATTGCGAATCGTTTTTGCCGAAACCGTTCCGGAACAGTCCCGTTATTAATACGAAATTCGTCAATAATACCCACGTCAGAGTCCCGACAATTACAGAATACAATACGACTGAGACCAGACAAAGCCGTTTGCAATGATAGAGCGGACCTTAATAGGATAACGTTCCGACAGTACCTGCTCATTCGGATTATGCCGACAGCTTTCGAACGGATAACTTCCGTCAGGGTTGGTTCACTGTCTTGTCATTGTCTGATCTCTGTCAGATTACATTCGGTAGAATCGGGACGCAGTCGTAACATACTCGGTCGAATTTTACCTGGCGAAAGATACAAATTGGATAAGAATCGGATTGAGAACGGGATTATCGGGATAAATTCGCTTCGAAACGGTTGAATATCGATGCTTCCTGGACAATATCTGATTGTTGTCGTGATTAAACTATTTGTTTTACATGTTTGAATGTTCATCCACGATTCACAGGATCTTGATCAGACTTTTGACAATTTTTTATCGGTAATGGTCCTTTCAAGGACGGTAGTAAAAATCGTGAAAGTGTGACCCCAGCTTAAAAGCTCTAATTTATTCATCTGATTTAAAAAAAATTATAGACAAGTACAGTGTAACATGTGTTATTCTAGAGGGAAAAAAAAGCTATAAACTATGTCCTTTCCCTACGTAACAGATATGACTTTATTTTTTTCTACAAATATTAACAAACTGCCTAATTAACAAAAAGAACTGAACAAATAAAGAGTAAATTAAGTATAGTTTTATTGTCTGTTGGGGACATAATTGATAATTGACACATCCATTAATGTTTTACAGGTGTTAATCACTACTTCCATTTTTTTAACAAACAATAGGTAAGCTTGGGTATTAAAACTTTATTGTCTTAATAACAATATCAATAAAGGTAAGAGTGGATGATTGTTATTAGTTGTTTTAACATTTTTAATACTTGATCTAATTAATAATTAATAGAATTATTGTCAGGTGAAAACATAAAACAGCTATATACATTTCTCTTTAAATTAAGAAACAGTTTATTGTAATAAAAAATATTTTGTATTATGAAACTTCTGACGTCACCTATTGTTTAATATGCATTTTGTTTGTAATAGTATGCCATATGTATACACTGTACATGTACTTGTTTAGACTGATGAGCCGTAATGCTCAAAGTTAATAAAGAATAAAAATTAGAAAGGACATATTATACATAAATTTATGGAAAACAAAATTTATTCAATTTGCCAATAAATGAAATCTGGTTTAACTTCCATTTTGAATTAAGGGGGCTCATATATTTATGTCGACCATCAAAGTAAAATTGGATCTAAATGTTTCTGCATTTGAATTTCAATGTAGTTATGTAAACATATTGGGTAAACTTATATATGAAATTGGAATTAATATCAGAAGTTTTCAGTGAAGGAAAAATAATGTTTTCAAGGCATATTCTTGTATCATAAGAGCTCAATCTCACAACGAAATATTGGAGAGGCAATTTCCTTTAGTAAACTGTTAACAAAAAAACCACTTGGTTATACAAATTTGTTATATAAATGATACAATTTATCACATTAAACAAGGTCCCATCATTGGGAATACTAATTTTATGATTTTTCATTCAAGCTTCACATTTTCTTATTTTCATCTTGTCTATCAAAAACTATTTTCATATATAAAAGATTTGTAATCAGCAAGTAATCATATGAATGTAATCTAAAAGTAATCATGATTACACCTGTTTTTTGCAGTGTAATCGATTACATTACGATTTCTTGTAATCAGAATTGGCATGATTACTGATTACATGGGATTACACTGCAAAATGTTATCGATTACAGCTGATTACGATTACCCCATGCCTTCTCTTCAAAACCCCCTCCTTTTTGAGTTATTTAAGTTTAAACATATGTATTTAAAAAGGATCGGGAAAAAAGTTATTACAACTTATATTAATCCCTTTTCACTTTGCTTGTGCAAGTGTTGCCTAGTAGCGGATTAAGTTTATTTTTTTTAATTTACAAGGATGTATTTTTCATGCAAGACATGTTGTCTCTCTTAGTATGAGTCAGTTCTTTATCGTCCTCTTCCGCGATAAATTTTTACTGAGTCTGGCTTCAATAAACATTAAATTGAGCATCAAATCGAGGGAACTAACTTGTTTGTATTGTACACTAAAGCTTCACAAAATTCCGAGCAACAGCGGTTCATTTGCGGCTCATCTGGATTATCGAATAGAGAACTGTCAATCAGGTTGACAAAAAAATATGTCCGCACTGAAATACTGTTTTCAGAAACGATAAAATGTTTACTCGCGTAGTGGTATTAACCATATGTGGATTCTTATTATAATTTTAGACGGCGATCCTTCTCTGAAATTAGTTCTGTCAAAACTTTAGGTTTTTAACACTATTCCACCATTCATCATGTAAAATTTAAAGATCGAGTAAAAGAGAAAATCTACCATGCTTTTCAAAATATTTAAACAACTTATTACATTGGTAAACTATACGGCATATTTTGTTAAAAGTGAACAAAAAAAGTAAAACACCCATGTCCACTTGTATTTTTGTCCATCTAATGAGTTAAGCCATGTTCAACTGTTTTTTCTAGTTCATTCTTATGTTATACTGTTACTCCATTGTTCAAAGTTAGGGGAGGGTTGAGATCCCACTAACATGTTTAACACCGCCACATTGTCTATTTATGTGTCTGTCCCAAGTCAGGAGCCTGTTAATCAGTAGATGTCATTTGGTTATGTGTTACACATTTGTTTTTCGTTCATTTTTTTGTGCATAAATAAGGCCGTTAGTTTTCTAGTTTTGAATTGTTTTACATTGTCATTTCGGGACCTTTTATGGCTATCTTTGCGGTATTGGCTTTGCTCATTATTGAAGGCCGTACGGTTACATATAGTTGTTAATATCTGTGTCATCTTGGTCTCTTGTAGAGAGCCTTCTCATTGGTAATCATACCACATCTTCTTTTTATATACACTGAGAACCAAGTGCTCAGTTTGCTTGAGTGTCTTATTGACAACATAATTTTGGAATTTCCTGGTAGACTTTTCCAACAAATTGTCGGCATTCCTTATGGGAACGAACTTCACTCCTCCCCTTGTCGACCTCTTCTAGTTTTTCATACGAGTCGGAGTACCTACAAACATTGAGCGAACAAATTAGTCAATCGAATTATAATTTACTCTTAAATCTTTTTTTTTTGTATTTTGACAAAATCGTCTTTGATATATAAGGAAGACTACCAAATATGATCGGATAAAATGACGTTGATAGATATTATAAACATTTGACGTTTAAGCATGATTAACAATAAGTAAGTAAGTAAGTAAGTAATGACTTTATTTACAAAGGGTGACTCAATTAGCTTTCGCTAATCTACCTTGAGGCCCTCACAAAGAACAAACAGTACAAATATTACAAAGCTTACAGTTTCTAACATATTATGTAAATGCACTATTCATACTAACTATAAACTGTCTGTAGAACAAGAGAAAAAATAAATTCATTAATATATATATATATATATATACATTGTTGTAGATAAAATTCAAATCATTAGAATATTTGAGTAAGTTGTTATAAATCATTTATAGACAAGAAATCAACACATTTTTGTTTAAAAGTGTCCAGGTTTTCACAACATTTTATTTCATTTGGTAGTTTATTCCAAAGTATAGATGAGCTATATGCAAAAGATTTCTTCATTGAACTTGTGTTCGGTCGTACAACAGCTAAATTATTATTTGCAGATGACCTTAGATTTCTACTATGTAGGTTAACAATTGGACAACAGAGTTCCTTTAAGTAATCAGGTGCTTTATTGTTTAGAATTTTATGAACAAGAACAATGAAGAATAAGTTTATGATATGAAACTCGAGATTTGAAATTCAACAACTTTAGCTCTTTAAATAAATTTATACTAGGTGTTAGTATTGGTGCATCAAGTATAATCCTTTTTATAATCAGCTATTTTCTGCATTTTCTGCATTTTTTTATATCCATCCTCATAGCAATTTCCCCATATTGAGCAACAAAAATCAAATATGAGCAGAATATAAGCATTATAAAACAGCTTTCTACTGCTTATATCCAAAAATTTCTTAATTCTAGATAGCAGTGCGATACGAGAACTTAAGTTTTTACATACATAGTCAATTTGAAATTTCCAGTCCAAATTTTTGTCAATATATACACCCAAAAGTTTCTGTATTTCAACGGGTGTGATTGGGCTATCTTGTATACATATATTCATATCATTTCCTAGCAAAGTCCGTTTCTTATTTGTTCCAATCAACATAGAAGTAGTTTTGAAGGGATTTATAACCATCCTATTGTTCAGACACCAATTATTTATGGTGTTGGCATCGTAATTTAGTTTCCTTTCTATCTCTTCCTTATTTGTTCCATATGTATGAAGTGTTGTATCATCAGCATACATATAAATGGCTGTATGAGTGGCTTCTAAAGTCATGTCATTTATGAATAAGACAAACAAAAGGGGACCTAAGATGGACCCTTGGGGAACCCCATATTTGATACATTTAGATTCTGAGGCTGTATTACCAGAGCACACTTTTTGTTTTCTATTAGACAGGTACGACTCGAACCATTTTATTGAATGATAAGAGACTTTGTATAAATGTAATTTATGGCAGAGAATGGTGTGATTAACGAGATCAAATGCCTTTTTTAAATCTAGAAAGACTGTTCCTACAACATTACCATTATCAATACATTTGAGCCAGGTGTCAATTAATTTGGTAAGGGCTATCTGACATGAGTGGTTAGATCGAAATCCAGATTGTGCCTCAGGTATACTTTATATTTTGACAGATATAGATAAAAATGTTTTGCGACATGTTCTTCAAATATTTTTGATAATGTAGGAAGTATTGATATAGGTCTGTAGTTTTCTAGCATATGTTTATCACCATTTTTAAATATTGGAGTTACTTTAGCTAATTTAAGATTTTCTGGGAAAACACCCTCTAGTATACTAAAAGTTTATTAAATACGTTATACTTGGGGCTAAAGCTTTCGATGACAGTTTAATGTAAAACAGACCAACTTCATCAAGTCCAGTTGCTTTTGATGTTTCTAGTTTAGAATGTAATTTCGTTGCAATTTCGCTGCAATTTTTTGAAATGGGGAAAACATTTAGTAAAATGACACCGTTACAGAAATCTTTCTAAAACTAGTTTTTATGAATTTAGAAATAATGTAAATATATTCATATAATGTTGTCTGTCTTGACAATTTACCGAATTCAGATATCATGTTTTCCTTTATCACCAATGATAAATAAAGAGTGCACGAATACAAATTTTAATAAAACTATAAGTTTGTTTTACAATTGATAACGGTCCCAGCAACAAGATATGATTTTTTTTCTTAGAAATTATTTCGTTTGGTGCAATCTTTGATAAATCTTATATGATTTGCATATTTATGAATACTTGAACTGGATTAGTTAATTAGATTTTTTTCTCTTTGTTTACACTTCAATAAACCGTGTTTTTGAAACTACGTTCGTATTATACCAAAGCGCAAAAGACATGCTTGTAGGGATACCGGGATATTTAGCATGTTGAGATTAAATTAAAGAAATAACAGTGTATTTTACATCAGGAATATTCATGGGTCATCTCGTTTGTTAGTTAAATGGCGTCTAGACTAAAATACACACGAAACTGTGATATATATATATTATCGAGTATATGCTTTTTAAAATGTTTATTTTTTTTCTTCGATTTTTTATAATTTGAATACACGTTTCAGTATGTTATAAATCACGTATGAGAATGTTAGTCAAATTGATGAACATGAATTTGACAGCTAGTGTCCCTTTAAATAATAAGTACTAAGACGTAAGATGCTTGACAAATATAAGCGACCATTTAAACAGAATGTTCTTTTGATCACACTGATTGACAATTTCAATTGTATACGTCTATAAGATATGGTCGGCTATATTCGATAGTAACTAAGACAAATCCAAATTTGATTTCAAGTTTCAAAGAAAGTTCATTTAATCCAACTCAATTATTTTGTATTAACGTATCATCGTTAAAGTTAAATAAAGAGCTAACACAATCTATAGTACACGTAATAAGACACAGATATTGTAAAAGGTTGAATCGTTAACAATATTTTTGAAATGCACTATCATAAAAGCTATTATTAGAAAAAATAAACAAAACAAGTGGGCATTAAAAAGTCAGAATGCGAATACATATGTTCAAACTCTTTTAGATCATTTATAGTAGTAACAAACAAAAGAACTATGTCAATTAGACATCCTTTGATAATATATCTGCCCTTGATTTTTTACTAGATAACATTTTTGTTCACTTTGGAGATTCAGTATATCTTCAAGATATCGGAATTCCAATGGGGACTAACAGGGCACGACTTATTAGACCTGTTTTTGTATTTTTATGCGTTACAATTTATTACTAAAATTAACAAAGATCCATCGAAAGAACATTTGATACAAAAATTTAACACTACTTTTAGATACCTGGATGATATATTGGCTCTAAATAATGACGACTTCCATATGTATAGTAAAGAAATTTATCCTGTAGAACTAACTTTTAATAAAACTAATACTTACAATGACCACTGCCGTTTCCTCGATCTTGATATCTATATCATTAACATGAAGCTTGATAAAAAAAATATGATAAAAAAGATGATTGTTTTATTTCCTAACGTTATGTATCTATTTTTAGATGGTGACGTTCCCTTGTCACCATCTTATGGTGTTCATATATCTCAACATGTTCGATTCGCTCTTGTATGTAACAACGTACAAGTTTTTATCAAGAGAAATGTATGTATTACTGAAAAGTGATTACACCAAGTTTTTTTTTCTATTTGACAAATTCCCCATTTCCATTCTCAATTTTATTATAACTCGCGTTTTATATGGTTGCTATTTATATTCATTTTAATACTGTCTCAGGTTCACGCTACGGGAGTAGGAGGTGTCAGGTTTGGGTTGGGACCAGGTTACATATTTAACCACACATCATTATGTATATGACTTTTACAAGCAAGAATTATGTCATTTAGTGCTTTTCACTGTCTTGTATTGATTTTATCATATTCTATTATTTGTACAATGTAGAATATAAAACCGGCTGTCGGGGCCTTTTTACAGCTTGGTATGTGATACGGATTTTTTTCAACGTTTAATTGCTATAAAGGATTAACACGGACCAATCACGGCAAACGTCTAGGTCGTTTGGTGTGTGGTGAAACAATTGATTTACCAATTTGTCAACAAGCTATAATCTTTTTATCTAAGAAAAAGCTTAGCAGACAAAAAAAAACAAGAACAAAAAAGACTGATTAAAACATGAACGCTTGTGTATCAGTTAAACATTTGATTTTTGATATAAAATAAATAATATAGCAACTGAAGTATTTGTCAGACACTAATATTTAGATGCTGTGCTTGTGTATGCATGTACTTAATATGATAACCCTTATAATATAATCGAATGTAACGCTGGTCAAAAGACAACTATACAAACTAATGATAAAAATAAAAGTAAAGACACATATTATTGTTTAAATGATTATGTTCAAGATAAAATACCCGCTGGTGTTAGATTTACGTTAAGATTTCTGTAACGGTGTCATTTTACTAAATGTTTTCCCCATTTCAAAAAATTGCAGCGAAATTGCAACAAAATTACTTTCTAAACTAGAAACATCAAAAGCAACTGGACTTGATGAAGTTGGTCTGTTTTTCATTAAACTGTCATCGAAAGCTTTAGCCCCAAGTATAACGTATTTAATAAACTTTTAGTATACTAGAGGGTGTTTTCCCAGAAAATCTTAAATTAGCTAAAGTAACTCCAATATTTAAAAATGGTGATAAACATATGCCAGAAAACTACAGACCTATATCAATACTTCCTACATTATCAAAAATATTTGAAAAACATGTCGCAAAACATTTTTATCTATATCTGTCAAAATATAAAGTATTACACGAGGCACAATCTGGATTTCGATCTAACCACTCATGTCAGATAGCCCTTACCAAATTAATTGACACCTGGCTCAAATGTATTGATAATGGTAATGTTGTAGGAACAGTCTTTCTAGATTTAAAAAGGCATTTGATCTCGTTAATCACACCATTCTCTGCCATAAATTACATTTATATAAAGTCTCTTATCATTCAATAAAATGGTTCGAGTCGTACCTGTCTAATAGAAAACAAAAAGTGTGCTCTGGTAATACAGCCTCAGAATCTAAATGTATCAAATATGGTGTTCCCCAAGGGTCCATCTTAGGTCCCCTTTTGTTTGTCTTATTCATAAATGACATGACTTTAGAAGCCACTCATACAGCCATTTATATGTATGCTGATGATACAACACTTCATACATATGGAACAAATAAGGAAGAGATAGAAAGGAAACTAAATTACGATGCCAACACCATAAATAATTGGTGTCTGAACAATAGGATGGTTATAAATCCCTTAAAAACTACTTATATGTTGATTGGAACAAATAAGAAACGGACTTTGCTAGGAAATGATATGAATATATGTATACAAGATAGCCCAATCACACCCGTTGAAATACAGAAACTTTTGGGTGTATATACTGACAAAAATTTGGACTGGAAATTTCAAATTGACTATGAATGTTCTCGTATCGCACTGCTATCTAGAATTAAGAAATTTTTGGATATAAGCAGTAGAAAGCTGTTTTATTTTAGCCAAGATGTCATTTTACTAAATGTTTTCCCCATTTCAAAAAATTGCTAAGCTATTTTTCAAAAACGTTAAACAACTTGAAAAAATGAAGAAATTAACCGAGATACAGAGCAACAAAAAAAACACAAATTTTCAAATAAAGAGAACAGAAATAAACAGAAACAGAATATAGATAAAGGCAGATGTGGTGTGAGTGCCAATGAGACAACTCTCCATCCAAATAACAATTTAAAAAAGTAAACCATTATAGGTTAAAGTACGGCCTTCAACACGGAGTCTATTAGTCAAGGATGTTGGTTAACAAATTGTAAAGCTAATGTTATTTAATAGTTTATCTGTTATCAGAAAAAGCACATATGCAAAAAGAATGCAAAAAATAACAATAGCGCAATAACACTAGGGCGGGGTGTATTAATACCGAGCCACGCCAAAGAGATATAACTAAAGAATGAATATACAGTAAAGGTGCAAATACATACAAAAGCAAATAAAAAGTACACTATAATATGTCATTAAGATGACAACAATATGAGGAAATGTCTCTACTAATACAGGAACAAGACATTTGTTTCCAATTCGTTTAATGTATCGAGTTTTTGCAATTTGTTGAGGAATTTTCTGTTTTGAATTTTTCTTAGAGTGCGGTATATTTTTAATTTCTTCTTGAAAGTCTATAATGCGATAAAATAAATTGTTCAATACAACTATATCGTCGTCGTTTTGCTCCTTCTCTTATTACGATATAGTTATCTGTGAATAAATATTTTTTGTGAATTTAGTTTTAAAGACGAAGAAATTAAATAGATTTCAAATTGCTTTCTCCTCGACTGACTAAGTCAATTTAACATGAAAAAAATGATTGCATGTCTGACATGTATCTAATAGGAATTTATATTTCTCCATAAGAGATGTATTGAAAGACAGCTGCGTCAAGTTTAGCTGTAACAACATTAACGGTACCAATTTTTCCTACACCGGATTTCGATAATACATTTCCTTCAGTGATGCTGTGGCCATAATATTTGAAATCCAAAGCTTATATAAAAGGAAAAGAGCTATAATTAAAATGGTCCAAAAAGTATAGACAAATCCGTGAAAGGAATCAGAGCTTTGCATGAGGGAGATACATTCCTTAATTTATAATAATAAGTTGTAGGAGATGCATTTGTACAATGCTGAGTCAAATTAAGTTCTAAGAGATGCATTGCTACCCAGATGTGTCAAGTTTAGATCTACGAGATGCATTGATACACAACTGCATCTAGTTCAGCTGTATAAGATGCATTAATACACAACCGCGTCAAGTTTAGCAGTAAGATATGCATATATACACAACCACGTCAGGTTTAGTTGTTAGAGATGCATTGCTACGCAGCTGTGTCAAGTTATTTGTACAAGATGTATTGATTCTCAGCCGCCTCGAGTTTAGCTGTAAGAGATGCATTGGTACACAGATGCGCCAAGTTTAGTGTTCGATATGAATTGCTACACACCTGTTTCAACTTCAGCTGTAACAAATGCATTGGTACACAGCAACGTCATGTTCAGCTGTAGCATATTCATTGCTACACAGATGCGGGACGTTTAGTGCTAAGAGATGCATTGATACACATATGTGTCAAGTTTAGCTGTACGAGATGCCTTGAGACACAGCCGCGTCAAGTTCAGTTGTATAAAATGTTGCGGCGTCAGTTTAGTTGTAAAAAAGGGACGAAAGATACCAGAGGGACAGTCAAACTCATAAATCGAAAATAAACTGACAACGCAAAGGCTAAAAATGAAAAGAACAAATAGACAAACAATAGAACACATAACACAACATAGAAACTGAAGAATAAACAACACGAACCCCACCAAAAACTAGGGGTGATCTCAGGTGCTCCTGAAGTGTAAGCAGATTCTGCTCCACATGTGGCACCCGTCGAGTTGCTTATGAGATAACAAATCCGGTAAATAGTCTAATTCGGTCGGTCACATTCATGAAAGGGAAGGGATTGTACTTACGACGTAAGGAAATATCCGATATCATTTGTGAAACGGTTATTCCATATCGGTCAACCAACTCGTGACGGCGTCCGTAAAATTCACGAACAGATGATTTCAACTTTACCATTTGAATCTCTTGATTTAATAGCTTCCTTGTGAGCAACAACCCTCTATCTAAACAAATGCATGATTGGAAATGCAAGCACGGGAATGTCGTATCAATTGAGAGATATATACACCGTATGCAGGTGCTGCTGAAATGTTGCTACTTAGAAATGAAAAGTTCACAATTGGAAAACTGAAATCATCTCTTTTGTCGTAAAGTTTTGTTTTCAATCAACCCACATTGTCAATCTCTAGATGTAAGTCAAGATATGAGGCCAACTTAATTGTATCTGTTGTATCCTTTATCTCTAGTTCAATGGGATAGATGCGTTCGACATACATGTAGTTACCAAATTTTGAATTATTTAGTGAAAGAATATCATCTATAAAGCGGAAAGTAGAGTTAAAGGATATTGCAAACTTTTTATCTTTCTTCCTAAGAAGTACCTGTATGAAGTCGGCCTCATAATAATAAAGAAACAAGTCGGCAAGAAGAGGGGCACAATTTGTTTCCATTGGTACACCGATAGTGTTGAAAAACACGTTCTCCGGACGTAACAAATATGTTGTCAATCAAGAAATCAAGCATCTTGATAATGTCAGTTTCAGGGAAATTTTTGTTTGAATCAGTTTGATCCTTTACAAAGTAGGATTTATCCCTTCCTAGACAAGATACTTGTATCTTCGTTGACTATTCTTTTTGATGAAACAAAGAAATACTAATTTTTTCAATTTGTTTTTTTTTTAGTTTGGAGTGTGGAATACTTGTTTTAATACTATTACAAGATGAAAGAGAGTTAGATTGTATGAACTCTAAAAGATCTTTGGAATTTTTAAGTATCCACATCTGATTCACGCCACCTCTAGAATAGGCAGTTTCACAATAACTTTGAAGCCCGTCTTTGAATGCTGATAAAAGAGGTTTCGTGGAGCTATAGGAAGACCCAGCAATATACCGTTTTTTGTAAGGACACTTATGCAGTTTAGGTATCCAATACAGTGATGGAAGATCTAGTTCTAAATCTTTGGTTGAAATTCCAAAGGAACATAGAACAGACCTATGATTATCTAAGATTTCCTCTTTGGTAAGTGTCGTGAGGGTATATGTTTGGTTTCCAAGTGAATTGTCAATACCTAATTCGTTTATCAATACATCGGTTCATAGTCGCGTTAATTTTAACTATAAGAGATGTATTTTGTAAAGACGATGTTTGACTATGTTAGATGTGTATTACTATAATAGATAGGTAGAAATTGTGCAACAATATCCATAATATATGATCTAATTGAGTTATAATTCCTTCATGTCATACTCTATGCTTATTTTAACATGGGTAGGCATTATATTTGTCGATATTGTACACTGAGCGTTAGAGAGCATAGAGCATGACACGAAGGAATTATTTTGATTCTAATAGGACAGATACAGTATCTTTATAGGTCGAAGCGTGCGAAATTACCGAAAAAAAGTTTGACTGTTCCCGTTTCCTCCTCGACGAATCTGTGCATTGTATTTCATATTTGATAATTTTAAGCTACGAGCAGGGTAAATATATGATGATTCGTAAAAAAATATAATAAAAGTTTCTGTTAGCGGCTTAAATGTATATATTTTAAAGGATAACGATGGCAATAACGTTAATATAAACAGTAAGTTCATGCGCATGTGTCAAACATAGTTTGTGTTTATTAGAACACGGTTTTGTTTACAAAGCGTAGTAAGGACGTCATATTAGAAACAATGACAAACAAGCAGAACAATTTATGATTCCTTTGGCAGTTTAATCCTTTATCGACGATTATTATCTAATTTTCGTTGTCATGTCAGTATACTGTTTTACGAACTTCTTGTGTATTAAACACAAAACATTATGGATAACATTTTTTGGAATAATGTTAGAAGATTTGTCATGGTACATTGGGATTTTTATAATGTATTACTTCAAATTAGATTGTGGCAAATTGATTAAAGCTTCAAGTTAGAGTACACTTCATATATTCTCTGATAGTATTTTAACTCTGTGAAGGACATTTTTCTGCCTAGAATTATAAGGCCTAATTGATTATTATTAACATATTAGAAAATTTGACCAATAACAAAATTTATAAAATGACATGTAGTAAAATGTTAAATCCAATTTATTAGTCTGCGATTGCCATTATTATAGCTTTTAATGATAGCACATTACAAAAATAAAGTTAGAGCTTCAACTTCATTAAATATCTGTGCCTTTATATCATTAGCGATAATGACTTCCTAAACGAGATATTGTCGTTATCTTTAACGAGGATACATGTATAGAAGACATGATTGAAATTGTGTAGACAAGACGGGCGTTTCGTTTACAAGAGAACCAGCAAGAACGCTCGAAAAAGAGTAATATAGGCCAAATTAATATTCCCAGTCCTAGGACCAAAATCTAGTTAACTTGAAAAGCGGACTTGGTCCTAGGACTGTTTTTATGTCTGCCAAAAAGTTAACTTCGAAACAGGTCCGCTATTGATATAAGTTAACTTCGAACCAGTCCTGCCGTAAAGTTAACATAAGTTAACTTCGAAACCAGTCCTGCCATAAAGTTAACATAAGTTAACTTCGATACCAGTCCTGCCACAAAGTTAACATAAGTTAACTTTTGCTATGACAAATCCGATCGAAACCAGACCTGTTCCCAAGTTAACTTTTGACTGGTCTGCTCAACACTAAGTTAACTTGTAACCAGGACCGCTCTACATCGATTTTTAAAAAAATATTTTTTAATATCTTTGTTTCGTAGTATAAACATCGAAAAAGTAAAACTAATACTTCCGTTATATAAACAGTATTTAATGCAAATATTTGAAAATAAAGTACGCATAAAACGTTGCTTTTAACACAAATTTATCTGTGATCTGCCAATCTATAAATTAAAAAACGATCTTGGTTACAATGATAACGGGCACTGAATATATATTCCAATACCTATCAAATTCAACCATATATGCACATGACTACAAATTTTTGTTCGCATCAATTTAGGGTGCCAGCATGTCCTCCTTTTATTCAAAATATTGATGCGTAAAAAAATTTAGTTACGTTTTGATACCTCATGCTGACTTGTACAACAAAATTATTTGACCGCGTTGACCAAAACTGAACATGTGTGCACTTTTATTTATAAATATATATACCTGTATACCTGCATAGTAAATCAGCAATATTTTTTCGAATTTTTGTTCGCATAAATTTAGGGTACCAGCATGTCCTCCTTTTATTCAAAATTTTGATACGTAACAAAATTTCAGTAGTTTTGATACCTCATACTGACTTGTACAACAAAATTATTTGACTGCATCAACTAAAACTGACCATAGGTTCACTTTAATTTGTAAATCTATATACCAGCATAGTAAATCAGCCATATTTGTTATGTCAGGATTCAATGTATATTACAATGGACAGCAATATTGCTATACAATAACAACAATTTTTTGTTTGCATAAATTTAGGGTGCCAGCATAATTTATGTCCTCCTTTTATTCAAAATATTGATACGTAACAAAATTTCAGTAGTTTTGATACCTCTTGCTGACTTGTGCAACAAAATTATTTGACCATGTTGACCAAAACTGACCATGTGTGCACTTTTTTTTATGAATCTATATACCCGCATAGTAAATCAGCCATATTTTTTTCAAATTTTTGTTCGCATAAATTAAGGGGTAGGATTTCCTCCTTTTATTCAAAATTTTGATACGTAACAAAATTTCAGTAGTTTTGATACCTCATATTGACTTGTACAACAAAATTATTTGACTGCATCAACTAAAACTGACCATATGTGCACTTTAATTTGTAAATCTATATACCAGCATAGTAAATCAGCCATATTTGTTATGTCAGGATTCAATGTATATTACAATGGACAGCAATATTGCTATACAATAACAACAATTTTTTGTTTGCATAAATTTAGGGTGCCAGCATATGTCCTCCTTTTATTCAAAATATTGATACGTAACAAAGTTTCAGTAGTTTTGATACCTCTTGCTGACTTGTGCAACAAAATTATTTGACCCTGTTGACCAAAACTGACCATGTGAGCACTTTCATTCATAAATCTATATACCAGCATACTAAATCAGCAAATTTTTTCAAATTTTTGTTTGCATAAATTTAGGGTGTCTCATGTCCTCCTTTTATTCAAAATTTTGATACGTAACAAAATTTCAGTAGTTTTGATACCTCATGCTGACATGTACAACAAAATTATTTGACTGCATCAACTAAAACTGACAATTTGTGCACTCTAATTTCTAAATCTATATACCAGCATAGTTATTCAGCCATATTTTTTATGTCAGGATTCAATGTATAATACAATGGACATGTACAGCGATATTGTAATACAATAACAACAAATTTTTGTTCGCATAAATTAAGGGTGACAGCATGTCATCCTTTTATTCCAAATATTAATACGTAACAAAATTACAGTAGTTTTGATACCTCATGCTGACTTGTCCAACAAAATTATTTGACCGCATCAACTTAAACTGACCATATGTCCACTTTTATTTGTAAATCTATATACCCGCATAGTATATCAGCCATACTTTTTACATCTTCGCTAGCCAAGGGTTACGATCCACTCCCGCTCTCTTCACCCTTGGCAGATTGAGCCAACATTTGTGATACTAATGTTGCGCCATCTATCGGAAGATTAAAGTCACGCCAATTCCGAATACATTATTCTTGACCAATGGTAGCACTTGAACTCTTCAATTTGGAGGTAAAAACACGGTAGAGTCTAGATTCTACCCACTTGGCAAAGCCGGAAACGAAAATATACGTCAACATTCATGCATTTGTGCATGAAACATACACAGGAACTTCTATTAGTTGATTAAAAAACATTCAAGTTGTCACTAAATATAGTCGTATGTTTAGTGATGTAAAGACTTGTTGCACAATAAACACGTGGCAATTGTTTACAAACACTTTCTACATTTACACGTGATCATGTTATAGGCGCTTTTTGATTTGATGCTGCGAGTTTCTACTGCAACCAATAAAAATCCTTACCTCGTGTCTCCGAAATATTATCTCAATCCGCCAAGGGCGAAGAGAGCGGGAGTGGATCGTAACCCTTGGCTAGCGAAGATGTACTTTTTATGTCAGGATTCAATGTATAATACAATGGACAGCAATATTGCAATACAATAACAACAAATTTTTGTTCGCATAAATTAGGGTGCCAGCATGTCCTCCTTTAATTCAAAATATTGATACGTAACAACATTTCAGTAGTTTTGATAACTCATGCTGACCATGCTGACTTGTACAACAAAATTATTTGACCGCATCAACTAAAACTGACCATATGTACACTTTAATTTGTAAAATTATATACCTGTATAGTAAATCAGCCATATTTTTTGTGTTAGGATTCAACGTACAATACAATGGACAGCAATATTGCAATACAATAACAACATATTTTTGTTCGCATACATTTCAGGTGCTAGAATGTCCTCCTTTTATTCAAAATATTGATACGCATCAAAATTACAGTGTTTTGATACCTCATGCTGACTTGTACAACAAAATATTTCATTGTATTTTGAACGCTTCCACCAAAACTGACCATACATTGCCATATTTGTAAATCTATATACCATATATACCCGCATAGTAATTCAGCCATATTTTTTATGTCAGGATTCAATGTATAATACAATGGACAGCAATATTGCAATACAATAGCAACAAATTTTTGTTTCGCATAAATTTAGGGTGCCAGCATGTCCTCCTTATATTCAAAATATTGATACGTAACAAAATGTCAATAGTTTTGATACCTCATGCTGACATGTACAATGAAATAATTTGACCGCATTGACCAAGACCAAAACTGACCATATGTGCACTCTAATTTGTAAATCTATATACCAGCATA
Source organism: Mytilus edulis (assembly GCA_019925275.1). NCBI lineage: Eukaryota > Metazoa > Mollusca > Bivalvia > Mytilida > Mytilidae > Mytilus > Mytilus edulis. Next base: position 13,667,353 of record CM034355.1, on the reverse strand, counting down.
GTAAATCAGCCATATTTTTTATGTCAGGATTCAAAGTATAATACAATGGACAACTATATTGCAATACAATAACAACATGAACAACAAATTTTTGTTCGCATAAATTTAGGGTGCCAGCATGTCCTCCTTTTATTCAAAATATTGATACGTAACAAAATTTCAGTAGTTTTGATACCTCATGCTGACTTGTACAACAAAATGATTTGACCGCATTGATTAAAACTGACCATATGTGCACTTTAATTTGTAAATCTATATACCATGTATACCGCATAGTAAATAAGCCATATTTTTTGTCAGGATTCAATGTATAATACAATGGACAGTAATATTGCAATATAATAACAACAAATTTTTGTTCGCATTAATTTTGGATGTCAGCATGTCCTCCTTTTATTCAAAATATTGATACGTAACAAAATTTCAGTAGATTGGATACCTCATGCTGACTTATACCATGTATACAACAAAATTATTTGACTGCATCGACCAAAAACTGACCTGCATATATGCACTTTAATTTAAAAATCTATATATATCCGCATAGTAAATCAGCCATATTTTTGATGTCTGGATTCAATGTATAAAATAAATGAGTGCTGTTGGGATGGCGCCTAATTATGTCTTCTCCTGGCACTCCTGTGAACATGTTAGTAGGACGGCAAATGTAAGCAATAAGGAATACAATTAATGCAATTTTTTCCCGCATACATTGAGAATGTCAGCGTTTCATCTCTGTATTCATAATATTGAACAGTCACTAGGGTGTGTAAAACGAAACTATTAGGCCGCATCACTGACATGTCTGAATTCATTTGTGCTTTTTAATAAAAAAATGTATTTGAGGTTCTCTTCTGGTAATAATATACTGTTAATCTATTATGTCGGTTGATTGATTTTGTTTGTAGTTAAACGACAAGTGACAACTATTTCATTCATGTGCACAAATCTCTCGACAAATCTGACGACTTTGACGAGATTATTGGTAGTTTTACCACATCGTACATATCCGGACACTGTACAACTGTACACTTTTCGTTAGAATATTCTGCGGAAAAAGAAGAGTAAATCCAATCCAAACAAGTAGAATAACAATGAAATATCCATGCATGTATAAATGCGTAAAGTAAAAATTATGAAGGGACAGGTAAAAAACGGGAAACGAAGTAACGTCGACAAAGATGTTGATATCCCATGATATACGAATGTTGTTCCGATGCGTTGGATAACCCTAATTTCTATCCGCTTTCTAATTAAAAAAATATGATAGCTCTATGTAATTGACTAATGTTTATAAGAATATATAAAATAAAAAAAGAAAGAATTGTGTTGTTAGGAATAATGTCTAGTAGAGTATAGCGAGTAAAGAAATTTGCTATCAGAGGCCTTCTTGGGAAGAACAATGCGAATGTTGTTTATTCATATTTTAATAAAGCTCAAGTCTGATATGAAAAGTCGCAAAAACGATAACATTTCATAAGCAGACATGTCCCAGGTCTGGTCAATAGCAGACTTGTCCACAGGTCTGGTCAGAAGCAGACCTGTCCACAGGTCTGGTCAGTAGCAGACTTGTGCAAAGGTCTGGTCAGAAGCAGACCTGTCCACAGGTCTGGTCAGGAGCAGACCTGTCCACAGGTCTGGTCAGGAGCAGACCTGTCCACAGGTCTGGTCTTGGGCAGACCTGTCCTCAGGACTGGTCAAAAGCAGACTTGTCCACAGGTCAGGTCTAGAACAGACCCGTCGATAGGTCTGCAGCAGTCATAAAAAAGCGGACCGTAGGTCTGGTCCACCGTACACGAAGTTAACTTGCTGGTCTGCTTAAAAATTCTCAAGTTAACTTAAAAAGCAGTCAACAAGTTAACTCTAAGTTAACTTTTGTCAAGGTTAGGACCGCACCCATCTGTACATGTTGTACTATACATGGTTATAATTCTGAACTCTTCCATTTATGTAACATGTTTTACCATGCCCTTGTAGTTTGTTAATGTTATTATAAACCAACTTTTATTGTACGGTGCAATTAAGTCAAAGCTAATTGATGGATGAATCTGTGTTTCCGAATTTTCAAGAAATTAAATAATCTAGTCCTTAAGATGTCATTTAAATTTGGCATTCTTATACGCATCAGCATTTCTATAATGAAATCAAAAACCTTGAAATAGATATTTTCATGTCGAAAAGTTCATAAATTGAGGTCGGAATAAATCTAAATTAATATTGACAATAAAATGAAATGAATCAATTGAGACCAATGTATAATGACTTAAAATAATTAAAAAAAGAATACTAAAACTTAAATTATTAAATGTAACTGTTATGTGTATCAAAAGGACAATGACTGTCAACTATCAAAGACATAGCACTATTTATTTCATCGATAACAAGCTCCAAGCGTTACTGAAACCAAAATTGGACAGTATTATATTTTTTATATGTTGACAAATGTCATAATGATTATGTATCACGATCGTGAAGACGAAAACAAGTTACTTATTACAAAACGTGATTTGATGTTGCTCGACCATAATCTAAACAATACTGTACTGATCTGTATTTTACGCCTATCATTACTATTTCAAATAGTCTGATCTTTTACTAAACCAGTCTGAAACAGTCTTAACCCATTCTCGGCCTATGCTCGACAAATACTTGACCAGTAGTTCTCGACCTATTTGTTCAGTCTGGACAAAATTCTGAACAATAATTGATCCACGTATGAACCATAAATAACCTGTACTTTTTTAACTGCCATGACAACAGTCACCATAAACTAACTTATATACATATTTTTACAACCGTTGTAACAACGGAACAACAACTGAAGGGTGTTAAAATATCCATGAACGGATATTAACGTAGACAACGAATTGAGTCCCGGTCTTATACTGAATTGGGCGAGTTTTATGAAAATTTGGAAATTTGTGTCTAAGTAACACAGGGAAACAATTATAGTATCCATTGTATAAACGACAATCACTGGTATAAGTAACACAGAGAAACAAATATAGTATTCGTTATTTGAACGACAATCAATGGTATAAGTACTGTAAACCGGGAAATTTTCGCGGTAGTTTTATTTTCGCTATTTTCGCGGTAAGAAGTGAAACGCGAAAATAAAACGACCGCGAAAATATCAAGGAAAAACTATTTTAATTACATTGCCTTTTACAAATTGTGACTTGGAAGGAAAGTTGCCTCATTGACACTCATATCACATTCTTTTATATCTATGTGTATGAATAGAATATCTATACGACTACTGTATAAAAACTGATTAGGAAGACGACAAATATATAATTTAGATATAACTGTATCTCTTAATAAAAAGCAATGTTAAAACATATGTCTTTAACTCAAATCAGTTATTTCACTGAAGCGAACATTACGGATATTGTTATGTAAACAACACTCATTAAAATTATGTAAATGACACCTGTCAATCAGTATAAAGGTATCACCTCGTAGAATCTACTACAACGTTGATCTGATCAAAAGATCGATTAATTAGCATTTAATCCTGACAGCTATTTGTTTTCATTCATTCCTAATTAAGTGTACTTTTCTTTTATTTTGTATGTGTTTTTACAAGCTTTGAAACATGCTAAACTTTTAATCTACTTTAAAATTAATGAACCACTTTTAATCTACTTTAAAATTAATGAACCGAAATTTCTGATTAATTTTATCATTTGATTTATTATATATGTAAAGCTTTTCACTTTCCAAATCATTTATGAAAATATTTATCTATTTATCACTGGGAAATCGCGAATTCAAAATGACGCGAATTAGGATCGTGTAAGTAAATCGCGAAATAAAGACGGCGCGAAAATTACCCGGTTTACAGTAACACAGGGAAACAAATATAGTATCCGTTATATGAACGACAATCAATGGTATACGTAACACAGGGAAACAAATATAGTATTCGTTATATGAACGACAATCAATGGTATAAGTAACACAGGGAAACAAATATAGTATCCATTATATGAACGACAATCAATGGTATAAGTAACACAGAGAAACAAATATAGTATTCGTTATTTGAACGACAATCAATGGTATAAGTAACACAGGGAAACAAATATAGTATCCATTGTATGAACGACAATCAATGGTATAAGTAACACAGGGAAACAAATATAGTATCCATTATATGAACGACAATCAATGGTATAAGTAACACAGGGAAACAAATATAGTATCCGTTATATGAACGACAATCAATGGTATGAGTAACACAGGGACACAAATATAGTATCCATTGTATGAACGACAATCAATGGTATAAGTAACACAAGAGAACAAATATAGTATCCATTATATGAACGACAATCAATGGTATAAGTAACACAGGGAAACATATATAGTATCCATTATATGAACGACAATCAATGGTATAAGTAACACAGGGAAACATATATAGTATCCATTATATGAACGACAATCAATGGTATAAGTAACACAGGGAAACAAATATAGTATCCATTATATGAACGACAATCAATGGTATAAGTAACACAGGGAAACAAATATAGTATCCGTTATATGAACGACAATCAATGGTATGAGTAACACAGGGACACAAATATAGTATCCATTGTATGAACGACAATCAATGGTATAAGTAACACAGAGAAACAAATATAGTATCCATTATATGAACGACAATCAATGGTATAAGTAACACAGGGAAACATATATAGTATCCATTATATGAACGACAATCAATGGTATAAGTAACACAAGGAAACAAATATAGTATTCATTATATGAACGACAATCAATGGTATAAGTAACACAGGGAAACAAATATAGTATCCATTGTATGAACGACAATCAATGGTATAAGTAACACAGGGAAACAAATATAGTATCCATTATATGAACGACAATCAATGGTATGAGTAACACAGGGAAACAAATATAGTATTCGTCATATGAACGACAATCAATGGTATAAGTAACACAGGGAAACAAATATAGTATCCATTATATGAACGACAATCAATGGTATGAGTAACACAGGGAAACAAATATAGTATTCGTTATTTGAACGACAATCAATGGTATAAGTAACACAGGGAAACATATATAGTATCCATTATATGAACGACAATCAATGGTATAAGTAACACAGGGAAACAAATATAGTATCCATTATATGAACGACAATCAATGGTATAAGTAACACAGGGAAACATATATAGTATCCATTATATGAACGACAATCAATGGTATAAGTAACACAGGGAAACAAATATAGTATCCGTTATATGAACGACAATCAATGGTATGAGTAACACAGGGACACAAATATAGTATCCATTGTATGAACGACAATCAATGGTATAAGTAACACAGGGAAACATATATAGTATCCATTATATGAACGACAATCAATGGTATAAGTAACACAGGGAAACATATATAGTATCCATTATATGAACGACAATCAATGGTATAAGTAACACAGGGAAACAAATATAGTATCCATTATATGAACGACAATCAATGGTATAAGTAACACAGGGAAACAAATATAGTATCCATTATATGAACGACAATCAATGGTATGAGTAACACAGGGAAACATATATAGTATCCATTATATGAACGACAATCAATGGTATGAGTAACACAGGGAAACAAATATAGTATCCATTGTATGAACGACAATCAATGGTATACGTAACACAGGGAAACAAATATAGTATCCATTATATGAACGACAATCAATGGTATGAGTAACACAGGGAAACAAATATAGTATCCATTGTATGAACGACAATCAATGGTATAAGTAACACAGAGAAACAAATATAGTATCCATTATATGAACGACAATCAATGGTATAAGTAACACAGAGAAACAAATATAGTATCCATTATATGAACGACAATCAATGGTATAAGTAACACAGAGAAACAAATATAGTATTCGTTATTTGAACGACAATCAATGGTATAAGTAACACAGGGAAACAAATATAGTATCCATTATATGAACGACAATCAATGGTATAAGTAACACAGGGAAACAAATATAGTATCCATTGTATGAACGACAATCAATGGTATAAGTAACACAGAGAAACAAATATAGTATCCATTATATGAACGACAATCAATGGTATACGTAACACAGGGAAACAAATATAGTATTCGTTATATGAACGACAATCAATGGTATAAGTAACACAGGGAAACAAATATAGTATCCATTATATGAACGACAATCAATGGTATACGTAACACAGGGAAACAAATATAGTATCCATTATATGAACGACAATCAATGGTATAAGTAACACAGGGAAACAAATATAGTATCCATTGTATGAACGACAATCAATGGTATAAGTAACACAGGGAAACAAATATAGTATCCATTATATGAACGACAATCACTGGTATAAGTAACACAGAGAAACAAATATAGTATCCATTATATGAACGACAATCAATGGTATAAGTAACACAGGGAAACATATATAGTATCCATTATATGAACGACAATCAATGGTATGAGTAACACAGGGAAACAAATATAGTATCCATTATATGAACGACAATCAATGGTATAAGTAACACAGGGAAACAAATATAGTATCCATTATGTGAACGACAATCAATGGTATAAGTAACACAGGGAAACAAATATAGTATCCATTATATGAACGACAATCAATGGTATAAGTAACACAGAGAAACAAATATAGTATCCATTATATGAACGACAATCAATGGTATAAGTAACACAGAGAAACAAATATAGTATTCGTTATTTGAACGACAATCAATGGTATAAGTAACACAGGGACAGGAAACAAAATAGTATACCAATTTAATACTCGACAATCAATGGAAAACAAAACCGGGGAAACAATATATAGGGATCCATTATATGAAAACGACAACATTAAATGTAACACAGGGATAACTAAACAAATGATAGAATCCATTATATGAACGACAATGCATGGATTTGTAAAGAAACAAGTACTGTACGTCATTAGTAATGGAATTCACACTCAATGGTAAAAACACGAGAAGAAACAAAGTAAAAGTTCCGTTATATAACAACCATTTTCCATGGATAAGTACAACTTTAAGGGAAACAATGGGTTAGTATCCTGGTTTTGATGCAAACTCGCACTTAATCAATGGTTAAATAAACAAAATACAACATAATGAATACTGGACTACAATCAAATAAAATTTTTTTTTTTTTTTTTTTTTTTTTTTTTTTTTTTTTTTTTTTTTTTTTTTTTTTTTTTTTTTTTTTTTTTTAAAAAAAAAAAAAAAAAAAAAAAAAAAAAAAAAAAAAAAAAAAAAAAAAAAAAAAAAAAAAAAAAAAAAAAAAAAAAAAAAAAAAAAAAAAAAAAAAAAAAAAAAAAAAAAAAAAAAAAAAAAATCAATGGTATAAGTAACACAGGGAAACAAATATAGTATCCATTATATGAACGACAATCAAGGGTTTTTTTTTTTTTTTTTTTTTTTTTTTTTTTTTTTTTTTTTTTTTTTTTTTTTTTTTTTTTTTTTTTTTTTTTTTTTTTTTTTTTTTTTTTTTTTTTTTTTTTTTTTTTTTTTTTTTTTTTTTTTTTTTTTTTTTTTTTTTTTTTTTTTTTTTTTTTTTTTTTTTTTTTTTTTTTTTTTTTTTTTTTTTTTTTTTTTTTTTTTTTTTTTTTTTTTTTTTTTTTTTTTTTTTTTTTTTTTTTTTTTTTTTTTTTTTTTTTTTTTTTTAAAAAAAAAAAAAAAAAAAAAAAAAAAAAAAAAAAAAAAAAAAAAAAAAAAAAAAAAAAAAAAAAAAAAAAAAAAAAAAAAAAAAAAAAAAAAAAAAAAAAAAAAAAAAAAAAAAAAAAAAAAAAAAAAAAAAAAAAAAAAAAAAAAAAAAAAAAAAAAAAAAAAAAAAAAAAAAAAAAAAAAAAAAAAAAAAAAAAAAAAAAAAAAAAAAAAAAAAAAAAAAAAAAAAAAAAAAAAAAAAAAAAAAAAAAAAAAAAAAAAAAAAAAAAAAAAAAAAAAAAAAAAAAAAAAAAAAAAAAAAAAAAAAAAAAAAAAAAAAAAAAAAAAAAAAAAAAAAAAAAAAAAAAAAAAAAAAAAAAAAAAAAAAAAAAAAAAAAAAAAAAAAAAAAAAAAAAAAAAAAAAAAAAAAAAAAAAAAAAAAAAAAAAAAAAAAAAAAAAAAAAAAAAAAAAAAAAAAAAAAAAAACAATCAATGGTATAAGTAACACAGGAAACAAATATAGTATCCATTATATGAACGACAATCAATGGTATAAGTAACATCATTAGCGGAAACAATATAGTATCCGTAATGAAACGACAATTCATGTATAACGAAACAGGAACAAATTAATCCATTGGAAACGACAATCATGGTTAATAACACAGAAACAAATATAGTAATCGTATAGAACGACAATCAATGGTTATAAGTAACACGGGAAAACTAATATAGTAATCCTAATGAAACGACAATAATGTATAGAACAAGGGAAACAAATAATATCCATTAGGAAACACAATCAATCGGTTATAAGTAACACAGGGAAAGATAATAGTACACGTATAGAACGAATCATGTATATGACAAATGGTATAAAATAATATCCTATATATGACCAATCAATGTATAAGTACACAGGAAACAAATATAACCATTATGAACGACATAATGGTATAAGATTAATAAAGGAAAACAGTATCATTATATGAACGACATCAATGGATAGTAACAAGGACAACAAATATAGTACCATTATATGAACGACAATCAATGGTATAGAACAGGGAAACAAATATAGTATCCTTTATGAACGACAATCAATGGATAAGTAAACAGGGAACAACAAAGTATCAAATATAGACATTAATGGTATGAAACACAGAAACAATATATGTTTCCATTATATGAACGAAACAATGGTATAAGTAACGGGAAACATTTATGATACCTATTAATGACAATCAATGTATAATATAACACAAGAAACAAATATATAGGTAAATACAATAATGGAAACAAGAAACATAATGTATATAATAAGGAAAACAGTATAAGTACCAGAGAACAAATAGTACATTATAGAACGACACATGATGAACAACAGGAACAAATATAGTATCATTAATGAACGACAATCAATGGTATAAGTAACACAGGGAAACAAATATAGTATTCCATTTATGAACGACAATCAATGGTATGTAACACAGGAAACAAATATACTAATATGAACGATCATCAATTATAGTACACGAACAATAATGTATATATAAACGAAACAAAGTATATATCACAGGTATAAACGAAATCAATGGTATGATAAGACACGGACAATCAATATGGTATTATAACAATAGAAAAATAAGACCAATAATAAGTAAATCAATGGTTAACTACAACAATGGAAAGTAACACGAAATAATATATACCATTATATGAACGAAATCAATGGTATAAGTAACAAAGGAAACAAATATGTATCCATTATATGAACGACATCAATGTATAATAACAAGGGAAAACAAATAGTATCCATTTATGAACGACAATCAATGGTATAGTAACACAGGAAAACAAATATTATATCCATTATATGAACGACAATCATGGTATAAGTAACACAGGGAAACAAATATAGTATCCATTATATGAACGACATATTTAAGTACTATAGAGGAAAACAAGTAAAATCCATTATATGAAACAATCAATGGTATAATAAACAGGGAAACAAATATAGTATCCATTATATGAACGACAAATGGTATAAGTAACAAGGGAAACAAATATAGTATCCATTATGTAAACGAATCAATCAATGGTATAGTAACAAGAAAATTAGTACCATTATATGAACGACAATCAATGGTATAAGTAAACAAGGAAAAATATATATCATTATATGAACGACAATCAATGGTATAAGTAACAAGGAAACAAATATAGTATCCGTTTATGAACGACAATCAATGGTTAAGTAACACAGAGAAACAAATATAGTATCCATTATATGAACGACAATCAATGGTATAAGTAACACAGGGAAACAAATATAGTATCCATTATATGAACGACAATCAATGGTATAAGTAACACAGGGAAACAAATATAGTATCCATTATATGAACGACAATCAATGGTATAAGTAACACAGGGAAACAAATATAGTATCCATTATATGAACGACAATCAATGGTATAAGTAACACAGGGAAACAAATATAGTATCCATTATATGAACTACAATCAATGGTATAAGTAACACAGGGAAACAATATAGTATCCTTATATGAACGACAATCAATGGTATAAGTAACACAGGGAAACAAATATAGTATTCGTTATATGAACGACAATCACTGGTATAAGTAACACAGAGAAAACATATATAGTATCCGTTATATGAACGACAATCAATGGTATAAGTAACACAGAGAAACATATATAGTATCCATTATATGAACGACAATCAATGGTATAAGTAACACAGGAAACAAATATAGTATCCATTATATGAACGACAATCAATGGTATAAGTAACACATGGAAACAAATATAGTATCCATTATATGAACGACAATCAATGGTATAAGTAACACAGGGAAACAAATATAGTATCCATTGTATGAACGACAATCAATGGTATAAGTAACACAGGGAAACAAATATAGTATCCATTATATGAACGACAATCAATGGTATGAGTAACACAGGGAAACAAATATAGTATCCATTATATGAACGACAATCAATGGTATAAGTAACACAGGGAAACATATATAGTATCCATTATATGAACGACAATCAATGGTATAAGTAAACAGGGAAACAAATATAGTATCCATTATATGAACGACAATCAATGGTATAATAACACAGGAAACAAATATAGTATCCATTATATGAACGACAATCAATGGTATAAGTAACACAGGGAAACAAATATAGTATTCGTTATATGAACGACAATCAATGGTATAAGTAACACAGGGAAACAAATATAGTATCCATTATATGAACGACAATCAATGGTATAAGTAACACAGGAAACAAATATAGTATTCGTTATAGAACGACAATCATGGATATAAGTAACAGAGAACAATATAGTATCAGTTATATGAACGACAATCAATGGTATAAGTAACACAGGAAACAATATATACCGATATAGAACGAACAATAATGTGATAAGTAACATGGAAACATATGAGTATCCATATATGAAGACAATCAATAGGTATAAGTAACACAGAGAAAACAAATAAGTATCCTTTATGAACGACAATCAATGGTAGTAAGTAAATAGGGAAACATATAGTATCATTTATATGAACGCAATCAATGGTATAAGTAACACAGGGAAACAAATATATATTCGTTATATGAACGACAACAATGGTATAAGTAACACAGAGAAACAAATATAGTATCCGTTATATGAACGACAATCAATGGTATAAGTAACACAGGGAAACAAATATAGTATCCATTATATGAACGACAATCAATGGTATAAGTAACACAGGGAAACAAATATAGTATCCATTATATGAACGACAATCAATGGTATAGTAACACAGGGAAACAAATATGTATCCATTATATGAACGACAATCAATGGATAAGTAAACAGGGAAACAAATATAGTATATCGTTTATGAACGACAATCACTGGTATAAGTAACCAGAAAACAAATATAGTATTCTTATATGAACGACAATCAATGGTAAGTAACACAGGGAAACAAATAAGTATCCATTATATGAACGACAATAATGATGAGTAACACAGGGAAACAATCATTATATCAACTGAAATAACGAATAAGTAACAGGATAAACAGGGAAACTAAATAGATCATATTATGAACGAATCACTGGTATAAGTAACACAGATAAAAGATCTATTATATAACTGACAAACAATGCAATGAGTAAGAGTAACACAGAGAAACAAATAAGATCATTATAGTAACGAAAACAAGTATAAGTACAATGGGAAACAAATATGGTATCAGTAATGAAGACAATATATGTATAACAGGGAACACAATAATGTATACCATTAAGAAACAACATATGGTATTATAAAGTACACATAAGGAGAAACAAAAATATAGTATCCATTTATGAACGACATCAATGTAAGTAATACAGGGAAACAGTAAATATATCATTATCAGTAAGAAACGAAATCAATGAGTAACACAGGAAACAATATGTATTCGTTATATGAACGACAATCAATGGTATAATAACCACAGGAAACAATCAATAGTATCATTAGTATACGACAATCAATGTATAAGTAACACAGGAAAATATTAGTATACTAAATGAAACAATCAATGGTATAAGTAAACAGGGAAAGAAATAAGTATCCAGAATATGATATGACTATCAATGGTAAATGATAGTAACACAGAGAAACAAATATAGTATCCATTATATGAACGACAATCAATGGTAAAGTACACAGGGAAAAATATATCATCCATTTATGAACGACAATCAATGGTATAAAGTAACAGGGAAACAAATATAGTATCCATTATATAGAACGACAATCAATGGTATAAGTAACACAGGGAAACAAATATAGTATCCATTATATGAACGACAATCAATGGTATAGTAACACAGGGAAACAAATAGTATCCATTTATGAACACAATCAATGGATAATGAAGTAAACACGAAAATATTGTATCCATTAATGAACGAACAATGGTATAAGTAAACAGGGAAACAACATAGTATACATATATGAACGACAATGGTATAAGTAACACAGGGAAACAAATATAGTATCCATTATATGAACGACAATCAATGGTATGAGTAACACAGAGAAACAAATATAGTATCCATTGTATGAACGACAATCAATGGTATGAGTAACATAGGGACAAAATATAGTATCCATTATATGAACGACAATCAATGGTATAAGTAACACAGGGAAACACAATATAGTATACCATTATATGAACGACAATCAATGGTATAAGTAACACAGGGAAACAAATATAGTATCCATTATATGAACGACAATCAATGGTATGAGTAACACAGGGAAACAAATATAGTAATCCGTTATATGAACGACAATCAATGGTATAAGTAACACAGGGAAACAAATATAGTATCCATTATATGAACGACAATCAATGGTATAAGTAACACAGGGAAACAAATATAGTATCCATTATATGAACGACAATCAATGGTATAAGTAACAAAGGAAACATATATAGTATCCATTATATGAACGACAATCAATGGTATACGTAACACAGGGAAACAAATATAGTATCCATTATATGAACGACAATCAATGGTATAAGTAACACAGGGAAACATATATAGTATCCATTGTATGAACGACAATCAATGGTATAAGTAACACAGGGAAACAAATATAGTATCCATTATATGAACGACAATCAATGGTATAAGTAACATAGGGAAACAAATATAGTATCCATTATATGAACGACAATCAATGGTATGAGTAACACAGGGAAACAAATATAGTATCCATTATATGAACGACAATCAATGGTATGAGTAACACAGGGACACAAATATAGTATCCATTATATGAACGACAATCAATGGTATAAGTAACACAGGGAAACAAATATAGTATCCGTTATATGAACGACAATCAATGGTATAAGTAACATAGGGAAACAAATATAGTATCCATTATATGAACGACAATCAATGGTATAAGTAACACAGAGAAACATATATAGTATCCATTGTATGAACGACAATCAATGGTATAAGTAACACAGAGAAACAAATATAGTATCCATTATATGAACGACAATCAATGGTATAAGTAACATAGGGAAACAAATATAGTATCCATTATATGAACGACAATCAATGGTATAAGTAACACAGGGAAACAAATATAGTATCCATTGTATGAACGACAATCAATGGTATAAGTAACACAGGGAAACAAATATAGTATCCATTATATGAACGACAATCAATGGTATAAGTAACACAGGGAAACAAATATAGTATCCGTTATATGAACGACAATCAATGGTATAAGTAACACAGGGAAACAAATATAGAATCCATTATATGAACGACAATCAATGGTATAAGTAACACAGAGAAACAAATATAGTATCCATTATATGAACGACAATCAATGGTATAAGTAACACAGGGAAACAAATATAGTATCCATTATATGGACGACAATCAATGGTATAAGTAACACAGGGAAACAAATATAGTATCCATTGTATGAACGACAATCAATGGTATAAGTAACATAGGGAAACAAATATAGTATCCATTATATGAACGACAATCAATGGTATGAGTAACACAGGGAAACAAATATAGTATCCATTGTATGAACGACAATCAATGGTATAAGTAACACAAGGAAACACATTTAGTATCCGTTATATGAACGACAATCAATGGTATAAGTAACACAGGGAAACATATATAGTATCCATTATATGAACGACAATCAATGGTATGAGTAACACAGGGAAACATATATAGTATCCATTATATGAACGACAATCAATGGTATGAGTAACACAGGGAAACAAATATAGTATCCATTATATGAACGACAATCAATGGTATGAGTACCACAGGGAAACAAATGTAGTATCCGTTATATGAACGACAATCAATGGTATAAGTAACACAGGGAAACAAATATAGTAAAATTGAGAATAGAAATGGGGAATGTGCCAAAGTGACAACAACCCGACCATAGAGCAGACAACAGCAGATCCATTATGTGAACGACAATCAATGGTATAAGTAACACAGGGAAACAAATATAGTATCCATTATATGAACGACCATCAATGGTATAAGTAACACAAGGAAACACATTTAGTATCCGTTATATGAACGACAATCAATGGTATAAGTAACACAAGGAAACACATTTAGTATCCGTTATATGAACGACAATCAATGGTATAAGTGATCATAGCTTCGAACAAGCTCATAAAGAGGGATTCGGCTTTTGAAATATTTGTGAGTAATGGCAATTGACTATTACCCTTACCTGCATTTTTTTTGTGTAACATCACTAGAAAGTTGAAAATTCTATCGAAATGTGTTTCAAAGGTTTTTACTCATTGCATTGTAACCAAGCAAAACAAAGTAAAAAACAAGAAAACAAAAATCCAAGACTACCAATCATGTAAAGTGCCAAACTGTATGTATTGACATAGTGTATGACTATATGTGTTATTACTTGGATAACAAAACACGTTTTGTTTTACTTTAAATTGGTAAAAATAATATTGAGTATGTATCTCACAGCTGTTGAAACGATACTCGAGGGTTTTTGTTTCCTAAAATGATTTCCTTGAAATATTGTTGCTGCCCCAACAAAGAGGTCCAGGTTGTAAAGTGGAAATCCCCCGTTCGAAAAATTTACGGACGTCATCATGAGTTGATTTTAAATGATGATGAATGTGTCGGATTTGTACTTGGGTTGTAATTACAAGAGCAATTCAACGCGTGTCATATGTCAAGCTAAATTTTGTAGCGTGCATGTTGCTCTGTGTTAATTTGTTTAAAGATTTTGTTTACATTGCAGTTTGTCTTTTTGTCTTTTTCTTTATGGATTGCCATGACGTTAGTTTATAGTTATCAAGGTACCAGGATTATAATAAAGTACGCCAGACGTGCGTTTCGTCTACATAAGACTCATCAGTGACGCTCAAATCAAAAAATTTATAAAGCCAAACAGGTACAAAATTGAAGAGTATTGAGGATTCAAAATTCAAAACAGTTGTGCCAAATACAGCTAAGGTAATCTATGCCTGGGATAAGAAAATCCTTAATTTTTCGAAAAATGCAAATTTTTGTTAACAGGAAATTTATTAAACAAAATGACCACATTATTGATATTCATGTTTACTACTGGACTAGGGTTTAAATGTCCTTTTGAGAACCGTCGTTTTATTTGTGGTTACTAAGTTCCAGAGGCAAACAGACATGTTCTTGCTACCATATTTAATGTCGTAGGCTATTGGTTTCATTTAATTTACGATGATGTGTACGAGTATAATCTGTAATATTGTATTTGGTTAAAAAGTGTGACATTGGCAATCAGATCACATCACTTTATGTTTTCATTTTATAGAATGTATGACAATATTGAAACTTTTCAAGATAGTTAATAGTATATTTCAGTTCCTTTTTTTTCTAAATATAATCGAGCAGAAAAATGAATATAAAATGTCAGTAGAATGTGGGATGGTTTCATTATGTGTTTTATACAGTATTATATGATGCTAGTTTATATGATACTGTACAGTGATTTTGTTGTCCGAAAAGCATGAACCTATTGGATCGAGAAAAGTGCGATTGTACGTGTTTTTTGTAAAAAAAAAATTCTCAACCGCATATAGTAAATGACCTCGAAAGAGAAGCAATTAATATATTCTTGAATACAAAGTAAAGGTTACTTCAAATCTTCTCTTTTCTTTTGAACTCAAAGTTTTAGATTCTATCTTTATTAGAATTCAAATTACTGGTAAATGTCATTCCTCATACTCACTGCTGTTTTGTGATTTCCGATTCTTTTTAATTGTTTAAAGATCTCCTTCATATTTATCTAAATTATCCTCTTTTGCAGCAAAGTACAATTATATTGGTTAATTAGAAATATCTTCACATCTCAATTAATGAAACTACGTGACTAAAATGTGGGTTTCTGTTTAAATAACTCTATAGTTTTCTTTTGTTTAAGTTGGTTTCTATAAATCCGCATCTGTATGCGAATTCATCGACAGATTAGACATTTGACATTTAACTTTTTGAACGTAAATGCCGGTCTCAATTATAGAAGAATGCATCCAAAGGCTAGTAATCATTTGTCATTGATTAGGAAATTGGAGATGTTTATGTTCATGTTGATATAGACATGGCTATAATCATTTTGTCCATAATAGTATAATAATTATAAAAGGAGCGGTTGGGTCACATCCTTTGTCTGAACCTAATGACACCCAAGTACCAAACATTAATATATATATTCCCCGCAAAAATACAAGGATCTATAAGGTTTTTTACTCAATGGTGTTATTGCAAAAAAATGTTTTTCTTATTTAATTGGGAAGATTTGTTTATATTTAATAAAAAAAAAATAGTTCGACTTTGTTTTATAAAAAAAAGTCTTTTATAATTAAAAGAAGTTAAACTTTATCAATTTATTTCATTTTTATTTTTCATTATAACTGACAGAATTATTTCTTAATGTAGCTACACACAAAAAATGTTCAAAGCTTACTGATGTTTGTTAAATGTGTGCCAACCACTTTTAAAGAGTGATTGGCACAATTGATTGTACATGGCATTATGTGTTTCCGTTGTGTTGTTTGTTTTCTCTTATATTTGAGTTGGAATTTACATTTCTATGTCACGGTTCTTTTCTAACCCAAATAATGTATTTGGTTTTGATGTTATATTTGTTATTCTCATCGGATTTTGTCTCATGCTTAGTCCGTTTCTGTGTGTGTTACATTTTAATGTTGTGTAGTTGTTCTCCTTTTATATGTAATGCATTACCCTCAGTTTTAGTTTGTTACCCCGGTTTTGTTTTTGTCCATCAATTTACGAGTTTTGAACAGCGATATATTACTGTTGCCTTTATTTAGTTCTTGATGCTGTACATGTGATAATGAGTTTTCAAAATTTTAGAATGGTTAAACTTTAACAACTCATTTTAAAATATCGTGTTATCGTTAAAAGCGTTAGCCCTTGGATGATTAATATAATTTTATTTAAATATAACCTTGAAATAATAATTAGCAAACAATAACAAACTACTGAAAAACCCTTTTTAATATAATTTACTTAGATAGAATGAAAAGTAAACCAAATTTAACGAGTCACCAAACAAAACATGTATTTACAAATGCGCTTAGCGCATGAGTAATTACCAGTATAGTTCAGTCAAGAGTTGAATATTTTTCGATATTTGAATAGTTATTATTTTATTAGACTGACATTTGGCTTTTTCATGGCAATAAAGTAAAATATGCAAGGAACTATATATATTTCTACGCATTCGCAATTTGCTTTGATATAACGTCATCGACACACGTCCTGACAACATATACCGTTGTATGTTATTGTTAGGTTTTAATTCACTTCGAAATCACGATAAGTCATTGAAACCAATGTTATTGAATAATTTTCAGTTTTCAGAAAAAAACACATACGCAAAAATCAAGAGAAAATGAATATACAGTATAGGTACAAAAACATACAAAGGCATATAAAAAGTACACTAAAATAGGTCATTAAGATGACAACAACTTACGGAAATGCCTCTACCAATACAGGAACATGACATTTGTTTCCATTTCGTTTAATGTGTCGAGCTTTTACCATTTGTTGAGGAATTTTCCGTTTTGAATTTTCCTTAGAGTGCGGTATATTTGTAATTTCTCTTTTTAAGTCTGTAATCCGATACAAACAAATTGTACAATACAAATACATCGTCGTCATTTTGCTTCTTCTCTAATGACGATATAGTAATCTGTGAATAGTTAATTTTTTGTGAATATAGTCTTAATGACGAAGATAATTAGAAGATTTCAAATTGTTTTCTTCTCGAAAGACTGTTGTTCATAATAAAACATAAAAAAAATAATGCATGTTTGATATGATAATACTATAACACTAAACCCCTAACAGGAGGGACTGTGCCTGATATTCATGTGATGAAGATATAATATTTCAATCAGTTTAATTGAGGTCTGGATCTGGCATATCAGTAACTGCTAATAGTCTGTTGTTAATTATGAATTATTGCCTCTTTTGTTTTATATTCTGACATCGGACTCGGACTCCTCTTAAACTGAGTTTTACTGTGCGTATTGTTGTGCGTTTTTCTTCATTGGCTAGAGGTATAGATGAAGGGTTCAGATCTAAAAAAAAAAACATGTTTTACCCCGCCGCAATTTTGTGCCTGTCCCAAGTCAGGAGCCGCTTGCCTTTGTTAGTTTGGTATGATTTCTAATTTTAGTTTCTTGTGTATAATTCGGAATTTAGTATGAAGTCCATTATGACTGAACTAGTATGCATGTTTGTCTAGGGGTTAGTTGAAGGACGTCTCCGGGGGTGCGTGAGTTTCTTGCCTTCGGCTGTTTATGGTTGGGTTGTTGTCGCTTTGACACGTTCCTCATTTCTGTTCTCAATTTTATTGATATGTATCTAAAATGAGTTTATGTTTCTCAATAAGAGATGCATTGGTACATAGATGAGTCAAATTAATGTCTAAGAGATGCATTGCTACACAGATGTGTCAAGTTTAGATGTACGAGACGCATTTATACACAACTGCATCTAGTTTAGCTGTACAAGATGCCTAAAAACACAACCGAGTCAAATTTAGCTGTAAGATATGCAAAAATACACAGCCACGTCAGGTTTATTTGTAAGAGTTGCATTGGTACACAGATGCGTCAAGTTTAGTTTTTCTATGGGAATTGTTACACAGCTGTTTCAACTTCAGCTCTACGAGATTCAATAGAAAACAGCCACGTCATGTTCAGCTGTAACAGATTCATTGCTTCACAGATGTGTCACGTTTAGTTCGAAGTGATGCATTGATACACATCTATGTCAAGTTTAGCTGTACGGGATGCACTGATTCACAGCCGCGTTATGTTTAGCTCTAAGATATGCCTTGATACTCAGTCGCGTCAAGTCCAGTTGTATGAAATGCAGCTGCGTCAGTTTAATTGTAAGGGATACATTGATTCATAGTTGCGTCAATTTTAAATATATAAGAGATGCATTTCATAATGACGATATGTGACTATGTTAGATGTGTATAACTATAATAAATAAGTAGAAATTGTGCAACAATTTCGATAATACATGATCTTAAAAACGACAAACCAGCAGAACAATTGATGATTCCTTTGGCAGTTAAATCCTTGATCGACGATAATTATCTAACTTTCGTTGTCATATTAGTATACTGTTTTACAAGACAATTTCCTTTGAACTTCTTGTTTATTAAACAAAAAACATTATGGATAAAATTGAGAATGGAAATGGGGAATGTGTCAAAGAGACAACAATCCGACTATGCATGGAACAGAAAACAGAGGAAAACTTTATTTGAAATAATGTAAGAAGATTTGTCATGGTATATCGTGATTTTCATAATGTATTACTTCGAATTAGATTGTGGTAAATTTGTTACAGCTTCATCTTACGAGTACAGTGCATATATTCTCTTATAGTGTTTTAACTCTATGGAGGGCATTTTTCTGCCTAGAATTATAAGGCCTAATTGACATTTATCTACGTTTTAGAAAATTTATCATTAACAAAATTTATAAAATGTAGTTAAATGTTAAATCCAATTTATTAGACTGCGATTGCCATTATTATAGCTTTTAATGATAGCACATTACAAAAATAAAGTTAGAGCTTCAACTTCATTAAATATCTGTGCCTTTATGTCACTAGCGATAATGACTTCCTAAAACGAAATAATTTTAACGAGGATAAGTAAATACAAAATGATTCAGCTGTACTCAATGAACTCTGTTTGAAGGCTTAAATATAAAATGTGTATATGTCTCACCAAGTCAGGAATATGATAGTTGTATGTGATGTATCATTAAGAAGGGATTAGAAATTCAAACATTTGTTAGTGTTGAATTAAAGAACTTTAAATAAAGAATCTTTTCTTATTTCTGTTTTTAATGGTCAACAATATTTGACAAGCATCTAAACTTTGACAAGCATCTAAACTTTGTGTACGTATTATGTAATTACATTGCTGTCATTGTAAGACAGACTTTCAGTTCAATTATAATCTGTAGTCGTGCACAGAATTGACAAGGGAAATCATGATACCTGAATTCAGTAAATTGTTCAGACACAAAACATCATATGAATACATCTACAACGTCTTTAGAGATATGAAAATTACTTTTTGAAAGCTGTATGTAGAATGTTATTTGACCAAATATGTTCCTTATTTCGAAATTTTCTAAACTAATCAGTTAAAAAAAGGAAAAATACTAAGCAGAAAAGAAAGGAACTCATTTTAGAATGTTTTAATAGTAAAGAAAATATAACTATAGTTCAGGAAGATATGGACATTTTTACAACTGCCTGGTTTTTAATTTTTTGTTTGATCAAAGGAAATAGATTTGAATAGTTTCAGGTTACTATGCGGATATCATGTGAGCAACACCATTCAGGTATAGTAAGCTATAAAAGGCCCTGAAATGAAGACAATATTTATTACAATTCAAGATAGACAAAGGCCTGATTTAAATTACCACAGTTAGCGGGGGAAATATGGTATACAGCAACTGTAAGAAAACACAAGATTATAGAAGAAAAAATACTGATAAATTCTAATAAATTGAGCGTCATGATAACCCCAGGAATGCTGAAAGTGAAATTACGAACAAACAAAGTAACAAATTTGCCGGGATTGTTCATGGAAACCTATTTTTGTGAACCAACGAAATATATGTGATGGAATTTTCAAATGAAATATAAGAATAAAGTTTTGTTCCTGTCATCAATTATATGTCATTTAAATAAAATAATTGTTCGCAAAAAAAGTATGAATTATTCAAAATACTAAGGATTGTCTTATCCTAGGCAAGGTTACCGTAGCCGTATTTGGCACAATTTTTTTTTTAATTTTTTGGTCCTTAATGCTCTTCAACTTTATGCTTTGTATTCTAACTGCAAGTATTTCCATTATTTATTTTTTTACAATAAGAATTGTCTCCTCTTAAATGGGTTATTTGAAAAAAAAGATTCATAGAATGCAAAAAAAATAAATCTGTTTTAACATTTAGTGTTATCAATAGATAAATTATGGTGTTTTTTTTATAAAAATCTGTCACACCATTTGCAGTTTAAGGAAAAGAACTGTATCGATTGAGATCTACTATTGTACAATCCTAGATGGCGGTATAAAATGCATCTACTCTGATTTCTTGACATAGTTTTCCTCTTATAAGTCATGTGTTTCACTTGGTAGTGGTTTGTGACCCATATTTGTTTTCGCTTAATCAAATTATTACTATTGAACAGCAGTATTGCATTTATTTACGGATTTCTTCGTATTAATTACATTAGTTAATTTCAGTATGTGATTGATGAGCGGTTAATGTATCATTTAGAAGGGATTAGAAATTCAAAACTTTACTACCGTAACGTCTACGTGTACATTTCTCCTAATAAAATTCCAATCCAATGTATATTGATCAATCTTTTATACACAAACCCTACGGGTCAGACATAAAAAATTCAACCGTTAAAACACTTTTATCAAATCAGTTGTATTGCTTGGATGATATGATAATATTTCCTCTTTGTTCAATTTGAAATTGTATATCAAATATTTGTTTTTTCTCTCAAATTGTGCGTCGCTTTATGATCTTCTCACAGTCTAGTATAAATGATTTTTTCAAGCATGTTGTCATTAACTGAACCAAATGCATTTAATGTTGAAAGCGAACTATTATTTCGCATTTGCACTTTTAATGCCGAGGAACGAAAAACAATATGCTTCTTTGGCTTTTTTTTTTCATTTAACAAATTCATTTGTTTCATATGAATTTGTGATATTTTATTATCTATTCTAAAGATATATCATCAATCAGTTTGTTTTTTTAATATTTGCCTGAAAATTTGGAGCAAATTATATTATATTGTAGAGCGTAGGAAATGGCATTTGTTCTAGCTACATCTCATGCTGTATATTCTACTTACGAATAACCATTGTAATGGGAATGGGACAGTTATGCGAGAAAGTTATAATTGACGTCCTGCTTAGTTCTTAAGGCTTTTCATCCTTCCACTTGGTCAACCTGTTCTTCATTATTGAATGAATGCTGCAGGCATTCATTTATCTGATTGAAAACATTTCGCAGAACTCCTACTTTCTGTTTGCTTTTGTTATGTTTTGTGTAAATATACATTGTACATTAAACAAAAATCACAACAACATACAACTAAACAAAAATTAATAAAAGACTGCTGTACAGATTGATGACCCAGACATTACAATATCATCTATATCATAAAAAGAACAAATTGGGAGGTTTTTCTTAAATACACGACTGATTATTGTATACATAAAAGGGAGAAATTCATCAAGTGGAAACGAATTGAACATATATTATACGTAATCGCAATCAGTAAAAACTAAAGCAAATATGACTTTGCTTGTTCAATCAACGTTAAACACATTATCGAATTTACCTCATTAAAATTCACGCTTATGCATGGGTATAATGCGCCAGAGACATATTCTGCAGATATATAGATTAGGATAAAGACCTCCGGCTTAGCAAGCTATTAATCAAACAAATAGGATGTTATGTCACCTATTTACTAGAGCGTTATTTATTGACCATATTATAATATGCAATCATGAAAATGTTACATAAAAACATATTCCGAGGAAAATATAAGAAAGCTGTATGCGTCATTGAGAAAATAGATATATGTTTATAGAAGATATGTCAAATCAGTCTAAAATGATTTCCGTGTAGTTCATTGTTTTGTATTTTGTGGACTTTGTTTGTCCATTCGACGTTTTTCTGGTCAGCAATTTTTTTTTTCACCTTGGTTTTGACTGTGTCGCTTTGTTTTAATTTGGCTTGTTTAAGAGCACAGGGAGTCTTCAAACTGCTGTAATTTGATTATAATTAGTTTACAACTGGAAGATCATTCAAACTGACATTAACAGCAGATACAAATTTCAGACAAGAACATGTTAATATTTAAGACTTCATTCCGCATGTTTTTGGTATTGTCATTGTTTGTACTCTTTAATGATCTCCTTTGCAAGTGATGAAAACAATGAAATGGACGGTCTGTAACTCAATGACATCCAATTAGTTTGAATATATAAAATAATCCACATAATATTCTCTACAGAGTTTCATCATTTACCAAAACATCGAGTTGCTAACCATTTTAAGCATTTATTGTGAGGTAAATTGTCACAAAAAGTTTAAGCATTATAATATTGCTTTCAGTTTATTATCCAAAATGTCGCATCAAAATCCTTCATTGACGAATTACATGTATAAGCTGCTTGAAACAAAATAGCATGTTTTACATAAACTAATACTGGAAAATACGATTTAAACTGCGCAAGCAGACCCGCATTTCGTCCACCAAAAAAAATCCTCCGGTATGCTGGAATCGAAAAAGTTTAAAGCCAAAATAAAATACGACGTTGAAGAGCATTGATGACATAAGCTAACATTTCGTTTTGTTGAGAAGTCCTTTAACGTCATTTTGAAACTAACTTTAATCAAATTTGGAGTCAAAATGTAAAATTAGAGTTTCGAGTCTCTTTAATGTATATATGATACAACACACATGAAATATGATGACCAGTGAGGCAACAATTCACTAGGACCAAAATGTGAACCTGTACAGGTTACATTATGGTATTCCACATGAGTAACCAATTATCAAATGTTGAAATTTGAAAGGAATTGTTTTAACAAATAACCATCTATTATAAATTCTATCAATGCATAATCCAGTTTCATACAAAGTACTGATAGAACGAACAGTAGAAGATGTTGATGTTTCTTTTGATGCACTTCAGTGTTCCTGTTGTACAAATGTATCTTTGTTTTTCTCTTTTAATTTGTGTGTTTTCCTCGGATTTAGTTTGTAACTCAGATTTATTTTCTCTCAGTCGATTTATGAATTTTAAACAACAGTATACTTATGTTGCCTGTATTTACTGGACATCATAGTGTTTCGGGACACATGTTTTATTATACACTATAATAATACAATATATGTTATAGGGAGTTAAATTAGGTTATATGTTTTTATGCAATTAATGCAACGCTTTTTGGTGGGTGTAACTGTGTTTCCAAATTTACAAGAATTGACTTGAGTATCCCTACAGATGTGATTCAAATTTAGCATTCTTGTGCTCATCGGAAAAGCTGTCAAAAACCTTGAAATAAGAAATTTTAATAACGAAAAATATGTAACCGTCACAGATTTAATTAAATGGAATCGTGCATTTTTAAAATGTCAACTTAAGTTGAAAGAAATATTAATTTTGATAAAATTACAATCCTAGTAAGAAATGAGGTAAATTATATTTGATATTGACAAAGAATTATTTCAATTGAAATCAATGCTTACTAAACAAAAAAAATGTAGATTACAGAAATTGAAAATATCAAATGGAAACTGTGGTATTTGTCAACAGGACAACGACCTGAAACTATCCAAACTATATAACATTTATTTCGTTTTTAACAAGCTCTTAAAATTACTGAATGAAACATTAAACTGCGTTATATATATCACGATCGAGAAGTCGAAGAAAAAAGTCACTCATTATAAAACCAGTGGTTTACCACATCATATATTTCATTTAAGACAATTTAAATGTGATAGTTTTTTTCTTTTTAGCTGAATCGATTTTTGTTGATTTTTCCAATGAAAATATAAAATCGTGGATACAATGTTTCACATGATATCTATATGTGTTTGGAGTTAGATGATGAGTGTGTATAATTTTGGGAACTATATTCACTTACTTTTGAGTCTTCTATTTTCCTTGATAAATGATTGTATGAAATTAACCCTTGTATTTTTTTATGTTATAGTCTTTCATTATCAAAATAATAATTTGCTTGTCTTATTTGTTTCTCTTTATAGTTACATTTTTTCGAGGTAGTAGAAAGTTACGTAATATAACTGACGTACTGGTATTTTTTCCAGATGTTCTTGATTATTAAATGAATGCTGAAGGCTTATACAAGATATTGCTAATTGCAAATTCTATTACGTGGATACATATGGTAGGGACTTCATCGAACACTAAGGCATTTGACAGAACTTCTACGTTCTAAAACGTTTTGGTGTTTGTTTTTCTTGATGAACATGACGATTTTTCATAAAATACAAAATCGTATATGATACAAACAGAAACAACAAAACACTAATAAAGGCGGTCCTATGGTGGGATATACTACAAAATGAACAACAATTGAGGCATTTCTTCAACTATATCACTGATGCTGAGAATATAAAAGGGAGAAAATTAAACAGATTCATAAACTTGAACAAACTTGTACATTGTCCTACATAACCATCTTCAGAAAAATATAAAGCAATCCATTATCAATTTTACTCTATCAGAAATAACGCCTTTCACTAGAGATATGTTTGTAGCTACATATGATGTGATGAAACCTCTGGCATAGCAGGCTATCAATCAACCTAATAAGATGTCATGTCAGTAAATTACTAGAGAGTTATTTCATAACCATATCAAAGTATGCAATAATGAACATGTTACATTAATAGTTATCAAAGGTACCAGGATTATAATTTAGTACGCCAGACGCGCGTTTCGTCTACATATGACTCATCAGTGACGCTCATATCAAAATATTATAAAGCCAAACAATTACAAAGTTGAAGAACATTGAGAATCCAAAATTCCACATTAAAACATTATATCAGGAAAATCCAATATTGCATAACTTAGAAAATATATATATATTTATAAGTGGCGTAACAATTTATAATCTTACAACCGAATCACACAGAAATTGTATTTTGTTTTTATTTTGTAGATCGAGAGTTAGCTATTGTTAAACTCCTTAATTTTCTTTGTAACATTCTGTGGATTGGTCTTTTCGTTGTCTTCTTGTTGCCTATGTTATATGGATACATAATCAGTTTGTTTTCGACTTACGCTTTTTAATGTTTTGACATGCATTGATAGCAATGAAATACTCTTAACTGTTTATGTTTAAACACTCTGATACAGCAGCATTGAAAACCTCAAACGTAATAGTCATTTAATTTTGTTTAAATGAAAAAGTAGTGATTTTTCTGATCATATGCAAAACATATCAAATGACCTACTCTACATTCAGCATGTCCTTGGAATGTCATATTTCTAATATTCTTAAATGATCTCCCTTGAATAAGGCTATAAGAAATAAATAGAGTTTCTGTACTCCACGACATCCAATTATTTTCAATATGTCAAAACCACCCATACAGAGATTCTTAAATGATCTCCCTTGAATAATACTATAAGAAATAAATAGAGTTTCTGTACTCCACGACATCCAATTATTTTCAATATGTCAAAACAACCCATACAGAGATTCTTAAATGATCTCCCTTGAATAATACTATAAGAAATAAATAGAGTTTCTGTACTCCACGACATCCAATTATTTTCAATATGTCAAAACCATACAGAGATTGAACAAATTTTATTGATACAGACCGCCAAAAGTTAAGCACCACCTAGATATAAATCGCAATATTTTTTTAACCATTGCAAAAAAAATAATAATGTGTGGTGTTAAGAATTGCTTATAACATACATGAAGAAAATGCATTACGACTACAAAAATTAAACTCCGATAAACACGCCAAGCAACTTTTTATTAAAAGTCATCTGCACTTTTTCGAAAAAAACTGTTTCGATGCCTTTAAATAATCTTCCTACTGTCTCGCGGTACAAGTTACATTTGACCTTCAACAAGTCAGTGTGAAATATGGCAAGGCGTAAGTTATCTGTGACTGAACGTTGACAAGCAATTGACAGTCAAATGCCGGTAGGAGCACTAGGAGAATTGATAACCATTTCAATGTTCATCACACCGTCATTGTCAGATTTTTACAACGTCATGTTGACAGAGGAACTGTAAATGATAGACCAAGGCCTTTAAGACCTTGTTTAATTACCGATCGTGATGACAGACTGCTTATTGGTCGTGCTAAATCCAAACCATTAACTCCTGCGCCACAGCTTAGACACCATTGAACTCAAAGTGGTCGTGTTAGTGTTCGAACATTGTTCTGACGACTTCAGAGAGGCAATATAAGAGCACGTCGTGTTGTCAAGGGACCTGCCCTAACAGCCAAGCACCATATACTCTGTTAAATTGTTTTACATTGTCTTATCGGGGCCTTTTATAGCTGACTATGCGGTATGGGCTTTGCTCATTGTTGAAGGCGGTACGGTGACCTATAGTTGTTAATGTCTGTGTCATTTTGGTCTCTTGTGGACAGTTGCCTCATTGGCAATCATGCCACATCTTCTTTTTTATATTCAAAGGGTAAATGACCATCGACGCTGGAACATGAGAAGCTAGCAAAATGTGCATTGGTCAAATGAGAGTCGGTTTCTGTAACGACCAATAGACGGCAGATTACGATTTTAACGGAAACATAAAAACTCCTTATAACCAAAACAACATTTGCACAACGACTGCAACGATCCTGTAGGTGTTACGGTATGGGTTTTCTTCTCATACTGTTGTAAGGTTGGTATGCATAATCTGCAGGGTAGTATGAACGGACAGACAGACGAGGATTTGGGGTTTAGAAACATTGCAGTCCCTCATTTTGATAATCCTCCACTTCAAGACCATTGTACATGTACGACAATGTTAGACCACACAGGGCAAGGAGTGTAACCGAATACAAAGTGCAAGAAGCCATTTACACTATCTTTTGGCCTTCCATGGCTCCAGACATGAACCCTATCGAACATGTCTGGAATGCCATTAGCAGAAATCTAAAATCGCAGTGATCCACCTTTGCAAAATCTTAGCGATTTAACAGGGTCAATTGTTGCTGATTGGAATTAATTTGCTCAACTAACGTTCAGAGGGCTTGTACAGATTGTGAGACACCGTGTTATGGAACTGTACCGAAAAAGAGATGATTACACATCATATTGACCCAAACATTAAATTTGCCGAACATACCACAGATTAACTGTAGTGACTTTAAATGATATTGGGTGATACATTGTTGGATAAAAAATAAATCACAGTGAAACTTAAATTCCGTTTCTGAATTGTGTAGTTTTCACCATTTTTATGAACGCAAAATTCAATTGCATTAAACCTGCATAAGTGACTAAACCTAAGTTTTATGGTTTGTTTGTGGTATATGTAAGCAATAGTTTTACATGCATATTTAAATATTGGTACTTGGTAATCATACAAATGTACCACATCTTTTTTTATATGCATGATAATAGTCCGAAACTCTTCCTGTTTATACCACATGTTTTACTATACCCCCGTAATTGTTTAAAAGAGTTGCAATACACAATCAATGATATTTAGAATGTTTAAATAGATTCTACATGTACAATGCAATTAATGCAACGCTTTCCTCTTACATTCACGAGTATTCTAAAATTAGATACACTATCCCTGAAGATTGCATTTAAATTTTGTATTCTAACGCGCATCGGACTTTATATGATAAAATAAAATAAAATCTTTCAAAAACCTTGAACTAGGAGTTTTATTGACCAAAAATATAAATCAACCAAAGTTCTAATCAAATATACTAGTAATCATGCATTTGAAGAAATGCCAACTGGAGTTGAAAGAAACAAATGGAATTTTTATTATAATCCTTGTATGAATTGAAGTCAGAATAAAATGAACTAATATTGATAGTAACTAAAATAATTTAAATTTAGGCCAATGCATAATAACTTATGACTAAACAAATAAAGAATAAGTTCATATTACTGAAATTATCAAACGGAAACTGTCATATTTTTTAAAAGCACTTAGTACTTTTGAATTAATCAGTTACACTTTTTATGAATTCCTAAACCAAATATTAGACTGTATTATAATAGCTGAAAATTGTCGTATTATGAATATCAGGATCGTGAGATGACAATAAGTTTACTCATTATAGAAATTAAAGTTAACCATATCATATATTACAAGTTAAAATCATGATCCAATGTGACAGGTATTTTGCTCGTTGTTGAATAGGACTTTGTTGATTTCTTCAGTTAAAATCACAAATCGTAGATACTCATGGCAAGTGTGTGTTTTCAAGAGTAGGGCTCAGGTGATAATTGGTAATGTTGGAAAAAGCAGCATTTGACTGTATGGATACATGTATTTTTTTCCAGAGGTTTTAAACAACCAGTATACGTACAACCTTGAGATATTGTATTGAAAACAACGCAATTGTGGAATTAAAAACTAATTCATCTGTATTCCATATATGAGTTATCAATTCGGTAGAACTTTGAGACAACAAAGTAGATATGGGAACGTAGTTCTAATTTTGTACAAGTCAATTGTGTTTTTTTTTAATTTCTAACAGTCGAAGCATTTACAGGACAATCAAACAATATAATACATGTAAGATAAATATAGAATGCCAGTAGCATAAATACATTTGAATTGGAAATATTTGACATTTTCTATAGAACAGATCAAACGAAAAAAAGTTAACACAAATGTTGAGATTAATAAAAAAAAGTCATAATAATTAGCAGACGGTAAAGCACTGGGATAAATAAAATGAGAAGAGGAAACAGATAGAAATAAGGTAACTGTCCAGTTACATCGATCCCTATCAATATGGTTAACTATTAGTTGTAAAAAAAAAACCTAATGAATGCATTACTTAAACGTACAAATAATCCATAAAAAAAATCTTAGTAAACGTTACATGTTCCTAATGATGAAATTATGTGATCAAATTTTAAAAAATACATTTTTAAAATCTCAGGTTCTATCTAAATTATTAACATCAATTTTGTCGTCAATCTGAGCGGGTTTAAAAGTTATTGCGAACCTATCTAGTTTAAAGGTGGCGTGATCAGATTTGGATACTTCTTTATCCAAAGATCTTTTAGAGATCATGCAACCTAAGCCTCTTTTATCTTTCAAACGTATTAAAACATTATTATATACACCTAACACAAGTATTAACAATTCCAAACAAAGAGGAATTAAACGAGTTGGATGTTTTATTTAAATAAATCTTATATCAATAGGAATTGAAAACGTAGATACAAGTATCTTTGCTGAAAGAAGAACAAATCACTCTGATTCAAACAAAAACTTCTCTGAAACTGACATTATCGGTATCGACATACAATCGGTATTTCCATGGCAAACCAATTGTACCCTTGTCTAGCTGACTTTTTTTTATTTATATAAAGCTGACTTCTTTAAAGAACTTTTTAAGAAAACAGCAAAAAGTTAGCAGTATCCCTTAACGTTACTTTCCGCTGTAAAGATGATGTTTTGCTACTAAATAGTTCAACATTCAGTGAATATGATGAACGCATCTTGCCTATCAAACTTGAGATAAAGCATACTACCGATTTGGTTAAAGACGGCACATGTCTTGCCTTATATCTATAAATTGAGAATTAGGGTCGGTTAAAAAAAGCTTGAAATCAATCCCTTTTTTATTGACGCGAACACGAGTTAGTTAACCGTTATGGAATATCCGTTTCACAGTTGATAGTGAATATGTTTCTAATGTCGAAGCTACAATCCCCTCCTCTTTTTATTATTCTGACATACCAAATAAGACTTATTTACGGGTTTGTACTAACATAAGCAGCACGATGGATGCCATATGTGTAGCAATATATGTTTACCTGTCCTTGCACCTGACATCATAGCCAGTTTCTGGAAGGGTTAATGTTGCTCAGTCTAAATTGATTTGCTATGTTGTGTTTGCCGTATTTTCTTTTTTACTGTTGATCTTTTCTTTATAAATTTGCATGTCCCTCTAGTATCTTTCGCTCCTCTTTAAAACTGGCACAAATTATTTTTTGCTAAATTAAAAATAATCCAACTTAATGAAAAGAAATTAAAATATAGTTTCGGCGTCATAGCTTAACATACACTAAGAAATTCACAATGGGAGTCGATTGAAAACAAAACTTTACGACAAAAGAGATGATTTCAGCTTACAATTTGTGAACTTTCAATTTCTAAGTAGCAACATTCCAGAAGCACCTGCATACGGTGTATATATCTCCTAATTGAAACGATATTCCCGTGCTTGCATTTTCTATCATGATTGTCTTGATAAAGGGTTGTTGCTCACAAGGAAGCTATTAAACCAAGAGTTCCAAATGGTGAAGTTGAAATCATCTCTACGCAAATTTTACGGACACCATCACGAGTTGGTTGACCGTTATGAAATAACCGTTTCACAAATGATATCGGATATGTTTCTGACGTCGTAACTACAATCCCTTTCCCTTTCATAAATGTGACCTAACGAATTAGACAATTTACCGGATTCGCTATCGCACAAGCAACACGAAGGGTGCAGGATCTGCTTACCCCTTTGGAGCACCTGAGATCACCGCTAGTTT
This sequence comes from Mytilus edulis, assembly GCA_019925275.1. Taxonomy (NCBI): domain Eukaryota; kingdom Metazoa; phylum Mollusca; class Bivalvia; order Mytilida; family Mytilidae; genus Mytilus; species Mytilus edulis. Next base: position 13,635,136 of record CM034355.1, on the reverse strand, counting down.
TTGGTGATGTGTATGTTGTTTATTTTTTAGTTTTTTATGTTGTGTCATGTGTACTATTGTTTGTCTGATTGTCCTTTCCATTTTTAGCCATGGCGTTGTCAGTTTATTTTCGATTTATAAGTTTGACTGTCCCTCTGGTATTTTTCTTCCCTATTTTACAGTTATGCGAGAAAGATACGCAATATTACTGCCATCCTGATATGACTTTCAGACATCAAATTCTACCACCTGGTCAACCTTTTTTATGGATTATTGAACTAATGCTGAATTCTAATCAAATTTCATTCTTTGGAATAGTTAGAGAATTCGTCGATCAAAAAGACAACGCTAGAACTTCTACGCACTAGAACGTTTTGGATTTGTTTTCTTCATGAACATATAAATTTTGCATGTAAACAAAATCGTATAACATACAAACAAAAACAACAAAACACTAATAAAGGCGGGTGTTCAGCCTTATGACTGAGGTACTTAAGCGGGATCTACTACAAAAAGAACAGTAAATAGTTATCAAAGGTACCAGGAGTATAATTTAATACGCCAGACGCGCGTTTCGTCTACATAAGACTCAACAGTGACGTTCAGACCAAAACAGTTAAAGAGCCAAACAAATACAAAGTTGAAGAGCATTGAGGACCCAAATTTCCAAAACGTTGTGCCAAATACGGCTAAGGTAATCTACTCCTGGGGATAGGAAAATTCTTAGTTTTTCAAAAAATTCAAAGTTTTTTAAACAGCAAATTTATAAAAATTACATATAATTGATATTCATGTCAACACCGAAGTGTTGACTACTGTGCTAGTGATACCTTTGGGGATGAAACGTCCACCAGCAGTGGCATCGTAATTGATGCATTTCTTCAACTACTAGTATATCACTGATGCTCAGAATATAAAAGGTAGAAAAATAAACAGATTCATCAACCTGAACAGACTTGTACATTGTCTTACATAACCATATATAAAAACAAAACACAAAGCAATCCATTACCAAGTATACTCAATCAGAAATAACGCTTTGCACTAGAGACCTGTTTTGTAGCTAAATATCTTGCAATAGCACCTTTGGCATTGCAGACTATCAATCAACCACATAGGATGTCATGTCACTAATTTTGGAGAGTTATTTCATAACCATATTATAATATGTAGTAATGAACATGATACATTAAAAAATCATTCCAGGAAAATCCAATATTGCATAATTAAGAAAATAGATATTTGTTTATCAGTTGAGTAACATTTCATAATATTACAACAGAATTTGTATTTTTTTTAATTTAACTGTTTTGAAGATCGACAGTTTAAAATTGTAAAACTCCTTTGTTTTCTTTGTAAATAAACTCATCATAGAAACCAGGATTGAAATTCAGTAGCCAGACGCGCGTGTCATCAACAAAAGACTCATCAGTGACGCTCGAATCTAAAAAGGTTAAAAGCCAAATAAAGTAGAGGTTGAAGAGCGTTGATGACCAAAATTTCTTTAACGTTTTGCCAAATACATCTAAGGTAATCTATTCCTGAAGTAGAAAAGCCTTATTATTTAAAACAATACATGTATTTGTACTGCTGTTTGTCTTTTCGTCGCTTTTCTTGTTTGCTACGTTAGTTTAATACATAACCTCGTTGTCTACTTACGGTTCTTATTTTTTTTTATGCATCAGCAATGAAATAGCCAAACTTGTTTTGGTTTAACAGTCTGATAAAGCAGCATTGAAAACATTAAACGTTAAAGTCTTTTAATGTTATTCATATGCAAAAAGTAGTGCACTTTCATTTATTATCATGTGCAAACCATCACAAATGCTCAAGCCTTCATTTAGCATGTCTTTGGAATGTCATATTTGTAATATTCTTTAATTATCCTCCTGGAATACGACTATAAGAAATGAATGGACTGTCTGTAACTCCATGACATTCAATTAGTTTCAATATGTCAAAACAACCCCTACAGAGATTTTTAATATTTTCCAGAATCAATAATTGTGTTGTTAACCATTCTTAGAATTGTATAAAGTTAAGTGTAACACAAATAAATATTATGAATTGCTTTTTTACAACAAGTCACATCAAAGTTCCATTGTAGACAAAATTTCAATCATTTATTGCATGAAATAAAACTACATGCGTTTACATATAATCAACACGTAAAACTCGCGTTTCGTCTACAAACATCTCATCAGGAGAGCTCGAATTAAAAACATTGAAAGGCCAATATTAATACAAAATTGAAGAACATTAATAACATACCATAACATTTCAAATTTTTGGGGCCGTCTATCCAATTGAATTTTAAATCATTAATCAGGTAAATATATTTAAAGGACAAATTTTTTAAGTTTCAAATTGCTTTTATGTGAATATGAAAACTATCACCTGCGATATAATTATCAATAAGATGTTAACAGTTACAGGTCATCGTATGAATTTTATCATGATTTATAAAGACTCAAATCGTCAAAATATCTATTATTTTATAAGAATATTATAAATGCATTGTTTGGTTTCATACAAAAAATACTGATAGATTGAAAAGTTATATATATGTGTGTGCAAATAAACTTATCATAAATACCAGAACTAAATTTTGTAAAGACACGATAATAATGCGGAACTCATTCTTTTTATTTCCCATGTTATACTATGCACGATAATAATTCGAAACTGAAGACCTGTTGGTGACCTTCTGCTGTTGTCTGCTCTATGGTCGGGTTGCTGTCTCTTTGGCACATTCCCAATTGCCATTCTCAATTTTATCTTCCTGTTTATACTACATTTTAAGTATACACTTTCATTGTTTAAGATGTTGCATTTATCAATTTATAATATTTAGAATGTATAAATAAATAGGTTAAATGCTATAATGCAATTAATGCAACGCTTTCTTCATAGATTTCCGGATTTTCAAAACTTAAATTAATTATTCATAAAGATTGCATTTAATGATGTACTCTTACGCGCATCGGACTTTCTATGATGAAATCAAATAAAACCTTGAACTACGAATATTTTTGAGGAAAAATATAAATCCATCTAAGCTCTAATCAAATAGTATCATGCATTTCAAAAACTGTCAACTAGAGTTGATCAAAAAAATGTTTTTAACAAAATAATGATCCTTGTACAAAAAAAATGCTGCATGAATTAAGATAGAATAAATTAATAATGACCATACAATGAATTAATTTCAATTCAGGTCAATACATAATATCTAATGACTAAATGACTTTTTTTTCAACCGATTTATGAATTTCGAACAGCAGTATACTACTGTTGTCTTTATTTTTCCTAGTCATTGTGTTCTACCACAGGGTCAACCTTTCCTTGAATGCATTCATAACTGCAGCAGGATTAAAGGAGATCTTGCCAATTTCAAAATACCCTTATTTTCCAGTGGCAGTCCAAATTTGACCTACCATCATCCCATATGGCCTTTATTATGACAAGACCTAATTATTGTATTTATTGTGAACTTGTTCTCGTCCTGAATATGCATGAAATATTTGCCACTGGACGTTAAGCATCAAACAATCAATCAGCCAATTTCAAATTTTTTTTTTTTATTGATCTTGAATTCAGTAGACATTAAGTCATTTGGTAGAATTATCACACGATAGAACGTTTTAGTGCTCGTTTTCTTTATGTTCTTTTTCGTTGTGAATAGTAACCAAATCGCAACAACATACAAACAAAAACAATAAAAAAAATAATCACAGGCGTGTATATAGGTGCATAATTCGGATGTTAAAATATAATGTATCGTAAAAAGAACAGAAACAGGAGGCTTTTCTAGATCTTCAACTATATACCACTGATGCTTAAAAAAAAAAGAGACAGAGTATATTGAAGAGATTGATCAACCCGAAAAGAATTTGAACAGTGCTATACTTGACACATTCATCATTTCCTTTCTTTATTTCATAACGGTAATCAGAAAATTCTTTAGCAATTTCTTAACACATTATCAATTTTATTTCATCACGCTTTTGCAATTTTTTAGTGCACTAGAGACATGTTCCGTAGCTACATAGAATAGGAAAAAAACCTATGGCTCAGCACGCTATTAAGCTACTTCAAAAAATGTCATGTCACTTATTTACTGGAGATTTGGTTATAATCATATCATAGTATGCAATAATGCAAATGTTGCGTTAAAAACTATTTTGAGGAAATCCATGAATATTGAATCATTTAGAAAACAAAATATTCTTTTAAAAGAAGATTAACCAAATCAGTGAAACATATTTATAATTTTAAAACTTTTAATTAAAAACCGTTTGACACTGTATTAAACTGGTTTGTGCTTTAAAAATTCTTTTGTTAATCGGGAGTTAAAACTATTTGAAAATACCTTAGTGCTATGTGTAGCATTCTGTGGACTGTTGTTTGTCTTTTTCCGTTTTTCTTGATAACCTTTATAAATGTATACAGAACGTATAAGTAGTTGACTTTTTGATTTTCTCCATAGTATCGCCTGTCTTGTTTGTTGCAAGGAATCTTTAGTTGGCATGAATTGAAATAAATTAGCCAAACTTAGATTGTTTTAAAGCTCTGATAACGCAACATTGAAAACTTTAAACTGAACACTTATTTCATTTATTTGAAAACAGTAGAAAATCATGTGCAACACATGTAATCATGTGTACTATTGTTTTTCTGTTTGTCTTTTTCATTTTTAGCCATGGCGTTGTCAGTTTGTTTTAGATTTATGAGTTTGACTGTCCCTTTGGTATCTTTCGTCCCTCTTTTATATATCTACGGTAAGGTTTGCGAGTGTAGAGAGGTAACTCGAATTTAACTAACTTAAACACCTCCCCTTCTGACTGATAGATGAGGGCATTAAAGGTAATTTAATCACTATTTTTTATGATTACTTAAGATCAAAAGTGTTACAAGAAAAGAAACGCTCTCATAGCTGACTTTCAATGAGAAATCTTTTTGAAGATCCAGCTTTTCTAGTATTGTCATTTTTTTATTACTCTGGTATGATCTCCTTTGAAAGGGGTTATAAAATTATATTGATGGTCTGTAACTGAATGACATCCAATTAAATTTGAATATATCAAACAATCCACATATGTTCTACAGAGTTTCATCATTTAACAAAACATAATTAATTGAGGTGTTAACTTGTTAACCGGTCCCAACATTGATTATAATGTAAAATGTGGAGAAAAAAAACGTCTAGCATTATAATCTTTCTTTCTTTTTGCAACAAGTCGCATCAAAAATCCTGCGTAAAAAATAGCATTTGTTAGTGACTGGAAACAACATGTCTTGCGTTTAAATAAACTCATTATAGAAGCCATGATTGAAATTGTGTAGACAAAACGGGCGTTTCGTTTACAAGATAACCAGCAGGTACTCTCGAAAAAAGAGTTATAAAGGCTAAATGAAAATTCCAAAGATACATGTTGTACTATACACGGTAATAATTCGGAGCTCTTCCTTTTAACTAATATGTTTTACCATGCCCTTTTATTTTGTTAATATTATTATAAACCAACTTATGAAATTTTTAAATAAAAAATGACAAGGTTATATGATACGGTAAAATTAAGTCAAAGTTAATTGATGGATGAAACTGTGTTTCCGAATTTGACTTCTGAGCTGGTAATTCCAGGTACAAGTTCGACTGATTTGGCTTAGACAACTTTATTAATTGTTACGTGTTCTGAACCTACATCAATTCTAGTAAAAATACAATTTACAGCAAAATGCAGGCTAAAACAAATTTATTAAAATATAAATACTATTCTTTTGATTTGAGAAGCTACATATATGCAGCAGATATTCACGTATTCTACTGAATAAACTGTCAATTTACAAAGATAGAGATTTATTTCCCAATTCTAGAAACCATATGAAATACGAGTCAATAGAAAATAAAAAACCAGAACATTTCAAACGTATAAGATCATCTAACGATGATTCGGCTAAAAATAAAATGATTAAATGAAAAGATTTGTTCAATTAAACTGATAAAAATCAAAAACATACTAACATGATGAAATTTAACTATATTGACTAACAGGTAGCATATTTCAATCAAAATAAATTTAAAAAATGTTTGTGTCACTAAAGTTATTTGTTGTTCGGAAATATAAGTACCAAAAAAAATTGGCGAATATACTAACCGCGAAAATTTAAAAAAAATAGAGTCGAAGACATAACAAATCAACGCAAAAACATCACACCTAAGTACCGGTTTTTTTTATCATGAAATCAAGTGTTTTAACACTTTTGCACTAAAACAATAATAAAAGAAAAATAGTATTATAAAAACAACAGCTTGGGTCTAATGCTTCAATGATTTTATATAAACGATTGTATTACTTAAAACATTTCTTGATTTCTTGATATTCCGATTTGAAATCTACTAACAAAATGAATGTGTCAATGTTTAAAAAGTGATGAAAATTAAACTAATACAGAAAATACCTTATGGTATTTGATAAGCGAAATGTAGGTGATATCTAAAGTGAAGAAAGATGTATGAAAAAAAGTCGTTTAATGCTTAGATATATTGATTTTTATCCAGTTAAACAGTATGATTTCAACTTTTTGAGACAGAACCATTCATATCGTTTGGACTCATCTAGTCTTTTTTAGCCGTGGCGTTGTCATTTTATTTTCAATCTATGAGATTGATGTCCCTTTCTTTTACAATATAAGAATCAAAGAAATTTCATCACGGATTTGTCCCACTTACATCATTATTCCAAAACCTGGTAAACACAACAAGCATCTGTTCATGTATTATAATACAGCTTTGTTATCCTTTAAAGTTCTCCCATATTCAATTTATAATTAATTTATTTAGCATCCATTGTATGAATATATTTCTTGTCTTCGTTAACCACAATATAGAGGATCTATGTCAATGAAATAAATTTCTTTGAATGCCTCTGATGATGGCGTTATAGATCATTATAAATTGTCGTCACAGATATAAAGATGTTTCTGAAAAATTGCTTACTAATTTGAATGAATCTTTAGCTCTGCTAGGGATAGTATATTAAGAAAATATTCGAAACATGATTTAAAAGTGACGAAGGACTCCTTTCCAGTACGCCGTTATACTACTTTCAATTTTCGAATTTAATATCAGATTAATAATTCAAATCCTTTAATATAAACGAATGGCTGACAATGCTAGCACCCAGAAACGCTGCCGACACAGATACTTATGGTTGTAACAAACTCTCTAACCAATATTATGAAATCGATAAACAATAATAAAACAAAAGCATTTGATAATGAGATAAAATTAATGTTCACGCTGCAAAAGAAATGTAGAGTCAGTCAAATGTTAAAAATAAAATGATTATAAGTTCAGTGGAAACGTCATGAACAATTCGAAAGGAAAGGACTCAATATTATTGCTACAATCAGTTTTACAGACTTCTACAGACAGTTTTGAGAATGTTTCCATAAAAACATCAAAAGAAACTGTCTCTGATATAACAATGACTGTTACAACTCCAATGTATTTGTATATTTGGATAACGTTGGTTAACATATTAGTGTTTGTAGTTGGAAGTTTGGGTAACAGTTTTGTTATTGCTATTGTACTTAAATTTAGGGAAATGCGTACATCAACTAATTTCTGTTTAGTAAACTTGAGTATTTCTGATCTCCTTGTGATGGCAATTTGTCAGAGTACAGCTCTTATAGAATTCTACGCGAAGGACAGGTGGTTATTCGGTGATATGTTATGTAAGTACTTATTGTTTTTTCAATCTTTTCAATTTTTACCGCCCTCACACAAAACTTCGCGCACTGTAAACCTTTGTACAAATAGTATCATGCAATGAACACAATTTTTTTCAATTTATCTGTGCACCAGTTTGAATAACATGTACAAGAGAAGTGTATATGTTCCGGACCATATGAGTATCTGGACCATACGCGTATGGTCATGACCATATGGGTATACTCATATGGTCCGACCATACGCGTATGGTCGGACCATATGAGTATATACTCGTTTGGTTATAAACGGGCCGGACCATATGAGTATTTGGACCATATAGGTATTTTACAAATATGTACAAGAAACGTTGAAATTATACAATAAACTTTACCATAAAAAAACACAACCTTGGTAACATGAAAATAGATTAATTTTATAATTCAAAGGTTACATGATTATACATAAACACTACATATTAAAGCCACAGTTACACGAGTTAGTTATCATCACTTATTGTGTTCTTGCAAATAGTTTTAGGATGGCATTTGCTACCACACGATACCATTGCTTTTCTGCATTTGCACGTTCTAGTGGTGCATGAACCTTTGCAATTACACCGTTTGCTAGCAAGGGAAAAGCTAGCCTTCTTAGCAGCTGCTTACAACTATTAAAAACCATATAAGATGCGATGACAGCAATTAAAAACAAAAACACATATAAAATTCTGAATAATCTGGGTGTATCTGTTTTCTGTCCGTCTTTAGTGTCAATTATAAGACTCTTTATCCTTTCAACCTTTTCATCAGTTAGTAAAACAGTTGACTTCTTTTGTAAAAGTTCATTCAGAAATATTTGAAAATTATCTTCCCAAGACGACATATTGCCATTCACTTGTAACAATAAATCGGTAATGACCATAGGACTGGTATAAAATGTGTTTACTATAGTATTGACCAGTGAGTAAAATTTACTATATGAAACTGTTTATTTTTATTAAGATAATTGTTTAATTAATTAATTAATCGACCTTTGATAGCGTCTTCTCAATGACGTGACAACTAGAAGGATCATACCTTATTAAAAGTAAAGTCTTAACAGTAAACGTGTTAATTACCCTGACCATACGCGTATGGTCCAAATACTCATATGGTCCGGAACATGTATACCAGTTTACTACAAATGTAAGCATCATTTAGATGAACATTACATAAAATTTAATTGTAATTTTTCCATGTAAACATTTGTATTCAGGAGGAAATCGCGATAAATAGTTTTGAAATTGATGTCATTTGATTTTTTAAAATGAGGGGTTGGGTGTTAATCAGAAGAAAAAAACAAACATTTTGACTAACGAAAATAAATTTTGGTTGCGTAAAATACTTGTTCTACTGATTTTAAGTTATTATGATGTCCCGTTTACGCAGGTTACAACAGTCTTATACTAAACGAAGAAAGTTATTTGGAAATTATTATTCTCGAGTTACTTGAAAATAACCTTGCCGATACAGAAAGAAAATGGTGGGTTTTTTTTAGCAAAAAAGTTGTATACAAAAGTAAAAATAATTTAAGCGCGAAATTAATACATTGTGCTATCAACATGTACAAAATGAATATTTTATCCGCAAAAATATTAGCTGAAAATCAAAGGACATCCCTACTTAATATTCCTAGTTTAAACATGATTGTCTAATTGTAATGTGGTATAATATATCTGTTGGATAAGTACTTTTATATAAAAAGAAAAAATAAAAGATAATGGACGATGGCCAATGAGACCACTATCGGCATAAAAAAACGTGGATATAAACTACTTAAGGTCAGACTGTCAAATCCTATGCATATTATTTACCTTGGTTTATATTAGCTTGCTTGGAGTACATTTTATGAGACATTTCATGAGGTGATATCACTTTTTGTGTCCGTTACTTGTAGAATTTAATGATGATGATGATGATGATATCGATGATGATGATGATGATGATGAAATTTATTAAAGGTGCAATTTTAGAAACTTCTTGTTATAAATCATATTAGTAACAAAGATAAGCAACCAAAAAAATGAAATACATACATGTATCATATTATCATAAACCTTTGATATTGATGTTACTGATAAAAGTTATAATAAATATACGCATAAGATTGAACGAATTCGTCTTGATTTAAATATTCATTCAGGTAATCATATTTACCATCAAATATTTTGACGAGTGTGTGTATCGATAAAAACGACTCTTATGTCCAAAATGTAGATGGATATGCTAAATGGATAATTAAAAACGAAGAAGAAATCAATTAACCAAAAATTAACGCCCATGAAATTGTAAGTGATTAAAAGATTTGTTTCTCACTTACATTTAAATCAAAAGAAATGAGGAAACATGTTTGTATAACAACAGCTTTGAAACATCAATTATTTCGTATAAACAATTGTATTATTTCAAACATTTGTTGGTATGAAAAATAATCGCAAAATATATTATCAATATTTTCATCTGATTGTAAATTAAACTACCAAAAATATAGTATTTGGTATATCAAATATGATATGTAAGGGGAATTCAGAGTGTATAGGAACTTTGTTTTACAAACGGAAGGTTGGCATGCAACATTAGTATTTCTAATCCCTCCTATTCGTTCTCGATTTCAGTATGATATCAAGAGATGTGGTATGATTGCCAATCAGAAAAGACCGTCGAAAAATACCAGAGGAACAGTCAAACTAATAAATCAAAAATAAACTGACAAATAATAGTACACAAGAAACATAATAGAACGCTAAAGACTGTGCAATACGAACCCCACAAAAACCTGGGAATGAACCCAGGTTATTTATACAACAAATACAAAATAGCGTAGATGACAGTTATAGGTCAATATACTTCCTTTAACAAACAGTTAAACCCATACTGCATAACATGCTATAAGAGTTACCGTCGAAACTAAATTGAAAACAAAATAAACGAAAATCGACAGGATTCATGTACTAAACAAAATATTTTGAAAAGAATACAACACTTAATTGACCTTGATTAAGAATACACAGAATATAGCAAGGCTTGATATGTTTGCCTGCGCCAAACCATACATTTTAACTTACGACAGTTGTGTGTCTGCAGTATATGTTGTTATCAAGATTTATCGAAAGTAAGTTTCTTTTGGTAACTTTCGGAAGTATATTGAGAAAATCATTTAATATATAACAAACAAAATATCAGCAAGGTAACAAGTTCTGTTGAATTCAATAAAAAAAAATCTTTTTTACATAATCTGTGAATCATAGGAAATACTAAAGGATGCAATAAGTATTACAAATCTTGGTACAATGCCAGGACAAAGTCAACTTTTATTTAGTCGTTTGATGTGTTTAATATTTTTGATTTTTTTTTTTTGCCATTTGATTGGAAAATGTTCGTTTTGCATTTTTTTCAAAGTTCGGTATATATGTCTTATTATACCTTTTACACATATACGGTATCTATAGAATTGTGTACAAACTGTCAATAAAATTTACTGCCGAAACGTACATATATGTCATATATGTTTTCTAGGAAAACGTTTACAGCTTAAAATATCTTATCACACCTCTAGTATTTATCTTAAGCATATTTACATTTTTTATCACAGAAAAAGGCTTTATATCGGGTGCAACAAATAAGTTTGCAATGAAGTTTTTTTCATAGGATAAGTGTTGTGTGGAGATGTCATTCGAATTAAAAAGGACAATAATCATATTGCATGTAGTTTTCTTTATTAAACATTCAAAGAGTTGTTTTCACTCCACAAATAGTTACGTAAAGGCATCAGTAGTATACCGCTGTTGAATAGTCACAATATTGTTATATTTATAAATTAACTGTTTACAAAATTTTGAATTTTTTGAAATACTAATTTTTTCTACCTCAGGCATAGATAACCAACCATAGCTGTATTTGGCAAAACTTTTAGGAATTTTGGTCCTCAATGCTCTTCAACTTCGTACTTTATTTGGCATTTTTACCTTTTTTTGGATTCGAGGGTCACTGATGAGTCTTTTGTAGACGAAACACGCGTCTCGCGTATATATAAAATTTAGTCCTGGTATCTATGATGAGTTTCCTCATATGCTTTAACGTAGAAGCTTAGTTGCAAAGGAGGCCATTTACAACATCAAACGATTATTTGTAGAAGACTTACTAGAGCCCATGATAAAACAACATCTAACGTTTTTGTGTAGTTTGATTTACCAATCCACATATAGCAGGGACCTGCAAAAGTTCAGAGGAGGTTTTGGTAATAAAATGATTTATTACAATCTACTCTCTGTGAAGCATATGGACCACGATTTGGAAGAATAATTATATAACTCTATTCTTATGAAATTCCTAGTATTATTTACATCAAACCAATCCATATGTTAAACTGCATTGCCTGTCTAAATTCAAATATCCAATATACAATATGAAAGACAAGAAATTTATTCTTCAAATTTCTCCCTGTCACGCCAAATTGCTAAATAATTTCAAACAAAACAAATATGTGTTCGTGCATTCTCACTAATACAGTTAGGGTATTCCTTGTTTTTTTTTCTCTATATGCAAATAATAATTGCTATATGACCACTTGTATTTTAACATTCATAATACATATTTATTTCTTTTGGTCGTTAACCTTAATAAGAGAATCCCCAAATTAATAAAAAAAAAATCATTTCCTTGAACGCCTCTGATAATAGCGGGATATATCATTATAATCTGACGTCACAATTAAAAGAAGATGCTTTTGGCAAGTAGTTTATTTATACTAATGATTCTATAGCTCAAAGCACTTATCATTAGAAACCAAGGTCTCTAGTCGTCATGTTAATTTATTTTTTTTAGTTCTATTAGAAGATTGAAATTCTAATAATTTAAAATAAGTAACTGAAAACTACGCTTCCACTCAGTGACACATATTCATATTGGATTGTAACATACTGTTTTAACCATCGCTGTTTGTCGATAGATAATAATAAAACAAAACATATTGATAACATTTACTGACAAGCTACAAAATAAATGTAAAATAATTCAAATATTTGGAATGAAATGATAATTTGTTCAGTGGAAACGTCATGAACAATTCGAAAGGAAACGACCCTAGAATAGTATTGCAATCAGTTTTAGCGACTTCTACCGACAGCTTTGAGAATATGTCCACAAAAACATCAAATGTTACAGTGTCTGATATAACAGTGACTATAACAACTCCAATGTATTTGTATGCATGGATAACGCTGGTCAACATATTGGTGTTTGTAGTCGGAACTTTAGGTAACAGTTTAGTTATTGCCGTTGTACTCAAATTTAGGGAAATGCGTACATCAACTAATTTCTGTTTAGTAAACTTGAGTATTGCTGACCTCCTTGTGATGGCAATTTGTCAGAGTACAGCTCTTATAGAATTCTACGCGAAGGACAGGTGGTTGTTGGGCGAAATGTTATGTAAGTAAATCATTTTAATGTATTTTTCTAAGACTTCAATAAATGCATTTTTTTTATATTTGTTAACATTGTCAAAGCAAGTCGTGGTAAAAAAATAAAGATTCTTATTCCTTTATTTGTAACTTAAACGTTTTCTGGGTGATTACATCTTTTTAAAATCAACCCTGTAAAAGAAAGACATAAGGGTGAAATTGACATATCTCTTTGATCATTTGACGATTTTATATAACTATGTATAATTATGCACCAGCTGTATGCCTATAATAATATCGTAAGTACATATTACACAGCACTTAGTACTTGTAATATATTACAATTGAATATAATTGATACGTTACTCAAGAGTACGTTTATTTTGTTGAACGAGGAATACTGCTTTCTCAAAGGTTGCTAAGAAAGGACTATTAATCAATCAAATTAAGGTCATCACTCAAGAAATATTACAGTCGCCATCACGACCTGATTGGCCATAATGACAAAGGTTGTTTCAGAAATCATATCTGATATTCTTCCTCAGTCATAATAACCTTCCATCATCACCAAACTGTACAAAAAAAATAACACGACGGGTGCCGTATACGATGCAGTAAATGCTTGCTCTTCCGGAGCACCTGATTTAACTCCCGGTTTTTAGTGGAGTTCGTGTTGTTTCTTATTTATTGATTATAACTTATGATGTAAATGTACTTTGGTTTTGTGAGTTTTTTGTTTACTTCTTGGTTTTGATTGTTATTGTCACTACATACCAGAGTTTAGAATTTAAATCGTAGAAGAGTGAAAAGTAAAATACCAAAATCACCGTACTTCGAGGAAAATTCAAAACGGAAAGTCCGTAAAAAATGGCAAAATCCAAAGCCCAAACACATCAACCGAATGGATATAACAACTGTCATATTCCTGTCTTTGAAAAGACATTTTCGTATGTAGAAAATGGTGGAGTAAACCTAGTTTTATAGCAAACTATATACAGTACAATTAAAAAAAGAACAACAACGCAAAACCTTTAAATTAAGCAACACCAATGCCGCCCTCAACGACCGGTGGGGATTAAGTTTGTTACGACTCATTATGAGTATTTTGTCGTCACCCAACACAGTCGTTGTATTTATTTTAGAAATATATTTATAACACAAAGTAATACAACCGATAATAATGAGTTTACATCTAAATGTTTTATCTTAATAAGGATTAATTATCCATTATTATTTTGATGGCTAACTTTTTATTTTGATGGCATATCATGTATTTTATTGCATTTGTTATATATATATATATATATATTTCTTGGTAAAACGGACTGTTTGGAGGCATTGTTGTTTGATTTCAGCTTTCTTCAGTCATGTAATATTTTAGAATATTGACAAATTAATCAATGTTTTAAAAAGAATATTATACGTACTCTATTTCATTGACCATACTTTTCAGAGAACAAAATTCTTTTTCAATCGAAGTTTACATTTATATGTTCGAGGTTAACCGTAGTTCTTGCGAAACAAAAATTTTGGACTCCAAAACATTAGATATAGGGCAGTCTAAGAAACTTGATTTTAATTTATTTTTTAACTGACAACACATATTTTTTTCATTCATTTCCTGATATATAATACCTTTACCCTGATCGCTTACTGAGAGACCCCTGTATTTTAACAGCCTAACTTGACCAGGAAATATCAAATGAGTTTATACGATAGTTTTACTAACATAATTGTATTTCAATAACCAATACAATTGATTTTCACCTGATAAGCATAACTGTATAAAATATAACGACTTAAACAGAATACCAAAAAATCTGGGGTTTTTGAATGTTTCAAATTTATACATGTTGGCTGTAAAACGTAAATAGAGATATCTTCATAGTTCATATTGTGTCACGCTAAGGAAAAAGAGGGACGAAAGATACCAAAGGAACAGCAAAACTCATAAATCTAAAACAAACTGACGCCACGGCTAAAAATGAAAAAGACATACAAACAACAGCACACATGACACAATATAGAAAACGAAAGAATAAACAACACGAACCCCAACAAAAAACAAGCGGTGATCTCAGGTGCTCCGGAAGGGTAAGCAGACTCGTGATGGCGTCCGTAAAATTTACGAAGGGATTATTTCAACTTCACCATTTGGAACTCTTGGTCTAATACCTTCCTTGTGAGCAGCAACCCTCTATCAAGAAAATCATGATAGGAAATGCAAGCCATTCCATCAAGCAAAGATGTTGTTTTGACATATCTCTTAACGGCGATTTAGTGATTATGCTTTCTAGAGTTTTTAATATATTGCTTCCCAAAAATTTAACACAAGTGTACCTTTTCATCCTATTTAGACGAATGTGAATAGCATAACATATTACATGTCAAAGACGATTTTTTTTTATTATTTTTTTTTATTTTTGTGGATGAAAAAAGGTTTAGTTTAATATTGCATAATGTACAAATAACAAGGACAAAACACAAATATACTTCAAATGTATTTCTATCATAACTGTCGTTCAAATCAATCAATATTTCACCAAATTGTGATTAAAGAATAAACAGTTTTATAACTTTGAAATCGAGTTTTAATGAAAGATCAGACACTTGTGATATCAAAATATGATGGCGTTGCAAGTTTATTTCCGATTTGTGTGTTTTAGTGTCCCTCCAGTATCTTTCGATTCTGTTTATTAAATAGTTTTTCAGTTGTTCATTATGCCAATAGCTATCTATAAAGTTAAACATTCATATTTGACTAGCATTATTAGAATATGACATGCTGTTTAAATATACAAGAAAAAAATTGTATGTCAGCTAAGACAATTAAATAGATATAGGAAGATGTGGTGTGAGTGCCAATGAGACAACTCTCCATACAAATAACAATTTAAAAAGTAAATGTCTGGATTGAAAAGAATTCCTTGGCAAACATTGATATCCGTTAGACATGCTACCTAAATTATATTATGAAAACAAATACAATATAGTTTTGTTTTGTATTCCGGTTAGAATCTGCTTCTTTGATCTGACTTCGTGAATATACATATCTGACAACAAGTATAAAGCCGAATTCAGTTTAAGTGCTGAATGAAATAAACGGATAAGTCTTCAACATACATTTGGTCATGTTCCTATTTAAGTGTGGTGAAGGTGAATAATAGGCAACGGTTGTTCACAGAGTTAAAAGTTAAATTTATTGGGGTTTCATATGTTTGGGGGAAGAGGGGTGGGTGGATGGTATTTTGAAAAAATTGTAAGAATTGCGAATTATAGCTATTTTTTGGTCATTTCTTTGATTAAGAAATTTGTCATAATAATAATTTTAATCTAAAGTATATATACTGAGCTTAATTACTGAAATTCATGTAAAGCTTGAAAACAGTGTCTTAGTCTGGACTAAGTTTAGAGAAAATAGTTTTAACTTATAACAAAGCGATCGTAGATAAAGGTTTTAATGGTTATGAAAAAAGAAGACATACAATGCTGTATATCTTTGTTCAAGTTTAAGTGCTGACAGAAAATGCCTCATGTTGATGTATTCGTTGGCATTTTATTAGCATGAAGAGTAACATAATGTCTGTTTAAACGTTTAAATGAAAATAACCATTTAGATAGCGTGTGTGTTACCTGTCTACGAGTAGTGCGCGGAAATTCCGTAAGTTGTTTCCTGATGTATGACTTTAGATTTAACGGCTTATAACTTATTAATAAACGATGGTACTTGACGCATAAATAGTTCTTTGCGATATTTCATTCGAGGGACCAACATACTCGTGTCTCAATGTCTAGGAAACTTCAATAGGAAGTTGTGGAACAAGGGTTTGATTTGTTTCCGAATACGTAGTATAAACGTAAACGCGAATAAACACATGAGAAAAATCTGTTAAATGCAAATCCTTCTAAAAATGTGCATTTTCAACCGAAATATGAAAACAAAATGCTGATTTTAAACTTGTTCTTTTAAAAAAATCGTTGTGATAAACATTGATCACTGTAAAACATTTGCATGTGTACCAAATGGAATAAAACTAAATTTTATGATATATCCGTAACACTTTCAGTAACAGATCAAGGTAACATGACACCATTATGATTGATAATCATTCATTTTTGAATAAATATTTTACAATATACTGTGACCTTTAAAAATACCAAATTAAATGTATAAGTTGTAAGAGATAAAACATTTGTGATAAGTGGATTTAAGCAAAAACATATTCAAACCTTAACAGTAATTTGAATCTAAAGGGAATACTACTGATTATGAACAAATAAATATTATAATATTGAACTTGGACAGTAATCTCATGTTGATAATGAATGAGCATTAAAACCCAGCAACGATCTCAATTTAAATTATACTAAACTTGGGGTCTCTTAAAAAAAAATACTCAAATGCAATATATTTTTTTGTATACATTTTAATATTTTCCCATCAAACAAAATATATATCTATTAATATGACACAGAACCGTAAAATGCAATATGATTACAAAAACAATTAAAAAGTACGAGTATACCAGTGAAGCAATAAAAAAACACAAGTCGAAGAACACCAGACAACATCGTCGACAAAATACAACAAAAGCAAGAGACATAATGATCAAAATACAAAAACACCAGACAATATCTTGGACAAAATACAACAACAGCAAGAAACATAATGATCAAAAGACAAAAACAACAGACAACATCGTGGACCAAATACAACAACAGCAAGAGACATATTGATCAAAAGACAAAAACAACAGACAACATCTTGGACAAAAGACAACAACAGCAAGAGACATAATGATAAAAAGACAAAAACAACAGACAACATCGTGGACAAAATACAACAACAGCAAGAGACATAATGATCAAAAGACAAAAACAACAGACAACATCATGGACAAAATACAACAACAGCAAGAGACATATTGATCAAAAGACAAAAACACCAGACAACATCATGGACAAAATACAACAACAGCAAGAGACATAATGATCAAAAGACAAAAACACCAGACAACATCATGGACAAAATACAACAACAGCAAGAGACATAATGATCAAAAGACAAAAGCAACAACAAACTTACATGAAATAAACTGTTAAAATCTGAAGAATACAAAATTGAGCAATACAAACCCAACAAAAACAGTTCATAGGTTTACGTCGTATACTTTTTTATTAGATAATATAAAAAAGAAGATGCGTTATGACTGCCAAAGGGACAACTCTTCACAAACTCCCTTTGTTTTGTAAAAAAAACCTGTTCGGATGCAAAGAAAAAAATAATTTCTGAAACATTATTGGATTTTTAATAACTTGATTCACAACAAATTTGTTTATTTTGCCGGACGTCTTTTTCAATATACAATCAGCATTCTTATAGGAACCAACTTTGCTCCACTCCTTTTCTCCGTGTTCCTGTATTCATATTAGATTGACTTCATACTTGAGTTTCTATGGAGTAATGAAAAAAGCTAGAATTATCTTTTAAATTCATGTTCTGCATTGTAAATTATGTCCTCACATTAAATCATTCAAAATTTGGTGACTCTGTTGAACGCATCCATCCAACCGAATTTGAACCAAAAAAAAAGGATGACTGACGAAGGTACCGTTTAATCTGACTTATATCTTGTCTTGTATCTGAATATTTGGATCAGCAAGGAACAATACTTTACTTTATTCCTGCAACATTTAAGCATGGAATACATATAAAATATATTTTTCACTAATGATACTATATTCAATGGCTTTCCTTTCCTTATTCCTTTGATATAGAGTTGCTAATCAACAGGAAGCTATTAACCAAGAGTGTCGAAGAGTTTTGGGAATTACGGTTCTTGTTTAATGTATAGCTCTTCAACGCGTTCGCTTCTTATATATCTTGGCTTTAAAATATTTGGCTTTTGGGCGTTCCTGATAAAGATAAATTTGAGAAATGCACGTCTGATGCATTATATTTTGAACGGGTTTTCATTTTTATCTTAAACGTCCCTTTTAAATTTCTACGGACGCCATCACGAGTTGATTGACCGATATAGAATATCTGATTCTCAGATAACCGACAAATGTTTTATAATCGTCGTAATCCCAACCCATTCGTCTTTTTCCCCGAATATAACCTACCCAATTAGAGTTATAAATAGCTTTCCACTTATAAAAACAACACGACAGGAACCACATTCTTCTTCTCTCATTTTTTGATACTTTTTCTTCTCGATGATGAGATGATTGGAGGTTTTGCAATCATCTCATTATCTATCGAGAAGTGAAAAAGTATCAAAAATAAGAGGAAAACAGGACAACGCCATCGCAATTCTGAATAAAAAGACCTAAAGGCAAACAACATTTTACAACTTAGAAAACTAGAGACCACATCACTCTTCCTTGCAAAAACCAAGGTTAATCTCAAATGATCCGTAAGGACAGACAGACCCTGATACACAAGTGGTAATGTTCGTACATGCGTCCAGAGTGCATTTCTTGATTAAGCTTCACCAACAACACTAAAATCCGAACATTTGAAAGCCAATAATGTATAACCCCCGAAACCGTAAGAATAATATATTTGATCCAAAAAAGGGACATAAAAGTAAGATCAAAATCAGATAAAATGTGCCTACGGAAGTTGAAACTTTAGTTTTCATAAATGATGGCATTACCGAAGTATAACCGCTGACATAAAGATACCCTCGAGATACATTCTGTGATCAAGTGATTAAGTTATATTTACCCTTTTACTGCGGAAATATTTTAAATTTGTTTATATTCCGCTTCAGTACAATTCCCTCCGGTTTAGTTTTCCATATTTATTTGTAGATTCTTAATAGATTTATGGGATTTAAACATCGATAAATCATTGATGTCTTTATCCAGTCTACTTGAATCTGATTTTAGGTTACGCTTGCCATTGGGATTATTTTTGTTTTCTATTAACAATTTTTTTTATCACGTCTGGTCTGATAGCTAATAACGAATTGTGGTAGCTAGGATTTAAGTAGCAAAAAGAAGGTAAATTCATAAAAAAAAATACTTTTGCACGATCGCTCAAGGTTTAATAGCAAGAAAACAAATGAAGTTATCAAAGAAATTTTGTTAAAACTTTAAAAATAGTATTTTGAGTTGCCAGCCATTGATTACATCATTTATGTTTGTCACAATATTTTTGAATCTTCTGTTTTCAATTATCTTCATAAGTTTTGCGTTTTAGACTTAATCTTCCAAATGAATTGCTTTGAACTAAACTGGTGAGTCTTGTGGAAACAAAAGCGCACATCGGGTGTTCTACATTTATTTATAAACTTGATATATGTGACGGGTTTGTATAACATCGGTGTACGTTTTATCTCTACACTAGTCTAGTAATCATCTATTTTTACTGACATGAAATATCAGTGATGGAACCATCTTGTGTATTTGTACTATTTAAAGTAAATAAAGGCAACAGTAGTATACCGCTGTTCAAAACTCATAAATCCATGGACAAAAAACAAAATCGGGATAACAAACTAAAACCGAGGGAAACGCATTAAATATAAGAGAACAACGACATAACACTAAAATGTAACACACATAGACAAAATCCCACGAGAATAACAAATATAACATATATATATAACATCAAAACCAAATACATGAATTTGGGATAGACAAGTACCGTGACACGTCTTATCGCAATGTGAATTTACACTCAAAAATAAGAGAAAACAAACGACACAACGTAATAATGTAATACACACAGAAACGAACTATAATAAACAATGACCATATTCCTGACTTGGTACAGGCCATTTTTAAAGGAAAAAATGGTGGGTTGAACCTGGTTTTGTGGCATGCCAAACCTCGCACTTTTATGGCCATGTGAAATATAACATCAAAATGACAACACAGGACTACAATATAAATAAATTGGAGAACACAATTGACAAAGAATCACACGAACAACAGCCAACAAAAGGCAACAAGTTCAAAATTTAAATACGCCAGAAGTGTATTTTGTCCACACAAGACCTATGTGTGACGCACAGATACAAAAGTTTGAAAGCCGAAACGAGTACAAAGTTGAACAGCATCGAGGACCAAAAGATCAAAAAGGTTGTGCCAAAAACGGAAAGGGTTTTCTGTTAAGTTACCAGAAAATCCCTATAATTTAAAGTAATTTATACTTTTGCAAACAGTAAATTTAATAAAATGAATATTCAAAAGATGTACATGATAAAGCTGAAGTATTAAATAATTACAGGAAACAACTGAAATACATTTACATAACCAGACATTTGAAACACAAAAGTAGACACATCCGAATACGTTTAAACCTCTACGCCAAGTGACGTCCTATTTGAAACTGAAAAATGACGAAAAAATTACGTCATTTGAATTAGTAAAACAGAGCATCAAAAAATGAAAAATGACGTCACATAAGAATGAATAAGATAGAATTAGGATTAATTTAAGATTATATATTTGAACTAAATACTGATATTGCATTTAATAACAAAGCACATTTTAATTCTTATTAATATAAAACTGAGGTAGCAATTAACTATATTATAAAACTATGTCCGGTTTGTTATGAATCTAACTTCAAACGTAAATATTGATATAAAAACTTTTTACTTGCAGGCATGGAAAATGTCTTATATATATTTACTTTTCAAAGAGTTGGAAATGTTCTACTCTACAATAAATCATAATCCATTTAGTCCGGAAAAAACATTATCTCTTGTTGCATCCGTTTTCCGGTCTTCTTGATCGCCACTAAGCATACACTTGAAGAAAAAAAGCCATAAAATCCTAACTAGGCAAATGTCGTGGTAGGTGGGAAGCGTTGGGAAAACCAGATCAAAAAGTGACGTCAAAATATGATTTAGTTTCATGACAAACACAGTTTAAATTCAGAATGCAGGAGAAAAAAGTGAGATCCCGATAATGAATACTATATATTAACCTTAAAAGAATCTGCAGTATCCGTAAACCGATAAACATTATTAGGTTAGTGTTAAAAAGAATGTGTTTAATGATAATAAATATTTTAAGTATATTATCCGATCTTATGTGTTTTTGAACTTAATCAAATATTTATCATTATAATTCTGATATATACTGGAACACATCCACTGGTTTGTGACTGAATTAAAGTACCTGTGCCTCATTTTGCGTTTGGCGTACTAAATTATAATCATGGTACCTTTCATAAACTATTTGAGGCCGGATTTTTAGTATTAATATTGTCATCTTGTAAAATGATGACGATTGTAAGGCACATTTTTCTCAGCTTTTATATTCGTTATGCTTAAACGCTCCCTCGTCCTGGTTTTCTTACTACAATAAAATTTGATTTTTTTTACTAATTAAACACAATTGATAATGGTATTTGGGGAACAGACTTGTTAAACAGTGTACTATAATATATCTCAGATATTTAAAAACATCTACTTGAAGACTTACATGTTCTCCTGATAGATGAGAGATTTACAGATTGTAACAGGTAACCACAACCGGAAACTTCATGTGACATATATAGGCAACAGTAGTATACAGCTGTTCGAAAGTCATAAATCTATTGAGAGTAGACAAATCCGGGTTACAAACTAAAACTAAGGTAAACACACAACTATAAGAGGAAAACAACGAAGCAACAGAAACACTGAAGAACAACAGAAAACCAAAACGACAATGCAAAACACACATGCCATTTTCCTGACATGGAACAGGCCATTTTAAGAAGACAAAAAATGGTGGGTTGAACGCTGAACGACGATGTAACTACTAACTGCAATGGTCAAGCTGAAGTTGTTTGTGAAATGTTTGACGCTGAGGGACGGTTTTCATAACGCAAATTTGCGACTTTTAACATTAGTGAAAAAGATCGATACAACACAAACAAAATTAACAAGAAAGACACAAAGAACTGACCGATAGTGGCTACAACTACTAAAAGCTAGTTTAACGCCAATACCTAATTGTACGAAGAAATATATATCTGCATGTACTGCAACGTTATAAAACAAGAATTGATGTTCGCATTCATATTTCTTTTTTTTTTAGTTCGTGGCTTATGATTGTCTAATTGATAATAATACGAAACCTTCGATCTCTTATTTCATATGATATGAAAGTAGTTAAATACTACCAGAGTAAATTAAATTGTCAACTACATTCATTCAACAGATTAAGTAATGAATAGATTTTCGATTTTAAGATTAAGTTGGAGTGTAAAATGTTTGTTTATGCGAAAGAAACCAACCTGATATACCAAATTATGTTTTCCTAATAACAGTAAACTAGTAATATTGGCATTTCAATGAGGGATTTCACTATGAATGGTTGCTATAGAATCCTTATTTATGCTTCATTGTCATGCGATCCAAAACTATTCACTTCATCGTATATTGTTTAAAGATTTCCTTTAACATTCTATACTACTATCTGTCTCATTGACAATAACTTTGCATGAAAAGGAACAAAGACTATTATATAATTATATATTTTTTATGATAACTATTAGATTTGCCTTTATAAAGGAATGATGAATGACTTATATCTAGATCAAATCTTAATCTACAACAACAAATTTATTAGATAAGATTGTAAAGAAAATCAAGATTAATTTTTTCCAAATAATTAAATTGTTTAAGAAAGAGGGACGAAAGATACCAAAGGAACAGTCAAACTCATAAATCTAAAACAAACTGACAACGCCAGGGCTAAAAATGAAAAAGACAAACAAACAACAGCCCACATGACACAACATAAAAAACTAAAGAATAAACAACACGAACCCCACCAAAAACTAGGGGTGATCTCAGGTGCTCCGGAAGGGTAAGCAGATCCTGCTCCACATGTGGCACCCGTCGTGTTGCGTATGGGATAACAAATCCGGTAAATAGTCTAAATTGATTAAATAATTAATACAGAACGTCCATTCCGTAAAATAGTAACCATACATGCTTTCCATAAGAAACGGTGAGATTAAATAAGATTTCAGTAAATTTAATACGTTTTTGAAGGACAGTCTACATTTAACTCTGGAAATTATACATCATATTTTTGCAGTAGTCTAATATTTCTATCAACTTATTCCAATTGAACCTTCAGAGGGAATGAAGTTGAAATGTAAAAGATTGACATCTGGGAATCTATGGTATATTAAGAAAGATAGTAAACTATTTCAACCTCTTACTTGTTTACATTTGAAAGCATATGTTTATCTAACAAATTTGTTGATGTTTATTTTTTATTAATTTATTTTTGGATGTAACGCGTATTCTGGTTGGCTGACGTCGTTTTGTTTATCATATCTTAGACACAAAGTGACCAGGACGTCATCAACATTTTTTTCATAATTTACGCCGGTTTAAAATGAAATTAGAATTAAATTATTAGAAATATCTGTAAAAGTTTGTCAGTCTATTTGAAACAACATCAAAAATGTGGTGCACACTGTCAAATAACCCGCTACGCGCGTTATTCAGTGTGCACCACATTTTTGATGTTATTTCTTCAAAGACAGTAAAAATATTAGTCATTCCTTGATTAGAAAAAAAAGTTATGAAGTATAAATCCATAACACAAAATCAGTAAAAACACAACCAAACTTTATAACATTTAAGTCCAAATAAATAATAAGTTCAGTAGGGATAATGGCTTCTTTTACACATATAAAAGCTATTATCGAATCAAAAAAAGAGGCCAACCTTACTATAGTAGGCATATATGATAGGGATAAAGCAACAAGGGACTGTTAGACGAACAGTTTATAAGCAGATGAAAATAGATTATTTTGTTCTTTTGAAATACAGTACACACGACTGGACCAATTACAAGTTAGTGTGTAAAAGATTATCTGTAGTTTCAAGAATGTTTTATTGTCTAGTGGGGTAATTATTTCTAGATGCTATTTTATGGTTAATACACCAGCTCTCCTTTGCTTCGAATGACAATCGATCATTATACAGTTAAGGACGGCTTGATTTCAGTAAATAAAGGAAATAGAAGTATATCACAGTACGAAAGTCATGAATCGATTGAGATAATACATATTCGTGTTAACAAAATAAAATAGAGGGAAACACAACAACTATTAGTCTCAGATGCAAACAACAAAACAACAAAACAACAGAAACACTGAAGTTTAAAAACATACACAGATAAAGGAACTGCCATTTTACCGATTTTGGAACAGGACATTTTAAGAAAAAATGGTAGGTTGAACCTGGATTTGTGGCTACCCAATCCCCGCGCTTTTATGGCAATGCTAAATATAAAACTAAAATGATATCATTACATTACACAACACGTACGATAATTCATTAATACGGTATTATTCATTTAGTGTTTGAATTGCAAAACGATCCCGAGTTGTTGGGAAGATTTACCGTTATTGTAATGTCCTGTTCGCAATGAATTTGAATTTTATTTTTAAAAAAATGCTAGTCTCTCTTTTAACAGTTTAATGCTTGATATAAATAAAAGGTTTTAACTTTGTCAAACACTGTGATTGATTGATTGATGGTTGCTTAACGTCCAGTGGCAAATATTTCATGCATATTCAGGACGAGAACAAGTTCACAATAAATACAATAGGTAGGTCTTGTCACAATAGAGGCCATCTGGGATGATGGTTGGGCAAATTTGGACTGCCACTGAAAAATTAGGGTATATTGGATAGAGACAGAAATTTTTCCTTGCAACAGGCCACCTACGGACCCCTCAAAGAGTTGTTGCAAGGGTTCTTAACGTGCAAAGAGCGTGGCCCTCTCTTTACACGAGGCATCGGATTTAACGTCCCCAATCTGACCGGACGTGACTGCGAACTTGATACATCCCGCACAGCCAAACGGACGCCCCACTTTGGCAAGCGTTTTACTGCCAGTCGGAAGAAGACCAAGTGACCATATTTCTATTCCCCAGTCACCCTTGGGGAGTCAAACACTGTGAAGTGACAAGTTAGTTCAAGACTAAACAACACATTATAAGTAACAAGTCTTATTTTGTGCTTTCAGTTAACTTTCGGACTAATTTAATTCGATAACTTGAATACTGTGCAGGTCATTCGTTGGCAGTTTATTTAGATAGGTGAAGTCTATATTCAGACCCGTCAGAAACTAAACAGAACTATATCGACCACAAGCGATTCATCTGAACAGTACTTAATTGACTGCTGACAATTAATCTAAAATTATGATCTTAAAGACTGAAAAAAAGCTGAATAACCGATTTATAAGATTTGTCAGATGATGTTTAAATCAAAACTGACCGTTTCACAGTAAACTTTGTGTACTAGTGTATTCATTGATATTCATCTGTATATATCTGTCGTGTCACGCTGTTTTCAGAGAATTGTTTATCGAGACTGAAAATTTGGATAAACATATTTGAATTTAAAAAGTGCAAAAAAAATACAGAAAAGAAAAAAAAAACTAATGATTTGTTTCTACAAACAAACACAGTGTAAGCGGTGAATATGAAAACAAAATCTTGTTTGAGGCTAAGAATCACGAAACTAAAAGTCATATGGTTTTGTTTCAATATGTTTGTATTGATTTATTGGTCAATTGACGTTTTATTGCTATTTTTATAAGAAACTTAACTATTTGATATATGCGATGATATCCCATCGTTCTAATATTAATGTAGAATATTTGTTTTTAATGATGTATTTCTGTGGGTTTGTTTCTATTTAAGAAAACTACTTGATTGATATGAGTCAAGCGGTCTGTTACTGTTGAACAAACCAGTATTAAAAGTCATGAAAATGCCGATAAAGTATCAATGGCAAAAATAATGTTGTAAACAGCTTGTTTTATACAATTACTGTTTAGTTGATGAATTGAACGAATAATAATCCTTTATTGTAATCAAAGAAGTATTTATTTGTCTATTTGTATTCAACAATTGACTGGTTCTAAATAGCGTAATATTGGAGTATTTTACATGAAGTAATTTATGTGTCGGAATGATATGATAAGAATGATTTTGATTCAATTTTGTAAAATAATGTCATTCACATATGGAAAATAAAGACATTATTTACGATATCGGTTCTCTAAACGTTTATCTTCAAATTTAATAGACTCATCATTGGCGTCTTTTATTGTTTAGTAATTATAAGATATAAACTCATGAGATAGCATATCACGGACACGTGATGTCATAACAATAATATGTTAGTTTTGTAGCTGAATAGATATACACTTTATAGATGTTATCAAATGGATTTGTCATAATATGTCCATAAATTTAGCTTACGATTGGTATACTATCAAAGAACTGATGTAATGTTTACCCAAAATATATATACCAACAATATATAATTACTGGCGAACGAGTCATGCATATTAATCTCCCTGTAGACTTGCACTTAATACCTTAACATGTGTCTTAGAAATATTGTGTACTTTTCAAAAACTTTACTTGTTCCTTTTAAATTGTTAAACTGCCATTTTCCCGATTTTGGAACAGGACATTTTAAGAAAAATGGTGGGTTGAACCTGGTTTTGTGGCTACCCAATTCTCGCTCTCTTATGGCAATGTTAAATATAAAGCTAAAATGATATCATTTTATTGGAGGTGACTGCTGTACCCATACTTTGACTATTTTATTTATTGTGTCTGTTAAATTAACGGATCATTGTAAATATAACGGAATTTGATGTGAATGTCATCAAAGTGAGAGGGTTAGCGTTATAAAACAAGGTTTAATCTACCATTTTCTACATTTGAAAATGCCTGTACCAAGTCAGGAATATGACAGTTCTTGTCCATTCGTTTTTGATGCGTTTTGTTATTGCCATGTGATTATGGACTTTCCGAATTGATTTTCCTCTAAGTTCAGTATTTTTGCGATTTAACTTTTTAAGCATATTTAGGACTATAAGATGTTTAAAAATATCCTTTTTTTTTAGTTTGTTTGAAGATAAAAAAAAATAGTGGGGGTCCAGGCACTGTATAAACAATGGAAATTCAATTCAATTTTTGATTTATCATTTTAAACTCTTCCAAATATAGACAACAGTAAATTACTATATTCAATAAAGGCAACAGTAGTATACCACTGTTTAAACTCACAAATCCATGGACAAAAAAACAAAATCGGGGTAACAAACTAAAACTGAGGGAAATGCATAAATATAAGAGGAGAACAACGACACAACACTACAATGTAACTAACACACACAGAAACGGACCAAGCATCAGACAAAATCCCACGAGAATAACAAATATAACATAAAAACCAAATACATGAATTTGGGATAGACAAGTACCGTGACACGTCTTATCGCAATGTCAATTTACACTCAAAAATAAGAGAAAACAAAAGATGCAACGTTAAATTGTAACACACACAGAAACGAACTATAATAGAACAATGGCCATATTCCTGACTTGGTACAGGACATTTTTAAAGGAAAAAATGGTGGGTTGAACCTGGTTTTGTGGCATGCCAAACCTCGCACTTTAATGGCAATGTTAAATATAACATAGAAATGACAACATAATATTACAGGACTACAATACAAATAAATAGGAAAACGTATTATACAAAGAAACACATGATTAATGAATAACAGAAAGCATCAGGTTTAAAATTTACTCCGCCAAAAACGCGCCTCGTCCACACAAGACTCACCAGTGACACCCAGACTAATTAACAAAACTAACAAAACCGATGGAATCGCATGAACTCCCAAAGCTGCTAAACTTGGTTCGTCAATGTTGTAAGCGTTATTCGCCAGGCAAATTCATACTCTGTCAAAATGATGCAAAATTGACGTACAAACACTTTCCCCGAATAGGAAATCAAAGTGAAAATAAGTGTATGTCGATGTCACAATTGATTGTGTATACAGTGACAGTGTTAAGTAGATGTCCCATTTTCCCTTCAAATAAATCCTCATCAAAACACTTTCCAATTTCTATTGCCGCTTGATGAGATCTACATTATTCTAGATTTAAAGCAAAATAGTTATCAAAGGTACCAGGATTAAAATTGGGTACGCCAGACGCGCGTTTCGTCTACATAAGACTCATCAGTGACGCTCATATCAAAATATTTATAAAGCCAAACAAGTACAAAGTTGAAGAGCATTGAGGATTCAAAATTCCAAACATCATCCATTTTCATAATAATGGTATGCTATCATTAACATTTTACACTCATGTACATGAATTTAATGTTAATGTTTATAATTATAATTTCATTCGTTTAAACGGGCAGTGCATTAGAATGAAATTAATTTCTCCTGGGTGTTTCATCATATGTAGCATAGAGGGCGTAATGTTTTTCCCGCTTCA
Source organism: Mytilus edulis (assembly GCA_019925275.1). Classification (NCBI taxonomy): domain Eukaryota; kingdom Metazoa; phylum Mollusca; class Bivalvia; order Mytilida; family Mytilidae; genus Mytilus; species Mytilus edulis. The sequence continues at coordinate 13,605,710 of CM034355.1, read as the reverse complement.
AAATTATTTTCGCGGTATTTTATTGCCTATGTAATCATTCAGCACGACATCGTCAATCTGAGCAGTCGAATTTTCTTGGTACACTGCCTATCTTGAATTTGACAATGGACCCAAATTCTCCATTACTTGATTACATTACTCCTGCATGGTGTTTCACAACAGGAAATTTTCAGCATTAGTAAACAACAATTAAAATTTCAACAGCAGCCCTTTCGAGAACCTCATCCCGGTTGTATATGCCTTTTCCCGTTTTATTGCAACATGTCCAGCACGAGCGGAAGTCAGTCTAAGTTTCAGGAAGGAGCCTGCTATGGTTATGGATAACCAATATTTGAGGAATAGATGCCTATTCAACCGGAAAGCAGTCGATAGGCCAAATACGGAATTATTTATATAAGATGAGTATTTAAATATTTCTATTGGTAGTCAATCGAGTGCACACTTTCTCACACACGACTATTTTGAATATGAACAAGGTCAGTCTAAAATTATCGTCAGAGATAGATTATAGAGACATTGATTTTTGGTATAACATTGGTTGTCATGATTTCATTACCGATACTATTTTACACGCTTATTAAATACATTTTATACTACACGGCTGTCCGTTTTGTTTACAAAACAACATACAGTGATTTTGTTTTAGAAGCTTTTGAAGATGTTTTGTTTAGAGGACATTATTATTGAATGAACTGATGAAAACCCATTGGTTTGCTAATTCACTTGCTACCTCTGTTCTAAACAATGGCAATGAAAGTTTTAATTATAGATATAGGTCATGTCAATTTACATCTATGGAAAACACCTTTGTATAATTTGAAGATATCTTGGTAGCTATGCAATCTAATTAAACAGAATTTTATTGTTTTAAGTTTGACATTCAGCTTATCACCATATAGATATACGATCTGCATTCTGATTATCTTTACTGGACATACATGACAAGGTATAATAGTTGAGACTACAAATCCTTGGATGAAAGTTCATATATTTTTATTCTCGTTCCCCCTTTTTTGATAAAGTTCTGCTTATTATATATTTACTAAAGTTACTTGACCACTATTAAATTGAGGTGAATGAAAAGAAATTTTTATGTATATAGATTATGGATTTGACACCGATTCTGATATTAGCGTGTGTACAGATATTGCCACATGAGTTAAACAAGACCTTATTGACCAAAGTGGTTGTGTCCATTTGGTCTCCCAGTTATACATTGATATATTTGGTTATTATATTGATACAGACAAAGCTATCCTAAGCATACCAGTTGAGACTGTCATAACTGTTTGATACCATAAAACAAGTTATAGTATCTTCAGGATATTTAGGTTATTTTATGGGAGAACTGTAGCTTCCGTTGGTCAGATTATATCAATTTCGTATATATGTCATAGGAATGTTGCTTATGTTATGATTGAATCATTAGTATTGATGTTAAATCCAGCCTATTCTTTGAATCTAATCTTGGACTTTCAGTTCAAAGTAAAGAGCAGCTTATACTTTGGCTGGTAAATCTTGAATGTGTTAATTCTAACATTTTGTATCCAATTTTTCGTGTCACACTATGTTTTAGTGATACCAGTGGAACTTGATATGGTGGATGTTCAGTAGAAAATCCTATTTAAGAATTTTGCTCATGGTATGTGTCGTTAATACGATGTACACTATAGTTCTACTTGGAAAGAACTTACGGCTGTTAAATGTATATGGCTTCTTTGACATATTTTACGAGATAAACAATTAATGGTTTACGAATAACCAAAACTTTGTTTCCATTGTTCATATAAGGGCAGTATGAAGCCTTATTTGCAAGATATTGCATATGCCATTTTTGTGACTTGTTTGAAGCACACTTGTTCTTAGAGGTTGAATGGATACCTAGGGCAAAGAATGAAATTGCAGACTATATAAGTCTTATCATAAATACTGATGACTGCCGTTATGCAGTACATATTTTTGAATATTTGGATTCCCTGTTTGGGTCCTCATGAAATTAATTGGTTTGTTATTCAGCATCGGCGTTGTCGTGCGACTATCCACTTTACAAAGTCTTTGGTATTTATTATAGCCTTTTATGGCGTGTATATTCAGAGTGTATATGTATACTTGGATATTTGGTACAAGTATTGGTTATACTTGGATATTTGGTACAAGTATTGGTTATACTTGGATATTTGGTACAAGTATTGATTATACTTGGTTATTTGGTGCAAGTATTGGTTTTATGTCTACATTGATGGGTGGTTTATACCAGGAGAATGATAAATGAAGTGGTGTCTATGTATTTTTTTTAATGGAAGATATAATTCACTGTTTTTAGTGTTTTCTTAAAGTCACAGTATGACGGCTAAATGTGTATTTATAAAAAGACAGTTTTCACAGTTATATAAATGCCAGAATATACCACAGAGTGAAGTTATATATATATATTGTTTCTCTAACATATTTTGCAGTGCTTTTAACTAGTTCCTAGCTACTATCATATCTTTTTTTTTATTTACTTTGTGTACACAATCATATGAAAAAAATGGTTATGGTAGAGTATGTAGAAATCCTTTTAATGTTTTATATACATTCATTGATGCGCTGGTACTTTGATTTCTATCGAAAGTTAACTTATCAATCATACGTTTCCTCCTTTGATCTTATTGCAAATGTATAAGATGACGATCATATAAAACCTTGTTTCTCTTATGGCAAAGCTCGATATGCTAAATATAGGTTGCACTTTGTAAATACGGCTGATTCACAAATAACGTTGTAAAATGTTCATAGATGTGTTTTGTTTACTTAATGGTTTCTAAATATGATCTATATGTTCCATATCGTAGAGACTTCCCTTGGGAACGTTACCAGTAAAAATACACATGCAAAGCGGTGAAATTAAATTCCGAGGAAGACTCAAAGTGAAGTGATGAATAGAACAAACTTTTGTATAAGTTTTAACTACTAGTATAAGAATTTCGGGGCATGTAAACTTTGGAAAAAAAATCCGTTAAACACTTCTAATCTTTTTAGACTTTGGAAAAAATAGTAGTGCATTTCAACTTTTCAATTTAAGAAATAATTGTTAACAAAACTTCATTGTAGAAGTAGCACAGTTTAAGTTGTAAAAAAAAAGGAGTGCCAATGGAAATTTTATTGTCTATATATACAGAATTGCAACCTATACTTACTGGAACTGCAATGAGATTATTACACATGTGTATTTTCTCCATTAGACTACGTCTATTCACGTTTCGGTATTACACATTAACCAACAGTTTTAGTCCTACGGGCACCAATTCAAACCTTCAATAGCATATTTGTTCATGTATCATTATGAATCACAGATAAACCAAACCCAGGAAAAATCTGTCTAATTCCATTTTTTTATTATTATTTCATCAATTTTTACTGCTACTTTGGTGTTTTTTTTTACATCTATCATGTTGAATATGTTTTCATTCGATCGTTTATAGGCTCAAAAAATTACATTAGGAAATAAAAAAAAAAATCAAGAATATGATATATATTTTCAGAATAACATATCTATAATTACAAAGGATTTTGTTACCTAATCAAGCATTTCTTATTCAATGGCAACAGTCTATTTGATTATTATGACGATCCCTCGTGCAATCTTTTAGTTCTCTAGACAGAAACACAAGGCAATGATGAAGTTGTAAATGGGAATTTTACGTTAAAAGTGGCGGGTATTCCATTAGTTTCACTAACACAATAGATTTTAATCATACTTGCTACTCTATCTTGTATTTTTGACCCGCCATTCTGTTTATTGACGGTGTCTTAATGGAAATAATGGAAGTAACTTGTGATGTGATAGCATTCGTCACGTGAACTGAGATTGTCGATCCAAGAAGATAATAAAACAAACGTGGGTTCAGAGTACTTGACCGATTTTCAAATCGCTTTATGGTAGATCAAGTGTATTTTAACAAACATCCATTCGGGGCATGTTGCAAATACTGTTTGATTGAAATTTATTTTACAAATTATCATTCAATATGCAACAGAAACATCAAAAATATTTTGTTTCAGAATTGTTTTTAATTTTTTTTTTTATTAAGGGCAGATAATTATATTAAATTTGATAAGGCAATTTTATTTATTTTTTAATTTACATGGTAATTCCGCGACCCCATATTTCAATTTGATATTTTTAAAATATATAAGTAACAGACTGATTGATTATATTATAAATTTCTATGTATTTTTCAAATCAATGTGTTTTATCCTATTGTAAAAATGCTTAACTATTCAAACGACAAAACTATCAGTTTGCGTGTAAAACAATGTATGTAACACTTATATTATCCACACATACAAACAAAAACCACCGACTAATTGACTCCTGAATCGGGACAGGCACATTCAGATGGTGGCGGTATTTAACATGTTTTTCGTCGCCTAACCTAAAATGTAACAGTGGTTTAACTGTTCAATATAAGAACACACTATAAAAACAGTTAAATAGAGCATTACTCATCAAAACGGTAAAAAGCATAAAAAAAAAGAGTTATGAGATGTAATAAAAGCTACCTATAATTCATATAATGTATATGTCAAAGTACTAAAACTATAAGTGTATTTACAATATACAAACTTTGATTTGAAGATAGCAGGTATGTGTTAATAAATAGCGCGTTACAAAGTCTGAATCTTTGGTTTTGTTTTGCAAGGTTACTTTACTAAACCATTTTACAGTTTAATTGTTCTTATGTTTTAAACTGTTGTAAGACCAGATACAGATACTTTTAGTAGACATAAGAATACGTGGTCTGTTAGCAAATGAGACGACTCTCCACCCGAGAAACAATGTTTAAAAAATAAACATTTTATAGGTCAAAGTATTAACCAATCAAAGTACCCTTTGAAGTGCAGATTGCATTTCAATTATGTGTAACATAACAAACTAACTAAACAATAAACTAATTAGACACCAAATGTAATAATACACCACTGTCCGGATTAGGAGGTTAAACCCTTGAAAACGTATTCAATCATATTACATTATGTATGGTCATAACCGCTGTCCATGTGTTCCTTGAATGTTTACATTAATTGCTGACAAAAAATTAAATGTGGTAAAAAAAACAGGTTATTATATATTTGTGCAGGTTACATGGGTTAGCACCATTTTCAAATTAAAATTTAAAGTAATATTTTTCAAGCTTTAGTGTGTAATGAAAAATCTTAAACATTGTTTTCTGTTTGTTTGAAATGAGGAAATCTTTGTGTGTGAAAATATTGATAGCAAAGAAACAACTGATGCTCGTTGAAAGTTCAGTGCAAGTTGATGTGAAAGCATGGTAAAGATAGCTAAAACGAGAAGACGTCAAGGGTGACTAGGGATTAGAAATACATGCATGGTTACTACTGGGCTACCGACCAACAGTACGGTAAACCTTTGGAATAATGTGTCGTCCATTTGGTTGTGCATGGAGTATTCACAGCAACATCTTGTCAGAAAGGGGAAGTTAAATCCGATGCCTCATATAGAGAGTGCTACACGTCCATCACGCTTAAAATCATTGCAACAACGTTTTTGATTGGTGCCAAATGTGGCCTCTCAAAAGGCTAAATTTGTCCTTCACTACTCAATTTACTCTTCTTTTCCAGTGGCATTCAAAATGTCCCGTTTGTCATTGCAGTCAACCCCTATTGTATTATTGTATCACTCTGATAAGTAACGTAGTCTTCAACAAATTATTGTACGTAATAAAAGATACATTATGAAATGAATTGGAATATTCATAAAAGTATTGCCGACTTGTCGTTGGGTATTTTCTAACATATAAAAAGGTAAATCACAAAAAATACTGAACTCAGAAGAAAATCAAATCGGAAAGTCCCTAATCACATGGCAAAATCAAATGACAAAACACATAAAAAACGAATGGACAGCAACTGTCATATTCCTGACTTAGTACAGGTATTTTCAAATGGATAAAAATGGTGGATTAAACCTGGTTTTATAACGCTAAACCTCTCACTTTGTACGACATATTAGTTTTCGTTAATTTGATAAGTTTATAAATTAAAATTATTTTATAATTTATCATATCCTAGTCTTTAATATCTGATGGTTTTCTCAAGGAATGAGATCTTTCTGTTAACTACAATAGTTTACCTCCACGTCATTTAGATTGAAGTCTTGTTAATCATAACAAATCTCTTTATGTTCTTTTCAAATGATGTTAAGAGATGTCTTATCCTGTCAGACGTCAATGAATATACTTTATTAATTAAAAAATCTGCGGAAGATAATGAAATACAATACAAACTCATCTGTCAAACACAAACCGAAAATCCATTATGTGTGATGCTTTAAAGAAAATAATAAAAACAAGTATAAGATCCCGTGTCCATATATAACTATGTAATTCAATACCGATTATTTTTTGCTAAAAATATATAATATAGAAAAAATACAAACGTAAGGAGCACCCTTTATCCCCTAAAAGTTGGTTTGCAAATGTTTCAAAGTTTTTGAAAAAAGATGGATGATAGTAAAGGATGTTTAGTATGTCGATCATATACCTGTTCTCTTATCTTTTTATTCCATTAGATTTCGTAGCTTCAAATACTTAAACTGTTCTAGCTGCAGCATTACTATGTGTCCTATGTTTACATAATATCTGTTGAAGTTATCTTTATTGTGGTAAAAGTTTTGTGACCCATGACCATTTTTCATTCAATCAGTTTATGTATTGTACGTATAGGTTTATACTTGAAGCTGTGTCATTAACAGTAACATAGGATGCCTATTAAAACAATCGTTATTTTAAAAAAAATGTCAACTTTGACAAGATTGTTTGTTAGCTGACAGAAATAATGACCATTTTCCGTTCAATGATCTCAGTATGATGAACTTATAATGTAAAAGTAAACAGCTATTCACGGACGAATATACAAGATAGTAGACATTGCTCTATGGTCGAGTTGTTGTCGCTTTGACACATTCCACATTTCCTTTCTCAATTTTATTCCATTATTTGTTACTTCTGTCAATGGTCTGGAAAGAGATAGCGTTTTGTTTCCGAGTGTAGCTAATGTCTTACAGACAGAGAATGTCACAATGAAATACGGAAATGATTTCTAAAATCAAGGTTAATCAAACTATATCTTCTAACAAGTCGAACTATTGACGTTAATAATGTATAATTATTGACTAGGTATGAGTATAATAGTTAATTTGTTGTCCCGGAGATCCAACTATTGTCCTGAGGCGTAGCCTAGATCAAAAGTTGTATCCGAGGGGACAATAATCTTACTGTTTAACGAATATCCAGTCAATAAGTGTTTTATTATATCGAAAAATACAACAGATGGTGGTGATCAATCAAGTATCGTAACATAAAAAGCAGAAACCCAACCATTACGTCCACTTCATAAATATTCTTAAATGGTTAGACTGCGTTTTGCACTGACGTTAACCCTAGATACAATCAGTAAAACGCAACGTCGTTACTCCCGCGGTATTTTCAAAATCCTTCAATCCCGTAGCTGCATTGGAAATTCCACGAAATATAATGACGTTTGCGGTCAAATAGTTTCACCCAGGTCCCATAGTTGGAAATTTAGTACCTGTCCAATAGTTCCAAGTTTGTAATTTGAAAAATAGTGAAAATATTGTGTACTTATTCTATATAGAAAATGTTAATTGAGGTATAACAACATTAACTATATGCTGCCCATTACAGACTTGATCTTGATTTATTGCGGGTTGTTGTCTATCGATGTATACAACACACACTTCTAATGTGGAGATATCATTTGCAAATGTCTTCTTTACAAATATTAAGCCAAACGATAAAAAAAACACATCAAAGAACATGTAATAGATATTTTGAAATTAATATTTAAAATGGTATACTGGTGTTTGATCAGTTGATGATTAAAAAGTTTTCATGTATTTCATGTATTTTCTTTAATTAACCGATTTTGTTTATTTCTCACATTTGCAGTAGTAACTATTTTACTGTGTCGTCGGTGACCTATATTTTTTATTATTTTTTTCAAACAAACTGTACATAAACTAATTAAATGTAAAATTTAAGCGATTTCTTTAATTTAGTTCTTTTTTTTATTTCGATATTACCAATATTTCTCTAACAGAAAAAATGGACATTAACAAAAATGTATACTTTTTTCGGAGGCAGATTGTGAGCTTAAATGAACGGTGACCCCATATTTTTATTTTATATTTTTATTAGGTATAAGATGAAGTTTAATCATAGAAAAAAATTGCAAAATCTTATGTTAGAAAAAAAAGTTGATTTAGACCCGCGAGCCCCCTTAATATGTTTATCATACAACTTTTTTATTCCTTTTTGATTTCATGAGTATTCATAGCTTCAAATGTGCAAACTAGTCTATAGCATTTCTATACTGCCTATGTTTTTCATAATATCTATTGAAAACATCATTATTGTTTTAAAGGGTTTGTGAATCATGAACCGTTTCATTGTAAGTATAGGTTTATTAGTGAAACTGTGTCACTAACGATAATAGTTGATGCCAATTAAAGAATTGTTATTAAAACAGAATGTCAACTTTGAAGAAGAAGAAAAAATAGCTGACATATATAACGACCATTTTCGTTGAACGATCTGAGAAGAATATGATTATAATGTAATAGTATACAATTATTTAAGGCTAAATAACGACTTTGAATATACAAGGTGGCAGACATTCCGTGATTTTCTACTAATGTTAATGGTTTATAAAAAGATTGCATATTGTAACTAATGTCTTACAAACAGCAAAGGTCACACTGAAATACGACAATGATTTCAGTTTATTGTTCTACACTCACGGTCATAGAATAAATTAATAGAAATTGACAAGTCAAAACCTTTACTTCAAAAATAAAAGGAAAAAAAGGCGATTTGGTGTCACGATATCACAGTAGCATGGGTTCGAATCCACACACGTTTTCTTTACAAACCATTACGCCATATGATATAAAAACACAACAAAAACACACAGTATATATATTGTAAATGATAACCCTTTAAAGTGTAAAGTAACAAAAATAACAAACTCTGAGGAAAATTAAAAACATTAAGTCCGTACCAAATGGCAAAATCAAAAGCTCATCAAGTGAATGGATAACTGTCATATTCCTGTCATGTACAGGCATTTTCTTATGCAGAAACAGTATCCTGGTGTTTGAATGGCTGATAATTAGAGCAGTTTCCATTTATTGTCTTTAGTAAGATGAATTTGTTCATATGTGTCACCATCGCAGTAATATATTCACAAAATTTACTTTTTTTATTGTCCCTGTCGTGGTTATTCCTCTTTTGTCTTGCACGTACTAGCCTTAACGTATGGTCATGTTTGTGCTTCATTACAAGCAATTGTTTCTTTCTAACGACTTGGTATCGTCGTTAAGATAGATTGGTGACACAGTGTGGTAGTGACCTACTCCAATATATATGGGGTTAGAAATTTTCTGTGGAGATCCTTGCCGATATGGAATTCACGGACCCAATTTATAAAGTATAAATTAACCAGCAAACTATATTACTAATATTACTCATATCAAATGAAATAAGTATTGTTCGTATAACACGACTAATATTTTACACATTATTTGAAACAAGTGAACATATTTTTTTGAACATTTAAAGAATATTCAGGATACTGCAGCATCAAACATGATTTTCTGAGTTTAAATTTCCCCCCCCCCCCTCATTTTGTTTCCAAACCCGCTAATGTTGCTCCCTTATATTTGTTAATTTTTTGTTTTTTTTTTTAGTATTCCACCAGTTTCTTTTTAATGTCCTGTACCAGTTCAGAATATGGCAGTTGTGATCAAATAGCACGTTTCTTCGTTTGTTGACGTTTGTTTGTAGGAGTTTAGTGTTTCTATTGTTCCCGTGTTTTCCTCTTATAGTTGATGTGTTTCCCAAGGTTTTGGTTTGTGACCCAGATCTGTACCAGTTAAATCGATTTATGACTATTCAACAGCGGTTTACTGCAACTATCAACTTTTTAAAACTTTTGATTCGTGCGATGAATAGGGAAAAGATGCTCTGAAAGCAATAAATTAGATGCATATTGTTATAAACGATGATTTGAAAACAATATATAATGCTTCATAGACAGATATACTGAGGGTAAAAGCATACATCAGTCAGGGAAGAAATTTAATTGGAAGTAAAATTGATTCCGGCTTAAAATAACATTTGATATTTTGTAATCAAAACTGTTTGATTCAAAAAATAGGCACACATGTTAAATACATGTATTAATAGACATTACAAAGAGATTTTAATTTGATTTAATTCCGCTGTGATGGTGTTTTTAGCTTATTCACAGTTGGTTTTTTTTTCGGATGTTACATTTAAATGTTGATTGTCGGTATATACTTTCTCAGAATTATCCTATACTTTTCGATAATGAAGCTGTTTCTGTATTTCATAACTAGAATAGAAAGTATAAGTCACTGTTCTATTTTTAAACTACAAGTCGTTTAAAATTGCCAAAATTGGCATAGACTGTTAAAAAAAAACACTTTTGTGAATAAAAAAAAAGTCTATGAGATAGAATTTTGAAACAAGAGACGAGATCGAACCATTTCTAAGTAGCAACATTCCAGCAGCACCTGCATACGGGGTATATATCTCCCAATTGATACGATATCCCAGTGCTTGCATTTCCTATCATGATTTTCTTGATAGAGGGTCACTGCTCACAAGGAAGCTATTAAACCAAGAGTTCCAAATGGTGAAGTTGAAATCATCCCTTCGTAAATTTTACGGACGCCATCACGAGTTGGTTGACCGTTATGGAATAACCGTTTCACAAATGATATCGGATATGTTCCTTACGTGGTAACTACCATCCCCTTTCCTTTCATGAATGTGACCTACCGAATTAGACTATTTACCGGATTTGTAATCGCATAAGCAACACGACGGGTGCCACATGTGGAGCAGGATCTGCTTACCCTTCCGGAGCACCTGAGATCACCCCTAGTTTTTGGTGGGGTTCGTGTTGTTTATTCTTTAGTTTTCTATGTTGTGTCATGTGTACTATTGTTTTTGTACTTAATATTTTTAGCCATGGCGTTGTCAGTTTGTTTTAGATTTATGAGTTTACTGTCCCTTTGGTATCTTTCGTCCCTCTTTTGTTTTCTTTCTATTAGTAATCAAATGAAATTTTCTCAATCATTCCAGTATGAAATATCTCGTATAAGTGGTTTCTCCCCTAAAATGGTTAAGTTGAAACATCAGGATTGATTCTAACAAATCCCCCAAAAAACAGTTTTTAAAATGCATAAATAACTTAGTTTTTTCTGTACACATAAACAGTCTGACACATAGATTGCAAATTTGATTCAGTATTTGAAGATGTATACATAGAACTATCTCGATTATGTACTGATATTGTACAATCAAAAATGGCGGTTTACAGTAAATAAACCTTAATGTTTTTAAAGTAGTTGATAAACGTCATACGTTCATGCAAATTTTATTTTACAAACGAATACACTTGCTCTGATTGAACGCTGTTTGTCTATTTTTTTTAATTTATTTTTTTAATTATTTTATCATTGCCATTGTAAAACTTTCTTATGGTTTATAAATACCGAACTCTATTTCGTTATTTACTAGTGAAATAGTTAAATTGGTCAATGATTCATATAATTGTTCGACTCTGGTAATTTATTTTAAGAGCTTGAAATATTACATAACACTTGTGCATTGTTAAAGAATGAGTTTTAACTTTTTTCATTGTCATTAGAATCAGTGATAAAGAACAAAAAAGCATCAAAATATCAAGACATATCACACAATACATACAAAAAAGGTAATTTGAAACATTTCTCTCATCTTTGTTGTGGATTATGGCTGGGGATGGATGAAAATACATGCTGTTTGATTTGTCGACCGTACAACTTTTTTCCATTTCATATTGATTTCATTAGATTTAATGTTCTTCCCTATTTAAACTGGTGTCGCTATAGCGTTTCTATATATATCGTATGTTAACATTATGTTATTTTAATTTATAATTATTCAGTTTTAAAGGATTCATAAATTAAACAGTTTTCAATTAATTAAATTATGCTGACGGTCTTTCAGAACAAAAAAAATAAACATAACGGCATCTCTTTTCTTAGGGTGGGTGGGAGGGACAAGCGGGTGAAGTTTATTTATGAATACCTTGACAATATCAATTACTGCTTTAAAATTATTTTAAAAATAATCAAGTATACCCTCATGCAAAGATCTGATTCCTTTCACGGATTTGGCTATACTTTTTGGACCTTTTGATTATAGCTCTTCATCTTTTATATATGCTTTGGATTTCAAATATTTTGGCCATGAGCATCACTGAAGAGACATGTATTGTCGAAATGCGCATTTGGTGCAGGAAAATTGGTACCGTTAATGTTATTACTACCACTGGATCGATGCCTCTGTTGGTGGACTTTTAGTCCCCTAGGGTATCACCAGCCCAGTAGCCAGGACTTCGGTACCGGCATGAAAATACGGATTTTTTGTGTTATCAAAATTTACTGTTACAAAATGTTAGAAATTATTATATGTTAAGGAATGTATCTCCCTCATGCAAAGCTCTGATTCCTTTCACGGATTTGGCTATACTTTTTGGACCTTTTGGATTATAGCTCTTCATCTTTTATATAAGCTTTGGATTTCAAATATTTTGGCCACAAGCATCACTGAAGAGACATGCATTGTCGAAATGCGCATCTGGTGCAGGAAAATTATTACCGTTAATGTTATTATCTAAGTTAGAGGTCAATAAAATTAGAACTTCACAAGTCAAAACTTTTACATAAATAATACTAATAAATTTTGTGGTGGCCATTACATGCTTGGTTCTGGATTTATTGCAGTTCGCTATCTAGTGATTGATACATAAAACTTATCTCAAGTTCCGTTTTGGGGCTTTTTTTTTGTGTTTGCAAATGTCCTATTTAAAAACCTTAAGCCAAACGATATAATAACAAAACATAACACGTTATAGATGTTTTCAAAATAATTACTACTTAAATCAATATCCGTGTGTTTGATTGGCTGTCGATTAGAGTATGTTAAGTATACTTTATTTCATATGATGAATTGTGTACTTTTCTGAAGTATGTCCAGTGCACGATGTTTTGTCGATATTAAGTATCAACATCTCAATGTCAACTTTATAGTGTCGTTATTGTGTTAACATTGTATCCTATCTTTATGTTCTGTACCTTTGCGTTTACATTGTCCACATCGTATATTCGTGATGTTAACAATGTCGTGTCAACATCGTAATTATGTTGTATATCGACTCTATAACTTTCTGCTTACATCGTTGACATCGTATACATCGTGATGTTGATAATATCGTTTTTACATTGTCAACATTGTATATATGTTGTGAACCAAGTCTTTACGTTTATATTTAATCTTTGTGTTTACATCGTTCATTTCGTATACATCGTGATGTTAACAGTATCGTGTCAACATCGTGTTTATGTTGAATATTAAGTCCATCCCTTTCTGTTCACATCGTTCACATCGTATGCATCGTGATGTTGACAATATCGTTTAAACATCGTCAACATCGTATAGATGATGTGAACCAAGTCTTTATCTTTGTATTTACATCGTTCACATCGTATACCTCTCTATATATAAGAGTTAAAACAATGTAAACGATGTTGATACAACATCGTGTTAACATTGTATACATCGCAATGTTAACAATGTCAACGATGTAAACAATATATATAAGGGTTCAAACAATATAAACGATGTTGACACAACATCCTGTTAACATTGTATACATCGCGATGTTAACGATGTCAACAATGTAAACAAAATATAAGAGTTGAAACAATGTATACGATGTTGACACATTATCGTGTTTACATTGTAGATATTGCAATGTCTACAATATTGATTAATCATCGTGCACTTGACATGGATGACTTCCCTGAGGGTATCACAAGCCCAGTAGTCAGTCCTTTCTGTGCTGAAACGAGTTATGATTGATATTGTAACATTTATAAATTAACTGTTTACAAAATTTTTGAATTTTTTGGAATATTAAGGCTTTTCTACCTCAGGATTACCTTAGCTGTATTTGGCAACACTTTTAGGAATTTTGGATCTCAATGCTCTTCAACTTCGTACTTTATTCGGCTTTTTCAACTTTTTAGGATTCGAGCGTCACTGGTGAGTCTTTTGTAGACGAAACGCGCGTCTGGCGTATATATAAAATTTAGTCCTGGTATATATGATGAGTTTATTTACAACCACTGGGTCGATGCCACTGCTGGTGGAGATTTATTTCCCCGAGTGTACCACAAGCCCAGAAATCAGCCCTTTCTGTGATGAAATGAATTATCATTGATATTGTTATATTTATAAATTAACTGATTACAAAATTTTGATTTTTTTAAATACTAAGGCTTTTTTACCTCAGGCATAGATTACCTTAGCTGTATTTGACAACACTTTTAGGAATTTTGGATCTCAATGCTCTTCAACTTCGTACTTTATTCGGCTTTTTCAACTTTTTTGGATTCGAGCGTCACTGATGAGTCTTTTGTAGACGAAACGCGCGTCTGGCGTATATATAACATTTAGTCCTAGTATCTATGATGAGTTTATTTACAACCACTGGGTCGATGCCACTGCTGGTGGAGATTTATTTCCCCTAGGGTATCACAAGCCCAGTGACAGCCCTTTTTGTGCTGAAATAAATTATCATTGATATTGTTATATTTATAAATTAACTGTTTACAAAATTTTGATGTTTTTAAATACTGAGGCTTTTTTACCTCAGGCATTGATTACCTTAGTAGTATTTGGCAACACTTTTAGACATTTTGGATATCAATGCTCTTCAACTTCGTACTTTATTTTGGCTATTGTCAATTTTTTGGGATTCGAGCGTCACTGATGAGTCTTTTGTAGACGAAACGCGCGTCTAGCGTATATATAAAATTTAGTCCTGGTATCTATGATGAGTTTTTTTCTACCATCACAGAAGTGTAGACATAAAAATGACATTTTTTTTACTACAGGATCTGTCGTGGCTTTCCAAAACGTTTATGATCGTTCTAATACAATGACTGTTTTTCTCCACCAACTTGAAATAAAAAGTTAATTAAAAATAATTACACGTTCATATGATAATCGTAACCATGTGTTTTGATACTCGATAGTTTAAAACAAATAATTCATTCAAAGGAGAGGTTAATTGCGAGAGATATCCCGTCCGAAGATTATTTATCTGTTCAATAAATGCAAATATCTAACTAATCTACTTATCCTCTATTTCAAAAGTTCGTCTATTCCTTCGTGTATAAAGACAAGAACATCTCGCAGTCCTAATAACGTACTGGAACCTTAGAACAGTATTTGTGTTTTTATAAACTGATCAAAACATTTACTAATTTTCTTTTTATCTACCTCAGGAATAAATTTTTGGTCCTCAATGCCCTACAACTTCGTTTCTTATTTTTCGTATTACCCTTTTTCTTATTCGATCGTCACTGATGAGTCTTTTAAAGACTAAACGCGCTAAAAAAAATAAATCCTGATATTTGTGATGAGTTTTTTGTACGATTTCAATTAAAAAAAAAGAATCTTGCACGAATAGAGAAACGATTTTTAGAAGTATTCTTCAAATATTTTCTTTCTTGCATTACAAAGTTTGGTTGATGTTCTAATCAATTGTTTCATGGTTTGGTCATAAATTATTGTTTGATGGTTTGGTCATATATTATTTTTTGATGGTTTGGTCATATATTATTGTTTGATGGTTTGGTCATATATTATTGTTTGATGGTTTGGTCATATATTATTGTTTGATCGTTTGGTCATATATTATTGTTTGATCGTTTGGTCATTTATTATTGTTTGATGGTTTGGTCATATATTATTGTTTGATGGTTTGGTCATATATTATTGTTTGATGGTTTGGTCATATATTATTGTTTGATGGTTTTGTCATTAATTATTGTTTGATGGTTTGGTCATATATTATTGTTTGATCGTTTGGTCATATATTATTGTTTGATCGTTTGGTCATTTATTATTGTTTGATGGTTTGGTCATATATTATTGTTTGATGGTTTGGTCATATATTATTGTTTGATGGTTTGGTCATATATTATTGTTTGATGGCTTGGTCATATATTATTGTTTGATGGTTTGGTCATATATAATTGTTTGATGGTTTGGTCATATATTATTGTTTGATGGTTTGGTCATATATTATTGTTTGATGGTTTGGTCATATATTATTGTTTGATGGTTTGGTCATATATTATTGTTTGATGGTTTGGTCATATATAATTGTTTGATGGTTTGGTCATATATTATTGTTTGATGGTTTGGTCATATATTATTGTCTGATGGTTTGGTCATATATTATTGTCTGATGGTTTGGTCATATATCATTGTTTTATGCTTTGGTCATATATTATTTGGAAAGTACAGATAAATACATTACAAAGTCGTTTCTGGTATTTTCGTTTATTTTTCGTAAAAACGGAATTAGAGTTTTTCTACTCTTAGCAATTTTGGAATGTAATCGTTCTTTCAACTTAACAAGCAAATAATTGATAATTATTCGTATAACACCATTCATTGTTACATAAAATTTGTAATATGAAATAATTTTTTCATAGCATATAAAGTATATTTAGAATACTGTAGCACCAAGCAAGTTTTCCTTCGTTTTATTCCGTTGCAGTCATTTACAAGTTCCCGCCGATTCTGCTATTCTATATTTGTTTTGTTTTTTATCACTCTATTTAAAATATTTGATTCATGACATGAATCGAGAACAGGTGCTATGAACGCAATAAATAAAGATGCATAGTGTTATTTAAGATGAGTTTAACTATCATATAATGCGTTATAGACCGATAAACTGAGGGTATGAACATACATCTTGCATGATGGAAGAAGTTTAATTGAAAGTGAAATTAAATCCGCTTTAAACTGATATTTGATATTTAGTCGTCGGAATTTTCTGATTCGAAAATTAGGCTCAAATGTTAAATATATTAAAAGTAATTGATTTAATTCCGCTGTCATGCTGTTAGAACTAGTTTTCTATCTTAAGATTTTTTTTCAGATATAACGTTAAATTGCTGATCGAGTAGTGGATAAAGCATACAAAAGTTCCCGCATATTTTATTAAGACAACGAACAAATTTGCTTTGTTTGAAGAGTAATTGAAATCTTTTGGTCAACAAATATTTTATGTTTTTTACATTTTTTACCTTAAAGTTAATCAAATTGTATATTGGTCGTGTCATTCCAAACATTAATTTATAATGTACTACCATAAAAGTGAGAATGGAAATGGGGAATGTGTCAAAGAGACAACAGCCCGATTAAAGAGCAGACACTACCAGTTAAGTTGTTCAGTTGGTCCACTAAAATAAATGTTGATCTTAATTTAAAACACAAACAAACAAACATAATTCATACATTATTCTAAATGGTAATACATTGGTAGTTTGTGTGTATTATTTTGTTCTCTGTTATAATAACATGTAATTACAAAATGTGTTTTGTTTGTTCTTTCAGGTCAAATGATACCATTCCTTGAGATTCTTGTGACACATGCGTCTATTCTTATCATGCTTGGTATAAGCTATGGTCGATATTTTGCAGTGTGTTATCCTTTAGAAAGTTATTCTACATGCAGTCGAAGCCGCGCCTTTATGATGATGGCGTCTGCATGGATTTTGGCTGGAATTTCAGCTATGCCATTCATATTCATGTCACACACTGAAACGGCAAAATTCACAAATGATAACACTGAGGTAACTGTTTGTCGGACACATATTTCTCAAGTTTGGCAACGAATATTTATCGTTGTTAGTTTTGTTGTTTTCTTTGTGATTCCGTGCTTTATTCTAGCTTTCGTCTATTCAAGAACAATATACACAGTTATTACAGAATCGAAGAAAATCGAAAATGTGACAAATGTATCGAAACAAAACTCAATGAAATCAAGACAACAGCTAGTTGTTATGCTGTTGATGATAGTCATTCTTTTCTTTTTGTTGGTTCTGCCCATGCGCATAGTTATATTATGGCTAGTATTCGGGGATCCTCGTACTATTGGATCTCTCGGTTTCGAAGGTTATTATAACATTATTTGGATCGCCCGGGTGTTGCAGTACACTAACAGTGCAGTGAATCCTATAATATACAACGTTTTTTCTATCAAGTTTAGGAAAGCCTTTGCTAAACTTTTATTTTCAAACAAACGCCAAAAACGGCAGCTTTCGTTGACAAGCAATGGCGGAAGAACAGCTATTAGATATAGTTTTGTTAAAACTTCAATAAAAGAAACAGAATTTCATTAAAAAAAAACGCTCAATGACGTCATACAATTACTCTTTTGTACTATGTATTATATATATTTTGTTATTTTGGGTTTGTAGATAGCAATATAAACCTTTACTATAGTATATGTTTTATTTCTTCGCACCTTAATAGACGATTTTGAGCTTTTCATTTTCTTATACATTTGTGCACTGTTGACGATTGGGGTTTTATATGTAATTTTTGTCGTGTGTTTGCTTTCTTTTGATATTACTATTGAAAAATTTACTTTTATTCATAGACATTCAAGATATCAAATCAGGAATTTCATGAATGTTTTCATCATATTGGTTCATTTGTATTCTTCGGAGTTTAGTTTGGTGTCAATTTTGTTGAACTAGTAGCCTTTTATCGTTTAGGGGCCAGATGAAACTTGCCTCCGTGAGCAAGATTTGCTTGCTGCATTAGTAATAATAATAATAATTATAATATTTTATAACTTATTTGGATTAAACCAATTTTCAATAAGGCTCAACTATGAATAAAACATAATCAATCTACTATTACACACTTATAAAAAAATAGGCGTATATAAACACATATATATAAACAACGAATGAATGATTTACACTAGTAATTTTTGGCCCTTTATAGCTTGTTGTTCGGTGTTGGCCAAGACTCCTTGTTAAAGGCCGTACATTGACCTATAATTGTTTACTTTTATAAATTGTTATTTGGATGGAGAGTTGTCTCATGGGCACTCATATCACATCTTCCTAT
This sequence comes from Mytilus edulis, assembly GCA_019925275.1. NCBI lineage: Eukaryota > Metazoa > Mollusca > Bivalvia > Mytilida > Mytilidae > Mytilus > Mytilus edulis. The sequence continues at coordinate 13,586,604 of CM034355.1, read as the reverse complement.
ATATATCAACTAAGTATATATAAAAATATAATGACTTGGATGATTATTTGAATACTGTAACAGATTAATTTTTTTTTTTTTTTTTTAATTTCACCGGATAGTGAATTTCACACTTTTGGACCATTAAAAGAAAAACTTGATTTGTATAATTTTGTATTTAAATTTAGGGACAATAAAATTATCTGATGATAAAAGTGGAGTAATGTACGAATGTTTACTAATTATAGGCATAATACGATTGGATAAATATTTGATCCTTAAGTTTATAATTCAATTGATAGTTTGCGTTCGTTTAAAAGATTCTATATGCCCTTTTTTGCAATTTTAGTAAACTGTCAACTAAAAGTCCAAATGAGAAAGAATATAAGCATTGTGAAATAGAATTCGTGCATTATGATTCAAGTATTTCTTAATTCTTTTCAATAAAGTTTAGTATTAACTTTTTTGATTATATGATAAATTTGATCATACTTTGAAAAAGTTGCGTAAAAAAAACAAGGTCTTTTTCAAAGTGACTTTCATTAATTTGTTGGCCATTAATTGATATATTGTGTCATTGCACATAACAATTAAACCTAGACACATTGTCTTATTTTTTGACAAGTTAACCAACATTTTATGTTGTTCAACCCAATGACAAATACTTTCTAATATAACATTGAGTGTCTGACTTATATGCCTTTTGTCCTTTTTAATTGAAGACATATTGGTGGCTCTTTGGTCGGGGTTATTGTCTCTTTGGCAAATTACATTTTCTATTCCATGATTCGTCGTCTCATTTCAGGAAATCCAGGAAGGATTTAACATATACTGATTTACATCACTAACGACTGACCTGACGTATATATGTAAAACATAAAGAGATGTACATGGTAGATTGCTAATGAGACAAAAGCAATAATTTTACTAATGACAAAGGACGGGTATGTTAAAAACTATAGGTTTCGGAAAAAAAACGTCCCATATATAGTTTAAGCTATAAAAAATGACCTATTTGGACAAATTGAACTAATTGAATCAAGACAATCAGCGGTCTGATTTTTGCTATAAATGATTAACACTAAATAACGATAGCAGACAACAACCAACAACTAACACTGGGTTACAGTTCTTGACTCCGGACGTGCAGATAAGGAATGTGGCGCAGTTAAAACATGTTTGTGAGCGCCCATCCATCCATAGTAAATGAATGTTGTATGTTTCAATAGCCTGCTGATGAATTTTTCACGATAAAAGTCGATTGTATTATGTTGAATCAACATACACATATTGCAGTTTCAACAGTGAATCTCTCATGGGTCAACAGCCAGGCATTGAAATGTTCACAATGAATGTTACAAATATCAACAGCCACATATGGATATTTTCGGAGTTAGAATTATAGATTTTAACAGCTAAATACTTTGAAAGTTAAACTACCTATGTTTAACATTCAAATATTTACCTTTTAATAAGAAAAATCACATGACCACCTCAACATTTATAAAAGGAGCGTCGATGATGTAATGGACTATCCACCGAATTCATGAACGGTAATACAAATTACCAGAAAGCAGTTCAACAACCAATACAAACTACCAACGAAAAATTATTACTTCCACTTACACCCAACAACAATTACTATTAAAATTAAAAAACAATTGTTAGAGAACAATTGCAGGTCTTTGCAACAAAAACAATGTGTTTTAATATGAAAATTGTAAAATTAAGTTAAAAATGTCATTTCAATCATAAAATGATAGCTTATTGTACGCTGATTTCAAAAATATATGGTTTCTCTACTTTTTTTCTAAATAAGGGAGATGGTTTGTTACTTCCGGTTTGAAAAATGTTACTTCCGATAATATTTAAATATTTACTTGACACTGATTCCAAAAATATCTGGTTCTATATACTTTTATATTAATAAAGTACAAAAAAATAGCTACTACCGCTTCACACAAGGTCACTTTCTGTTGTTTTTTCAAGGTTAAATGGTTTGATACCTTTTGCCTAAAGTCTCATGGCTTTATCATGTATACATGTGAGGTAAAAGCAAAGGTCAAAATCTAGAATGTCAAACTAAGCTATGACCTTGAGATCAATTTCAAGGTCATAAACCAACGACCTCAAATCAAACGACCATAGGTCTTAATTATATTTGGTTAATGAGTTATCACCACACGCATATTTTTAAATACAAGATGGGAGAAAACTCCCTTTTATGTTCAACGTACCCTTGCAATCAAAATTTACATGGTACGACATGTCGCAACTAACAATTTAGTAAAAATAATCTTATATATTTTTTTGGAATAAGTGGATTAAGCCAAATTCAAAAATTAGAACATGACCTTGACCTTTGACCTTGAACTAAATTTCAATTTTTGGACCAATGACCTCAAATCAAAAGATCCTAGGTCTCTATCACTTACGGTTTACAAGATAGAATTGCATATCACTTATATCAAATGCATATGAGGAAATAACTCTCATAGTGAGCGCTCATATCACTTCGGTCAAAATAGGACAAATCATGCAAAGGATATAACGAGCAATTTTATAAAATAAATTTGTCATAATCTCATACGGTTGCGAAGGAGTAGTGGACACAAGGAAAACAGTGTTTGGGGAGATAACTCCTACAAAGAAAAGTATTCGGTTACACAGGGTAAATTTCAAATGCGCATAAACTGATCGATATCATATACTAAATATCTAAGCGACATATTGCGAAACAAATATTTATCGCAAGAACAAAATTAGGCAGAAGAAAAAAAATAATCAGAAGAAAAACAATAGGTCTTTCCACAAATAGAACCTCGGGGGAATTATTCAGTTTTTGAAAATTTGTATTTCTGAAACTAGATCAAAAGTCTAAAGATTGCACTATTTTATACATCACTTGTAAATAAAAATATCATGTGAGCGACACATGCTCATTGGAGCCTCTAGTTTATAATTACCAAGATGATTGATTTCTTAATTGACAACTTATTGGTTACGTTTGGTGGACGTGTAACAAACTATAGGTATTTCAATGAGAACAAACTGTGGCCATCTTCTTGCCTAATTGTTACTAGTACTGTATTCTTATAAGGCTGACTTCATAAGTGAACTTCTTAAGAAGAAAGAAAAGAAGTTAGCAGTATTCTGTAACTTCATTTTCCGCTATATATATATATATGATGTTCTCTCACTGAATAATTGAAGTTATATCAGGAAAGCAGTACAATTGCAGTTGCAAATGGTTCCCAAGGTCATGTTCAACGTAGCTGTCGGGTGGCTGTAAAACAGGCAAATGTATATCTGCTTAGCTAAATTTGCCCATGGTGTCATGTTAGCTTATGTTAACTTATTATAATACACTGCATTCGACTGAAATCTTCTAAAATTTCAACATCAGCACAAATAAAGACTTGCAAAAAAAAAGAAAAACAAACACAATACAAATTTCAAAATGCATACACTGAGTGATATCTACTAAGAAAATAAACAAATAAATAAATAAGAGAAAATAGTAAATGTAAAAAAAACCTGACAAATGACAAAAACATTTCAAACTAACAAAGCCAAAGAAAGGGATGTTTGAAAAAAAAACATTTGAAACAGAAGAAGTTACAAATACAACTCAAAGATAGTGGGTTTTACAAGTTATTATCTTTTTCTCCACAAAAATTGTACAAGTAATTACTTGTATAGAGATATTTGTACAAGTAATAATCTGTACAAAATAATAATAAGTACATGACATATATAAATATTTTTTCCTTTATTTATATTATTTCTTTCACTTCTTGTTATGGTGATTAAAATAACGATATTTTTTCTACAAACTCATTAATTTCAGAATTTAAAACATTGTTGAACAGACTTAGATAGGATTAAACCTTTTGGATGTCATCAGCTTTTAAGTTCTTAAATAACATTAATTATTTTTACGACATAACCTCTCTTTTAATACTGAAAATGTTCAATTGATTTTAGAATTTCTATAATCTTTGTGTTATCATCTTTGTTATCATCTTTACATTTTCTTGCTGATTTATACTAGCAAAGAATTGACTAAAGCCATTCGAATATTTATGTTCCTTTGTTTTGTGAGAAATTGTATGTCGTCGATTTGTATTATGATGGGAATTAACTGTGCTTTTCTTCATCAAAGATCAGATCTCTTACAATAATGATGAAATTGTTCAGTTTAATGTCAGAGGTCAGCTATATATATGACTAATTCACAAGTATTTATCAATTATGATTCTTGTTCGAAATATAACAAATTATCAATGTATTCTTCATACAGTGGCCCCGAATATTCTTTATTTGATAATATATAGTTAATGTTTTATCATAGAAATTAGTAACTAATTAATGAACGAGTTGATGGTAAGTCATGAGACTAGTTTGACTTGCAAAAAAGAAATCTGGTCCAGGAGGTTAAAATACAATTTCTTCATTTCGCCATTTCAGAATCTAAAAGAATATTGTCAATTTCATTGTTCTTAACCAATAATTAAATTTTGGATGTAATGCGTATCTAATTTGCTGACATTGTTTTGTTTTATCAGCTTATAGACATAATTTTTTCATGATTTTCTCAGGTTTGAAATGTAATTTAGAATAGGAAAGCTGTAATATTGTTTCTGTCAATTCTTTCTTCTCAGTATATTCAGTGAAAGAAAAAAATGTTGATTACAAAAAACTCGTAATTCGCATGTATCGGTACTACAGAAAATAAATAGAAATCAGAAAAAAAGTAAGTTTTATAAAAGAGAGGTGAAAGAAACAAGAGGTACATTCAAACTCATAATTCGAAAACAAACTGACAACGCCATTGCTTAAAATGAAAAAGACCAACAGACAAAAAAGAGTAAGCAAGATACAAAACATACAATCTAATTAAAATTAAATCCTTGAATTGTTCTTGTTCTGATATGTCGCACATCATGGCTTGATCAAAACAAGAGCAATTCAAGGATTTGATTCTAATTAGATTGCAAAACAAAAGACTGAGCAATACGAACCCCACCTAAAACTGGCGGTGATCACAAGTGATTCGGAAGAGTAAGCAGATCCTGAAAATGTCGCAACTGCCGTGTTATCATATAACAAATTGAAATCGTTAAAGAAAGTTTACTGCTACAGTTTTCAATTTTCTTCATATTTTGTAAACCTTTTTACTTTTTCATTGGGTATCTTCCGAAATGAATGTACATATAATGAAAGCGATTTTACTGTAAAAAAAACTGTTGACAACGAATCCTGCCTTCTGATACACTTATACAAATCCCTGCAACTTCAACTGGTTTTCTTTTAGAAGGAATAAAATAATAAAGTATGTTACCTGAGATCACCCCCAGTTTTTGGTTTGGTTCGTGTTGCTTAGTCTTAAGTTTTCTATGTTGAGTCTTCTGTACAATTACTTGTCTGTTTGTCTTTTTACTTTTACAATGGCGTTGTCAGTTTATTTTCAATCTATGAGTTTGAATGTCCCTCTCGTATCTTTCGCCCCTCTTTCCTATACTAAGAATTAAAATGGACACTATATGGTAATCTCCATGGACTACAAAACAACAGTTTGAATGACTGTATATTGTTTTCATACAAAACAAAAATAATTAGAAACAGAGAGAAAAAAATCACAGTTACTGTAATGATTTGTGCGATCTGGACATGGTTTCCAACGTGTACACTACTCTTCAATGTCTTACTAGCTTGATATTTTCTTGATAGAACAGATGTTTTTGTATTGATCGATGCTTCTTTAACCGGACTTAGTAATTTTAATAATGATCTCTCTAAACCTATATATCACATGCCTGAAAATAATGAATAGCAGTTGTAGTTGTATGATTAATAATTAACTAATTATTACTTCTTATTTCATCGTATGGGTCGAGGTCACTTTATAACCGATCGTGTTCACGCAACATATCTACAGTAATCGAGTTCACTTTCTTCTCGCTTGGATTAGATTTAGGCACTTGTCGAGTTAACTTCAAATTCGGTTGTATTCAGACTCGTTCTAAATCTCTACATATTCAGTTGTGAACTGTTAAACATTGATCTGCGTCCTTTCTCGTCATATTTGTACATCGTCCGATTACATCGGATTTTTTCACTTTATCTTAAATTTAAAATAGAGGTACGAAACTGAAAATCGGTAAACTCCTATTTCCTCGTATTGACTTAACCGAGATCACTTCATATTCAATCCTGTATGATTCAGTCTCGATCGAGATGACATGATACTCAATATTTTGCGATAAGACTTGATCGAGTAGGCCTCATATGGCGCCGAAAAGAGTTAACGTAAATAGGAGAATATCTACGACTTTTTCTGAAGACCAGAGTAAAATGAAAATAGTTAAGGTTACTTACAAAATAATCTTTTTTGACTCTCCCATAATGGTACATGTAAATTCATTAAAAAAAGTAAAATCACTAAAACAACTGAACCCTCAGGAAAATTCGAATAGAAAGTCCCTTATCAAATGGCAAAATCAAAAGCTCAAACACATCAAACTAATGGAAAACAACTGTCATATTCCTAACTTGGTACAGGCATTTTCCTATGAAAAAAAGGGTTGATTAAACCTAATTTTAAAACGCTAAACCTCTCACTTGTATGACAGTCGCATAAAATTTAATTATATTGAAAAACGACGTGTGAACAAAACCGTATGGTTTAAAACATTGAAAAAACCTATACCGTATATTCGTATATAAAAGGCCCCAACATGACAAATATGAAACAATTCAAAAGGTACAGCGCAAATAAAAACAAAACAATTTATGAAAACATGGTTAAACATTTTTAAAGACTCTCACCCTCCCTTAACCTGGGACAGTTGTGTACCAGTGCAACATAAGAACAAACTATAAAAATCTGCTGAAAAGGCCTTTTTTATCAGAGCGATACAAAGCAGGAAAACATATGAAAACATAGATGGGACGTAGCAGGGTATTTATATATTCCAAAAATACAAAACAAAAACACAAAAGACAGATCTTAGAGTACTTGTTGTTACTGAACGCTAGTTCAAAGCCAACAACACAACTAATAAGAATTTTAAATGTATCGCAGATTAAAATATCAATCAGTACACATATCCAGCATTTATGAATTTAGTTTTAGACGTCATTAACAGCTAGTAAAAAATATGACCTTGTGTAATGCCAAAACAGGTTGCATAATCTTGATAAAGATATTTTTTTAAATCAGTTAAAGAAGTTTGAAAAAATTAAGAAGAATACTATTGAGTTATTATCTGACATGTTTAACTGTGTATAAAAACTGAGTTCATTTAAAATGTATGACATACAGGAGTCTAAATGTATTCAAAATAATAATATTTCAAAAGCCAATCAATAGAATTTTCTTAAATTATACTAGAACACACTGCTGATATTGAGGATCCGTGACTGAATTGAATAAGGGCGTCTATTTCTATCCAGAACTTTTATTATTCAAATTGCTTTATGTTGAATAGTTATCAAAGGTACCAAGATTATAATTTAATACGCCAGACGCGCGTTTCGTCTACATAAGACTCATCAGTGACGCTCATATTAAAACAATTGAAAAGCCAAACAAGTACAAAGTTGAAGAGCAAATTCCAAAAAAATGTTGTGCCAAATACAGCTAAGGTAATCTTCTCCTGGGGAAAGAAAATCCTTAGTTTTTCGAAAAATTCAAAGTTTTGTAAACAGGAAATTTATAAAAGTCCATGTTATTGATATTCAAGTCAACACCAGAGTGCTGACTACTGGGCTGGTCACGCAGTGCCTAAGATGAACACTTTTCTGCCATAGATTTTTTCCGAATCCGTCTTGTCTTCTTGCTTCGTTTCTTACTATATATTGTACTTTTCAGGGAACAGTGAAACAGGTGTCAAAGATGACTGGTGATTTGATTTTGCCCCTAATATCTTATAGTGCGCGGTTTGTCGCTTGGGCTGTTTTCTAAGTTTTTGAAGAAAGAGCTAATATAATATCATGGGTATGCATCTCCATTATGAATAATTCCCAGTTCATTTTATTGCTGATTCAACAATAGCGCGGTTATATTTCAAATCATGGAGCCTGCGTTTATATAGAGATAGGTCGAAGCAAACATTTATTTCTAAATATAGGTTTGGCGACAACTTAAAAACAACTAACAAGTTTCTTTGATTTTATCACATATGTGGTTATAAAGAGGATATCGAGTGGACCATAATGTTTTGGTTAAATGTCGGTAGAATTCATGAAATATCGGACGAATTTTGAAATCTCGATTCAATTCATGACAAATATTGATAACAATTTTACAAATATCAAATTTCTCAGAAAATTAATTCCTCCCTACCTAGTAATTCAATAAAGTTAGTCTTAAGTAGATTTCTACAACGATTTGCTTTTACATGTAATAGTTGTTGGTTTTGTTGCATCCTGTGTCAATCCTACATTACATTAATATCCTAAATGCTCATTTGATTTTCATGACAATTATTGCATCTTTCCCTCTTCTTACAATCATTTGATAGTGCATAAATCTTGAAATGTGTCTTATATGCCATTATATGGATGATTACAATGATGCTTATATTAATCTCATTTACGACAGTCCTCCTACACATTGATCTGATTTGTGTCTCTTACTCTGCTAGTGATACTTTACATGTACATAGAAATGGATAGGATTTAACAATTATAGATGGTTTGCATTTGGTTGCTAAAGTTATCAAGATATTTGGATAGTACATTACTTGTACAATTTCCATAGACAAGGCCAAACTTAAATTTCTAGAAACTCATTTGTTGGAAAGTTATCATACATTACCGAACTTTTTATTAATTTGTTGAATGATGCTTTTATTGACATCTAATGCTATCCCGTGGAAAATGTTTCTAGCATATTCAGATTATTAGAAATCCAATGTGTTTAGACCTCAAAAACAAGTAAACTGACATAAATCCAGGAGTACTAGTATTTAAACTGTCACGGGTAAAGACATGTTAGATAAAGGCAAACATTTGGAAGACAATGTGCTACATGTGTGTTTCCTCAATTAAGGATTATGTACCCTTGTGTAAATTCAATGCTAAACATATGGAAATTCTATAGAAAATCCACAGCATTTATCCTTGTAACCTCATATTTGGCAATTTCATGACTGATAGATATAAGATTATTGCATGCAGTGCTAGCATTGATTTCCTTAAAACGAGTTTATTAATGTAGCTATTGGTTAAAACAAATTAAAATATGGACCAAATCAAGTACACCTTTTAGGGTGCGCTCGACCTTAGTGACTCAGCACGAGGTATTTTGGAATTTACAGGCTGTTTATAACTTTTTGTAAAAAATAAACACTATTACATCATAGAAAAGCAAGGGAGTAATATATGTTTCAAATTTTATAACAAAAATCTTTGTATTAAAAGCTGTGGATTTTCTATAAAAATCTTAATTTATTTGCCTCAAAGTACTCTTTTTCAATTAAATGCAATGAAACAATAAATAATTATGATTTGCATCAAGTTTCCCCTTGGTATATGTACAAAATTGCCTATCCTTATTATTCATTACATTTGTAGTTTTGATACAATTGAAGTTTGAAAAATTCGTACAAAAATGGCTACAGAAGGGTTCATAAACCTTAATTTCTACAAAATTTATTTTCATTTCGTTTTGTTTTCTCCTCATTTTTTTTCTTTAAAATGTTTTAAGTCTACCTTGTCAACGATGGAAGACATTCAATGTCTTATTTTAGCTTCGATTTGTTTAGTGTTGATTGAGCAAACGCTACCAAATTTGATGTATTTCGTTCTGGCCGCAATTCAATTATGGATTTGATCCCTTAATGGGGCTTTAACCACGATATTTATATGTAGCTCTTATTTTTTTTTATTTTTTTTTTAAATAAAACATTGAATTGGCAACAGAAGTACACGACGATATGATACAAACAAACATATTAATATATATTTTCAAAAAATATATAGATCTACATGTATGCGCGTGACAATTTTGCAAGATAACAATGTATAAGCAAAGTTTTTGAGTTTTATCCCTATGACAAAATGGATCAAAATTGCTCTCAAATAAGTTTTTTTTCAATACTCCATTCTAGTACATGTAAATGTTATACTCCAAAATATTCAATTTTTTCAACATATACTGTCAAATACATTCTATATGTATCTATCACTGGTGGTGAGCGGATGTTAAGTTACGACCATCCGAAAATGGGAGACAACTCTAGGGATAAATTTTTCATTTCCGATTTTCGTGTAGTTAAAGATTTATTTGAGCCAAATTGCTTGTCTCAAACATACTAATCGTCAGTGCATTGATATTGAAACAAAATTTGATACGTAAAAACATTCCAATTACCGTAAAATAGTTATTCAATAATTCGAGGATGATGGTCGTAACTAAAACAATGACAGTTTTCAGGATTGTCGTAACGTAAAATTGTGATGGTCGTAACTTTTCATTAAATATGACCGAATAAGACAAGTCAAGAGTTTTAAACCTGTCTGTAATAATATTATTATATAAAATTATATAATATATTTGTGTAGTTGATTTCACTAAATAATAAAAATTAAAAAGGGATGAAGAGAGGGGTACCTGTAAAGTGCGAAACGGAAGAAAATTGGAAAGAATCGGGAAAAAAAGCAATACAAAATGAAATGACCAGTCACTGTTACTTAAAATATAATGTATAAAATTAACCAAGAGGCAAATAGTTATAAGCGGTTTAATTTAATAGCTATCATATCATTGGTGATAACCAAATTGGGTTTACCAAAGAAAAACACGACCATCTGACCATATGTGCATTCTAAAAAACTATTATTGATAAGTATTGTAATAAAAAAGAAGGTAATATGTTTGACTGCTTTGTTGATTTCCAGACGCTTTTGATACTGTCATTCAACCAGGGATAAAACTTAAGCTATTGGATATAGTTAAAGAATAGGGTAACGGATCTCTTTAGAACTAGAGTTGGAGTAAAACAGGGAGACAATTTGAGTCCAAATTTGATCAAAATATTTATAAATGAACTTCCTGATTGACTCAAAAGTTCCCCTGATCCAGTTGTTGTTAAATCAAGACCAGTCCATTACTTACTATGTATGCTGATGATATTATTATTTTTTTCAACTTCAGCAAAAGGACTGCAGAGTAAACTTGGTGGATTAAGTCCTTGCAAAGATTGGCGTTTGAAAATTAATCCTATCAAAACCAAGGTTCTTGTATTAAACAAGGCAGGCAGACATATCAAACATGATTTTTTTTTTAATAACATACTTATTGATATACCATAAGCTACGCAAAGACTTTCTTTCACTGAATCCAAGTTTAAAGAACAGCCTTCATGTATTTCAGCATACAATTAATCCTATTTTTTTATGTAGTACTAAAATTTGGGGATATTTCAACCCTTTCAAAAAAAATTGAAATCTATGACTACAATTGTAGATCAGGCTTATCCTAAGATTCTTTCAGAAAGACTACGCATAAAATTTTGTAAATATTTACTTGGTGTTACGAAAAGAGCAACACATTTTGCTACTCTTTCTGAACTCGGTAGATTCCCTCTGCATTTTGACATTGCAAAGTCTATGATAAGATACTGGAACAGGCTTGAAAATTTTGGATTATCTTTCAACTACTAGAGGAGACATATTTAGAGTCAAAATCACTACACGAGTCAAAAATTCATTCATGATATGGATCCTTAAACTTCTATTAAATGGGTTAGCAATTTATGATTCAACTCAGCGTGCTGATCTTTTAAATCTGAATACATTCATACAATATAAACATATAACATAAACATTATTTTTAAACTGCATATGTGTGTGATAGTTGCCGCAATACATTTAGTTCTATCTTGTAATATTATCCTGTCTACAAGCATGGCTACGACCATAATCAAAAATACTATAGTTGAAGTTACGACCATCATAATTTAAAATTACGACCATCATGCTCGAATTTTTTAATGACTATTTTGAGAAAATTGGAATGATTCTATCTGTCAAATTTAGTTTCAATAACAACGCACTCACAATAAGTGTATATGAGACAAGCGGTTTGACGCAAATGAACCTTTTACTGCACAAAAATTGGAAAAGAAACACTTATATTTATCCCTAGAGTTGTATCCCGTATTCAGATGGTCGTTACTTTTAGTTACGACCATCTGCGTACCACCAGTGATCTATTGGTATTCATATTTATTAATTCACGAGATGTATACATTTTCTATATGTTGTACAAATGTAATCTTGCATTTTCTTTGCTGAAACTCTTCAGCCCCCAAAAATATACCTCCAACTCGCTGTTTAAAACAAACGTTATCTCTGTCATTAGTGTGTAACGAATATACATGTACATCTTGAGACGTAAATGAGGGTTTGGATGGGCTTAAATGATTAAAGAATGATGCCCTTAAAATGAAGATTAGAGAGTATCGGGCAAAAAAAGTGAAGATTAGAGAAAAAAGGGGTTAATTTTTTAAAGATTAGAGAAAAGAGGGGTGAAAATTAAATGTTTACAGAATAACAGACCCCCATCCAGTCCCTCGTAAATGGGATATTGTAACAAGACTCATTAGTCTCTGCAATAGCATCACACTCTACGTTTAGTGTGCAGCCTTCAATACACGACTAGCTTCGCTTTTATAGATGATGTTTTGTAATGAAATTGATTTAACGCTACTAAAATACTTCATTTTCTTGAAAATCCAAAGTTCCCCATTAACAAATAAGATTCGTTTTTTCTGGCATCCGCTTTTTATTATCGCTTTTAGTAATTACGAAACAAAGTCTAGTGTGTTTAGGTTACTTTTTCATTTAACTAAACTAGAAGACAGATATACTGATCACGAACACGCTACACACAATTAAACGAAAGTCCAGATAACACAAATAAAATGAAATCTGGGGCAGATTTCAATGAGTTAGTCATCGAATGAAAACTTAAATCAAAAGACAATGACAATATATCAGGCTATATATCCCCGTCTAAGAATGGTGCGAACCAATTCAAGAGAGATACTAGTCATCAAAGACTTCCTTTAAAAAAAATATAAAAAAAAAATATCAAAGCAGTTCACTTTTAAATAGAACGCCTGTAAGCAAAACCTAATAAAATTATCCGAGGGAGAGTTGGGCGGCGAGAGTTTTTGTGATTTTACTGAAGTATAAAAAAAAAAGGGAACGTACATGAAAGGGCGTAACCATTTAACTTCAAAATGGAGGAGGGGTTATCCTTATGGGGTTTTTCTTATCAGATTTTGTTTCGCTCAAAGCGAGAAGAATTTATTTATTTATTTCCACGTGATCAATCAGATTATTTTTTTCAATATTTAACACTAAGGTATGAGGGAATTTTGTCATCTGCTTGACCAGAATATTGTTTTCATCAAATTTAGGATTAGAACATTTTTCTAGAAAAATAAAACCTAGAAGTTAAATGGTCGTTCTCGAAGACTTTTGTTTACTTTTGCATTGAAATATATTTGTAACGTAGGCATTTTAAAAGTATAATGTATGTAATTGAACATATTAATTAGAAGACGAGTAGTTTAAAAAAATGGTTACTGTGCTGTCACATCACTTGTCAAATGAGAGGTAGCATAAGAAACTAGTTAAATCTGCCGCCTTCTACATGTATACATTTGTGCTCAAAGCCATTAGCCTCTGATCCAGTTGTTGGTGGTGGTTGCATGAAACTGTTATACTCCTATAACTTTAAATAAGCTTACCATGTACATGAAACGCATGATCTTCACCTTTAACTGTACGCATAACAAGCTGTGCATATACTGCTAGCTGTGCATATACTGCTTTAGAAAGAACATGGCAGACCATATTAAAATATTCGCTCAAAAAAATGCTTTTGAAATGACAATTATTAATAATAATAGTTCTACAGTATATTCAAAGACCAGGAATATTTTATTTACTATTTATATTTTTTTAGCAATAATATAGAAGATAAAACTTGTTTTGTCGTTAATCTTGTTGGTTAATACTTCTAATTACAAAAATAGTTTACGTTTCAACTCTGGTATGTCATATACTTAATTTAATATTTTAAGGAAATTTCTGTTATATTGATGTAATCCGAGTATAACAATATCGGAAACATATCTGGCTTGCGCATTTATTGATGTTCCGATACAAAGACCCTATTTATGAGTTAATCAATATTGATTCCCAAAAAATTGAAGAAAAAACAGAAAAAAAAAGCCATTTTAATGATCATGACCTGACAACAGTATCGTAACTGTCTATTAGTAGCTCAATAACTTTGTACAATGTTTTGAGGTACATTGTAAACAACAACCTTTGTGTGCCTTGTATAGATTATTACCATAATATATTGGATTGAACGTATAAAATGTCTGCTCGTCGATTTATATTTACGAATGAAGTCCGCAAAAAGTGATGCAGCCCATTGGAATTCTGATAGCTTGACGATATACAAATTCTCCATAGCGAACAAAAATGTTATCCAGTAAAAAATTCACGTCCAGTTTTCGCTTCAAAGCAACAAAGCAGGCTTGTGTGTGTTGTTACTAAAAATGACATATTTTTCGAATTCTGAATCTTTAACTGTTTGCTGTGATTTGAGTGTGAATTAGAACTTTATTAAATTTTGCAATTTTAAATTTGACATGTAATTTTAAATGACCTATATAATATTTTACACTTTTCACTATCTGTGAGGCATTCGATATGGAGAAAAACAACATGACGTTGGAAATATAATTTAATAAATTTTGAAATACCAGATATGTCAGTTATATTATAATGGCACTGTAATATTATTTGTTATAATTGCACCAAGTTCATCAGTGTCAACCAACCGGAAAGTACACCAAATGAAGACAGAAAAATCTAATTATCCGGATCTTTTAAGTTTGATTTACACTTCTGGAAAGAAAAAGTAATATGATAACTAAATATTTAAAGCACGCTCATTTCTTAAAGATATTTAAAATTGAATTTTAAATGAATTTTCTCAGTATGTCATCCTTATTGTCTCAGTATTACATTCTAATTTCGTGTAAAAGGGTTATGAAATTAATATGTGCAACAACCAAGAACGTTCGTGTTGAACAACATTGGTTCATCTAAATAGTACACAAAATATTTATCTCATATAATTTTCAAGGTTCAAATAAAAGAAAGAACTATAAAAAGCATATTAAACACAACCAAACACACAGGAGCCTATAAAGATTGAATGCTCTGCAATTGTGATGAAGTCATCGATCCATTGAAAAATACATAACTAGGAGACAAAGTTGACCGCATCTAATCCATTTAACTTGAAATAAAGGTTAACAGAGACACAGTTAAGTTTGATTAATGTCTTGATTTACATTTAAACATTACTTAAAAGGGTAGATTGAGAACAAGAATAAAAAAACAAATAGGAATGAATTAATGTGGCGATATTTAACTTTCAATTTCTCTGTAGCAACATTTCAGCATCCACTGCATATTGAAATGATGCCTATCAGTTGATACGATATTACATGACTTGTATTTCCTGTTGGTTGAATTAAAATCATCCCGTTGTACGTTTACGGACGCCATCACCAGTTGGTTGACAGTGGTGGAATATCCGTATCACAGACAATAGCGGATATGTTCTCACTGTCGTAACTACAATCCCGTCCCCATTTCCAGACCTTCTCACATCAGCAACCCGATGGTATGCATTATGTTTATGTTTTGTGTTGAACTAAAATGTTTTAGTGTTAATCCAAGAAGGGATATTCTTGTAGTATTACGAACTGCATTTTGTGGCCCTTTATAGTACGCTTTTCCGTGTGAGCCAAGGCTCCGTGTTGAAGGCCATACTTTTTGACCTATAATGATATTTTCTTTACATATTGTGACTTGGATGGAGAGTTGGCGCGCAAACCACAACGTCTTATTTATATATACAATTTCATAACTCAGTCTGGATTTCAAAATGATAGATAATCAGGAATCTGTTTTTATGACATAACCCGAATAATCCAGTCGTTATATTACGATCACTTCGATCACTCCATTCTGGAGGACAATGACCGTAAGGGGACGCTGTAATTATTCGAGTTATTTATGACAGTGCTGTTTTTGAAACATGGATTAAAACTACTGTAATGCATGCAATCGTTATTGATTAGACATTAGTGTTGTATCCTAACAAATTTTATTCTAAAAATATGAGATGTCAGTAAATTGATTGTCTGCCACTCCTGCTCTCCTCCCCCACAAAAGTTATATTCATACTGTTAATGCATTTGTTTTTCTTATACTATTTCATTAACATCAGTAGGTGTGTTTTTACTTAAGGGCTCTTTGCAGACAGGAATTATTAGTAATAAGTGCTATTATAACAATATCAGGTCTGATTTTATAAGTGTTATGTAATGAAAATTTTCTCAGAAATAAGTAAACTCAAAAGAGTGTCCCCAGGTATTTTTATTGCCATATGTGGGCATGATTTTATTAATACAATTTTGACCTCCAGTGTAATTCATGAATTGTTTGTTTGGTGTACGTCTCGTGCTTAAAAGTTATGTTTGATTTATTAAACTGGGAGGGATAGATGGATGGATGAATGGATATTTGAAAATAACCTTAAATCTCGGGGGGGACCCCTTCCTATATATACAAGGTGATAGGACCTGCCGCTGGAATTAGTCACATTTTCGAGCTTAAAAATATGCAAATAGGTAGGGAAACTATCAGAAATATATTATAAGGTCAATAATGTGACCACTGTCATTATTTTTCCCATCCGAAAGTCTTGCCTTAAGTAAACATTGCATTAGGAATCCTAGCCTCCAATATTCCACTTTTCAACAAACTACAGGAAAAAAATACATTTTTACCTACGCAATATATGAAAAGGGTGGGGTAGCAGAACCCCAGCGAAACCCACAACCAAATAAGTACGTAAATAAATTCAAAAAATAAGATCGATTGCATGACATTTCGAAAAGTTATTCGGATCTAGTAGTAGATCTAGGATCAATCAGAGCAAATTCAGCTAAATACCTAAATTTGTAAATCCGTCTATTCAAACACTATCTAGAAAGCACCACTATGGACGATATTATTGATTACAGAAATCCAACAAGATACTTGTATACACTTAAAAGTAAATAATTCATTAAACGGTTATACTAAAACTACTTGATTTAGATTAAGAAGATGTAAAACATCAAACTAATTAATTGTTTTAATGAGCACCACTCAAAATTAAATACTTAGCAAGATGGAGGAAAAGAAGAAAGGAAAATCATAATTAATTTTATTAACATTTCCATATTGAATTCTGAACTTATTTTTTTCAATTAAAGTTGATACAACTTTTAGCCGGAAACTGTAACTTATCACGTGATGTTTAGAAAGACCTAAGAAATAGTACCCAAATAAAAGTAAAGTACAGAGTCGGTTATAATCGGATTAATATTTATTGGTAAGAATATTGTAGTTTTCTAGGTAATAGGAAAAAAGAAAGGTTTCTCATTCCTTTTTTTTTTTTTATCTAAGCTGGGACATAAAATATTTTATTATATTTTGTGTACAACGTCAATCTTAAATCAATGTTTTAAAGTCAGAAAGATAGTTAAAACAATTTTAGGTAATTTCTGAGAAAAAAAAAGAAATATATCCAAGAATATCCGAATAAAAGAAATTTGATTTTGATTATTTTTTTATTATCTACTCCTATAAAGTGACTAATTTTTTTTATCGAATTTAATGAGGATATCATCATATTTAAGTTTGTTTCAAAACAGGGGGGTTAGCTGGAGATCAATCAGTCTTCATTTAGATGGACGTGTCTTAAAGAAATTAATACAGTAAATAATTGGGAGGGAGGGGGGGGGGGGGGGCTGGGGTAGTAAAAGATTGGAAAAAGAAACGTATTTTCTGCTTAATTAACATTTTTTTAGGTTATATAACATCTTCCTCGGTTCATTTTTCTCTAAGCATATCATTGAGGGAAAGTAATTCAAAGGCAATTAATCTAGACTCAATAACCCTTCAAGTTATGATTATTTTTCATACACCGATTTGAAAGTACACAATTTGTCAAAGTCTTAATCGTCACTAATTAAATAAAAATTTGGAATAATTTTTATAGAAACAATAAAAAAAAATCTCCCATTAAATTGCAATTTTAGAATAAGTCTAAATAGAAAAAGCTGTTAATCTAAAACTTACCAATGTCGTATTTCCCCTGTCTTTACCTTACAATAAACTTTCCTATGATCCGTGTTTTATCGTCCACATTTCTAAAACGTTCACGTAAATTGATGGCGTCATGTGTTAAAACAATAACTGTTTTAACACATGACGCCATCAATTTTGTGAATTAACCCCATCAACTTAATAGTTTTTTTTTTTACAATGGATAAACCTATTTTTTTTATTATTATTAAATAATATCATCTCTGAACATCATTATTCTTATAAATGACACGGTGATGATTATAATAAATATTTAAAACAAATTCCTTTCAAGCTTTGTAAAAAGAAAGTTTCATTTTATGTATCGGAATGTTTAACAAGTGAATATTTCAATCCCCACTGGAAGGCCTCTGACAGACTGGGTGAGCATAAAATCATAGCCGTTGACAAACAAGTTACAACCTACAAACGTTTTACTGTCGACCACACTGTTATGCAATTAATTCTATATTTAATTGTTCAATGAGAACTTTCAAATTTCCAAGTTGCTGGAAAGATGCGAAATGTTTTAGCTTTTTTTTTCAAAAAAAAGGGGATAAATCGATGATTTTAAACTATCGTCCATTGCATTGTTGTGTGGGTAAAGTTTTTGAAAGAATAGTTTATAAACATATTATTAATTTCATTTTTGAACACAAGCTATTGTATAAACTCCAATCTTATGGATTGTATCTCGAATTATACAGATGATAATACTAGAGAGTACCGAGATGTAGATTGGACATATTTTCCAAATCTTTTTTCTCTTCTTCAATTCGAGCATGGAATTTATTACCATTAGATATTAGATCACAGCTCCCCATAAAGACATTAATGACAATATTTACCACCATGTGTCTATATCTGATATATATCATAAATAGTAAAATAGTTGCCGTAATTAAAATACTTTAGTGTGATGTTTATACATAAATATTTAGAACGTTAATATCTGCTTGCTTAACTATAATATACACCATATATACAAGCCTGAACGTGTGTACCGTGCAAGACTTTAAAATTTGAGTACAATGTAGAACTAACTCTTATAACGCAAAAATATATCATTGCTTATTAACAAAGATATCAACATTAGATAGAAAATAACCATCTGTAGCATCCTCTAAATGCATAGTATTTTGGCTTGCACTTCTTGGCTCCCATATGAATGAAGACCTTTTAATTCATTAACTCTATCCAGTGAATTCAACAGCCAAAATAGTTAATTGATCTTATTTAACTAGACATTACTTTTTTCACCGTATCTACATCCTGGATAACGGAGGAACAGAACCTGGATAATGAATGGGTAATCCGTGTATATAATATGTACATTTCTGTAAATAAATTTTGTGCATGTGCAACGTTCTGGTGGAGGATTTCATTACAATTTGGAATAACTTGTGGATATGTTAACATTTTTAAAAACTAATCCGTTAAGGAAACACAGCTAGCTGTGTGTGCTCCAACACTGGAGGGATTTACATAAAGAAGAAGAAGAAGAAGATTGGCCAATCAAATCGGTATATTGGATTTAATCTGCACGCTCGTGTGACCCTTTAACCCGAACTCCTACGTCGTTCGGGTTAATCAGGGTCACCAAAGCCGTGCAGATTAAATCCAATATACCGAATTGCTTGGTCAAGAACTATAACTTAGAGCTTGGATTTAAAGTATTTAAACTGTTTAGTTTAAACATATTTTATTGTCTAAATATACCAAAGGATTGGATACAAGTTATAAAACTTAAGATAATCCTCTCCATATAAGTACAATATACACAATTTCAAGATGACAGCAATTATATATTTCAGTACAATATGAAAATTATATACAATAGATATAGTATGTTTAAACAGTATAACAGTTAGATACGAGTACATTTTTAGAAACAGCAATATTAATCAAAGAATCTTTTTGTATGGAGTATATAACTATGTACATTTTTGAAAAGGATTGTGTTCTGTTCAACAGTAATTTCGTCTGTTCCAAATAAAATATGTTCTATGGAGATATCAGCTAAGTGTTGAATGTTTTTAAAGAGCTGATTTCTAAAGTTTATGTAGAGTGGACATTCTAATAAAAAAATGAATCGAATCGTCTAATGGACACCCACATTCACAACTTGGGTCATTTACTAAATTAACTCTGTATAAATCAGCTTTTAAAGGACTTCATCTGTGTCGTAATTTTGTATGTAGTATATTCTCTATCCTGTTTTCAATGAAATAATATTTAGGTACCAAAAATGAAATATCATTTCTCCGGATGGTGTTTTTTAAATTTGGAGATGATTGTATGGATCTAATATATAATGGTAATAAATTCCATGCTCGAATTGAAGAAGAGAAAAAAGATTTGGAAAATATGTCCAATCTACATCTTGGTACTCTCTAGTATTATCATCTGTATAATTCGAGATACAATCCATAAGATTGGAGTTTATACAATAGCTTGTGTTCAAAAATGAAATTAATAATATGTTTATAAACTATTCTTTCAAAAACTTTACCCACACAACAATGCAATGGACGATAGTTTAAAATCATCGATTTATCCCTTTTTTTTTGAAAAAAAAAGCTAAAACATTTCGCATCTTTCCAGCAACTTGGAAATTTGAAAGTTCTCATTGAACAATTAAATATAGAATTAATTGCATAACAGTGTGGTCGACAGTAAAACGTTTGTAGGTTGTAACTTGTTTGTCAACGGCTATGATTTTATGCTCACCCAGTCTGTCAGAGGCCTTCCAGTGGGGATTGAAATATTCACTTGTTAAACATTCCGATACATAAAATGAAACTTTCTTTTTACAAAGCTTGAAAGGAATTTGTTTTAAATATTTATTATAATCATCACCGTGTCATTTATAAGAATAATGATGTTCAGAGATGATATTATTTAATAATAATAAAAAAAAATAGGTTTATCCATTGTAAAAAAAAAATTGATTAAGAGCACAACTACTTCTACGGTGTGATCATTTAAGAATGGCCTACTATTTATTCAATGCGTATACATGTGGGTTTTGTTTGTGAAGAGTTCTGGATAATTAAAAAATCATTTGATTTCTTTGTTTAATACCATAAAACGATTCATTCTTTCAGATATTTGTCACTTTGCCTTATCTTCAAGTCCAACACAATTTCTCACGTTTCTTACAAAACTTATATTCTTGTGATGTATTCTTTTGTTGGAAAAAAAATGTATTGATATAGATAGATATAGGAAGATGTGGTATGAGTGCCAATGAGACAACTCTCCTCCCAAGTAATAATTCATAAAAGTAAACCATTATAGGTCAAGGTACGACCTGCAACACGGAGCCTTGGCTCACACCGAACAGCAAGTTATAGAGGGCCCCAAAACTACTAGTGTAAAACCATTCAAACGGGAAAACCAACGAGAAACGAAAAACACATATGAACTACATAAACAGACGACATCATGCATTGTAACTTTTAAAGCCTATTAAGTAAAAAAAATAATCTGAAAGAACGTGCGATATCATATTAGGAAAATTGATGGTCTAACCATAACAAAAAACCAAGTAAAGAATTTTAAGTATTCAACCTTTATAGCTTGCTGTTCGGTGTGAGCCAAGACTCCGTGTTGAAGGCCATTTTTATTTATTTTCATATTACAAAGGTTATTCCTGATTAGTATTTTTAATTATTTTATTTAGGCGTTTAGAACCTTTGGTGACCTCACAGTTTAAATTTCTATGATAAGTACGTCGTGAGCAGTGGGCATTACAGACGAACGTTCACCTAATTTTCCCCAGTCAATGAATGGCCATAGCTACACTGTTATGAATTTCATTCTAAATGATAAAGGTACACACACACACACTATTAGAAGTATATTTCAGCATTTGATGACTAATACAATCTTCACCAGATGCTTTACCAATTTCCAAAGATTTGAGTATGTCTTTAATCTCATTCTCCGTTATTTCATCAATATCTAAGCTATGTTGGGTACGAAGTGGTAAATCTGAAGGTGTAACTCCATCATCCGAAGATGTAGAAATATTACAAAAATTTGAGTTAAGCAAATCTGCTTTTTCTTTTTCACCAACAGAAATTTCATTAGTATTTGGATTTAATAACGGAGGAATCGACGTGGAACGACAATTACCCCTAACCTTTTTAACGAGAGACCAGAATGCTTTCGGGTTTTTCAAGTGTAACCTATACGGTATTGAAAAAAAATTCCGAAAATTAAGCGCCCGCGCCTAAAGTCGCGATGGCGTCTATCTAGATGATATCACATCTTCAAAACATTATCTGTTAACTCTCTGAATTTGGAAAATTTGTTTTTGCCCGCCGTTGAGGCCAAAAATTGGAACTGATTTTTTTCACCAAATAAGGTACTGGTCAAAGAGACATTAAGATAATGTTTATTTACTGGCCTAATTTTTCGAAAGTCATCCAGCACTGGCAATGTTGTCGACAAACCCGTTCTGATGTAGAAAAGCTACATCGAATTTTGAGGAATGGCTTAAAATGAAACCATTTCTTGAAGAAAAAAAAAACACGTTTTTGAAACGGACTATAGTTTTTCCAAATTTTGAAAACATGATAATATTACTACTTTGGCAAGAACTTGGACTACAATATTCAATGCCAAGATTAATTTTTCTACTTTGCAATTTAACTAAATCGTTGTTGTTTGCTCAGTAACCCTTTTGGCCAATTTTCACGAAATTAGCTTTTTGCTAGAACAGCAACTGAGTCATGGTCATTATGATTAACAACTAAAATTTATCTTCAAATTCAAGATGAATACTTGCTTTTCCTGATAAAATCAATAGATATCACAAAAACTTTCTATTCTCTTCATACTTTGTCAACATTCGAGCCCACCCTAGATTTAGATATAGAAATAAATACAAATAGAAAACAGACTATAGCTTGAAATCACGTTGATGAAAAGTCCATTTGACTCCATTTCTCACTGTTTCACATTTTTTCCCGAGCAAAATGAATATTTTTGATATTTTTCACAGCCTTAATAAAAAAAAGTGTCATTTTTCTACAGGTTACAAGAGCGCAATTATTCGTAATTAATGCATTTTCCATACGGTACCACTGGTGTTCCGTATTTTTTTTTCTCGAAGACTACACAAACTAGGGAAAAACGGGTAGCAGTTTCTGCTACTAGAAATGCCAGTCTTGCATTACAACCAAAACATATATAGGGTCATGCGGCTCAAATTGACTTAAAATGCAGTTGAAAAAGATCGTCCATTTTTTTCGCTTAATGAAAAAGGCATATTTTTAATAGCTCCGACGTGCAGAAATGGAAGATATTTTCTATACTTCGTAAAATGTGAATATGTTTTTCGACAACTTTTAAACCTAATTAGATAAGCTTTCGATTAAATGTTATTCCAATCCTGTATCATCCAATCAGAAGCCGTATAGGATTCTATTCTGAGTACCATCTTGTAACCTATAGATGTTTCCAAATGCGATTATGCATGGTACCTATAAAACACAGAGGCATGATGATTAATTTATTGTGGAAGGAAGAGAAGCTACACACAAAATGAGGTCTTCTCGTTTAATAGTATAGATGTTTCCATGAATTAAATATATGTTCAAGTTTAAAACCGGAAGTCTTGTATGACTTATAAGTTGGTCTGATGACGGAATCAATATCCGGACGCCTCTTTTTTTTGCATTGAAAGAAGTTAGTGGGGTATAAAAGCACACCCATAAACATGTGAACACAGGAAATATGTGATTGCTGTAATAGCGGACAAGAATAAAATAGCTTATGTTCTTTGTGTTGATTTCACCAAATTGTTTCTGATTTTTTTTCATGGAATGATGTCTAAGACTTATTAGTCGTATCCCACATTTCTGCATGTATGGTTGGCGTGCTTCTTGAAATTGCTTTGCCATCCCTCTTAGTGGTTGTTGGTGCGTGGTCCTTGGTTGCTGAAATGTTCCAATGTTGACGGTTGTTTCTTTCTACCCAGTACTCTGTGACATAATCGGCAAAAGCGGTTGTGTCGATGGCAATCTTTTCGGCATCTTCTAGTGCTATAAACAATACATCTTCAACAAGCTCTGGTGGAGCAATGGGTAACACTACTGCACGTCTTATGTCTTCGTTGTCTTTGTAACTGGTGGCGATATTTGTATATTAACAGTATACACAATAAGCAATCGCACATGCATATCTTATGTTTCAGATACTGAAATGACTGTACAAAAATACAGCATATAGAAATCAATATCACAAAATACAACACAGAAAAACTGACACAATAACATCATATACTACAGTTAAAAAGACATGAACTTATGTGCGGTAACCAATTCCTATGTCACAGGTGCAAACGAGCGTTTTATTCATGACAAATACAAATCGGTAACACATACTTGCATTTATTACTGATCCAAATACAATCTTAAGGTGTATGGTTTGGTCATATTGAATCTAAGAAATTTTGACAGGTTCTTTGATTTGGTTTTACTCACACTTTTAAAATATACTGTAACAGTTTATATTTCAATTCATTACAGTCACCGTAAATCGT
Organism: Mytilus edulis; assembly: GCA_019925275.1. NCBI lineage: Eukaryota > Metazoa > Mollusca > Bivalvia > Mytilida > Mytilidae > Mytilus > Mytilus edulis. The sequence continues at coordinate 13,561,826 of CM034355.1, read as the reverse complement.
TGATTCGAATTAGGTTTTCAATGTCTTAATCTATATATAAATTCCTCTCCCATTTTCTACATGATTCTATCAAAACTTCGATTCTTTGTATTATTTCTTTTATGAATCTAACATCATTAAACAGCTTTATGTAGGTTAAAATGTTGTATACCATGTCCCATGTTTATGTAGGTTAAAATGTTGTATACCATGTCCAATGTTTATATAGGTTAAAATGTTGTATACGATGTCCCGTGTTTGAAACTTTAATAGTTTTCTATTCAGTCATGTTTTCCTTTATGAATATTCTATGTAATCAGATAAGACATTTTAATATCCTCTTCTATGAAAAGATATTAAAAGAATTAAACACAATGAAAACAGACGTTTACCGTTGTTTAAATCTAATAAATTGATTAAGAAGACAAATGTATTCCGATTATTTTCTCGTATATTGAAAACATCAAACAATGAATTTCGCCTAAATATATATATTGTACCAATTGAAAGCTTGGTTTTACTTCTTCACGTTCAATGTACAGAACAAAACCTAAGGGAACCACATAAACTTTAACGTCCCCTGCTGTTATGGCCTGACCATTAAGGTTAACCGACGATTGGACTCAAGGAGAAAAGACTATCAGGTGCTGATACTTTAATTAAGAAAAAATCTGACATATGGTAAAAAGCTTAAATACAAATAAATACAATTTTACAATGTGTTGAATTAATGTTATAATGTATGAATAAATAAACTCATCATAGATATCAGGATTAAACTTTGTAGTTACACTAGAGGCGCGTTTCGTCTACAAAAGACTCATCAGTGACGCTCGGTTCCAAAAAAGTTTAAAAAGGCAAATAAAGTACGAAGTTGAAGAGCATTGAGGACTAAAATTCCTAAAAGTTTTGCCAAATACAGCGAAGGTGATCTATTTCTGGGGTAGAAAAGCCTTAAAGCCAAAAATTCAAAAGATTTGTAAACAGTTAATTTATAAATATGACCATATCAATGATAATCAGCACAGAAGTACTGACTACTGGGCTGGTGATACCCTCGGGAAATTAAAATTCCACCAGCAGTGGCATCGACCCAGTGGTTGTAACTATGTCAAAAATAATTGATTGCACAGTCTGTTCAATCCGAGAAAATGTTGTACTTTCAAGAGCAGTTAAATTTCCAGTGTTTCGCGGAGAAAATGTTTAAATAAGTGTAATGCAGTTTGAAGGCTTCAAATACGATGTTATAAAGTTAACTCACTCTGTGGTAAGCCACGAATCGTGTCCTAGATGATGTTTGTACTTTTTCAGTTATGGTATGACCTTGCAATTCGAGATACGTGTAAGAAAAGGAAAGGTAATAATGATACGATATTTTAACGTTCTTACAAATTCTTATAAGGCTTAAAGATGAATAATCCTCCTAGACTTGAGCATATAAACAGATCAAAAGAACTATATAATTGAGGAACGGCTTAACAGAATAACTGCTATGCAAGGGTCCTCGTCATATAAATCAAAACTTATTGAAGATGACACAATTGGGAATAAGAGTTGCATATTAGACGACAATTCTACTATCTTAAGATCTGAGACAGACATATTGTATCAGTCAACCAATTCGTGAAGGCGATCGTAAAACTTCTGGGTGTCTATGAGTTTTTGTTCCGTTCGTCCTCATGACTATTTTCGAGTACCTTAGATCACTCCATGTTCTTTGATGAAGTTTGTGTTGCTTATTCTTTAGTTATATATTTTGCGTTTTGAAGACATTTGTTTTTCATTCGTCAATTTTCGTGTTTACCATATCTTTGATGGCTTCTTTTCGACGTATGATTTTGAATATCATTTGGTATTTGCCTTCTCTCTTTTTTTATGACTACTGCAGAGCTAAGCAAACAAGATATTGATATGCAGAACAACTAGTTTGTGTACCATTCTTAGCATTTATATTAAATGATCTAATTGTGTTCATTAACGAGTTTAAAAATGACTAGTTTGAATACTTATCTAAGTCATCAGGAATACCCATCTTTTCATTTGATTGTTATACTTTAATTTAATAACGTAATATAATAATCAAATCAAATCTTTTTAATGTAGATAAGTTTGAGACTGAAAGGAAGTTTTGATCTTACTGATCTTTTCCAGAAGAGGTATTACCATATCTTTTATTCAGTCGTGTGTCAATTTAAAACAATTTAGACTTAGGTTGATTCAAAATCAGTAAATTAAATGTTGTTTTGGCACATATAAGGTCTTTTTAAACGTTGCAGATTTGTTAAATATAGATTCTACCTCTGTATCAAGTGGGTTACGATATATCTCAACTTGAGACATTTAAATTTTCATTTTAAACGCAATGCTCGCAAAGCTTTGAAATATTGAAATTTTACCTTTCGAAAGTGGAGAAATACATATATTACATTGCACAAGATTCGGTCTCTGATCATTTTTAGACGATAGGTTTTCACTGATCTGCAAAAGATGTATACTTGAAATGGGTTTCTTTTTTCATCAGGTATGGTGGGTTTTTTTCCTGACGTCACAAATTTAGAGGAAAGCAAATGCAACGTGAAAAAGGAAAACCAAGCTTTCAACTGGTACAATATATATATTTGGGCGAAATTCATTGTTTGATGTTTTCAATATACGAGAAAATAATCGGAATACAGTAATCTTTTCCCAATATTGCTCAGATAGTATGTTTGTTTAACCATATGTATTCTAAAAAACTATAAAACATTTTATATTGGTTTAAATTTCGATAATTTTTTCTGAATTAGTTTTTATCAAACCATTTGAGTTCTCAACACTGTATACCATCATTCCTTACGTGAAATTGAAAAATCGTCTAAAAGAAGTAAACCACAAATGGTTTTCAACACAATAATAATACCATACGCTATAAATATATTACCTTCGGATACTATACGGTATATTTTGTTTATAGTGCATAGATTACCTTAGCCGTACTTGGCCCAACTTTTGGGTTTTGGGTCCTAAATGCTCTTTACCTTTGTACTTGTTTGGCTTTATAACTATTTTGATCTGAGAGTCACTGATGAGTCTTGTGTAGACGAAACGCGTGTCTGGCGTATTAAATCATAAGCCTGGTAGCTTTGATAACTATTAACACCACTGGGTCGATGACACTGCTGGTGGACGTTTAGTCTCCGAGGGTATCACCAGCCCAGTGGTCAGCACTTCGGTGTTGACATGAATATCAATTATATGATCCTTGATATAGATTTTCTGTTTACAAAAGTATGAATTTTTCGAAATTCTATGGATTTTCTTATCCCAGGCATAGATTACCTTAGCCGGCGTATTTGGTACAACTTTTGGGAATTTTGGGTCCCAAATGCTCTCCACATTTGTACTTGTTTGGCTTGATAACTATTTTGATCTGAGCGTCACTGATGAGTCTTGTGTAGACGAAACGTGCGTCTGGAGTATTCAATCATAAGCCTGATACCTTTGATAACTATTATAAGGGTAAAACATGCTTCACATAGAAACAAGTGGTCAGTATACTGGAGTTTCTTATTGACAACTTATTTGTTGAATTTGGCGGTAAAACTACAAATTGTCTGCATTCCTATTGGAAAGTACTGTACGGCTCTCTCCTTGACGACCTCTTCTTATTTTCACACGAGTCGATTTCCCCCACCTGATTAGCAATATACAACTTTCACCTATATATGAGATATACATTTTGATATTCAACAGGTTGCTGCTGTTTCTTAAAATTTGTTAAACGTCACAAGTATCTGAGCAGTAAGTTTATGAACCAGAGTTATGTCAAAAAACGTCTCGTCCTGAGGGCTCTCATCTAAAAGAATTCATCGAAAGAATCCAGATACTTGTTGATAAATATTCCGTATCAACTTCACAAATTATACACTTAAAGTTCTTGAAGTATAGATTATATGTACTGTAAGTCATTATAATTACGTACCATGGAGTTCTTTTATTTGTCTTTGCTAATTGTTACTTTAACTGGTTAGTCTAGTTTTGGTATAATCTATTTGACGTTGCTCGGCACTTATACATCCCGTTTTTGTGTTATTGTGCTATGGTAATTATTTGTATTCTTGTCTTTCAATTTTGCTAATTTAAGACAACAGAAATTTACCGCTTTCCAAAAGTCATAAATCGATTGAGAGAAAACAAATCCGGTTAAAAGTTAAAACCGAGGGAAACACATCAACTATTAAAAACAAACCATAGGAACAACAGGAACACTGACAAACGCCAACAAACTATAAAAAACTAAAACTGACTTGGTACAGGACATTTTAAGAAACAAATGGTGGGTTGAACCTGGATTGATGGCTAGCCAAACCGCCCGCTTTTATGGCTATGTTTCATATAACATTAAAATGACAACATTACATGACAGGATTACAATACAAATAAATGGGAGAACATATAGGACTGAGAAACACACGCATAATATCTATCAAAAGGTACAAGGTTTTAATTTATCTATCTATTTGTGATATTTTCATCAATTATGCCTGTTTGTTTTCTTCACACATTGTTGTCAAAATAATGGATTGTTTTGCAACTGTCATATAAGCATAAGGTTAAGCTAGCTATGAAACCACATCAACAAAATAACATGATAATTTACTGGTTTATAAATTCATGATTTGATACAATACTTTTACAATAATACAGTTAGTTCTCATGTATAATGTTATGTATACCCGAAATAATTATAAAGAAATCATGGAGATTGTTTTCACATTGAATGAAATTTTAAAATACAGGTGCTGCTCCATTAATATTCGGCCATAGCATGTGATATTTCACAAATGTAAATAGATAATACACCTCTGAACTGTAATTATAACCAATAAAAGTTGTATCTTTTTTTAAATGAAAAGTCATTTTATGATAAAAATAACAATTTCACAAATAATAACATCGTGTCGATAGACAGTTAAATTCACAACCGGTTTCGATTGTCAAAGCTGTGCCCAAGGATAAGACGAAAGCTCCAACTCCATACACTTAACTTTGAAATGAAGACATCCAAAGACTCAAATATACTTTGTCAGACTTTGACAACTTCTGTGAATTCAGGTGGTCGCATAACAATTTCAGTCTCCGCTTTCTCTGCTTGTGAAACATTTGTTTCAGGTTCATTTTTGTTTCCCATGACTGAATTGCTCGGCGATTTAGAAGACGCAAAGCCGGTATTGTTCGTTTCTGAGTTTTCTTCTGTATAACTGTCGGTGGCATTTAAACTATCTGCCTTCAACGCTTGAATACATTTCTGTAAATAATAGGATATGGTACAATATTTTAAGTTAAAATAAAACATATGCTAAATTTAAGGTTGTGATGCATGTATATATATATATTTAATAGCGTCTTAAACGTCACAAATACGTGTATCTTTTGTTGAAAAATCTGTGTTCTTTAACAAATTATATGTGTTTCCTTCAGCATTTATCAAAACGTCATTAAGAACATATTTGTGTCTCAAAACTGCAATACTACTTTTATATTCTAATATCAAATCGATATCAGTTAAGGATTTTGAACACTTGACATTCGTTTAACATTGTACATCGAGGCTAACAATTTATCGCAATAGAAAAAAAATGATTCGAAATTAAACTAATTAGTTTAGTCAGTTTTCAACCGTATTTTTAATGGGTTTTTTTTAAATACAGTAGTGAAAACAGTTAGAATCTTAAAACTTCTTCTCTCAATATACCCACATTAGTCGTTAGCTCTTTTTGGGTTCGTCAACGGTATCAAACAGTAAAATATATTTCGAAACACTCAGATCGTTACTTTGGTTCTCTTTTTATTTTTCTAATTAGCTTCTTTGAATTTTGTGTGCTTTGGTTTGATCTAGTGAGCAAAGTCATTTCAACTTATTTTTACAGTTTGTACATATTTTGTGCTGTTAATGAACGATATACTACTAATGCTTTTACTTGTGTTCCGTCCTTTGGTTAATTAGAAATTCTTTGTGATTTTATCGTACAAGGATCTACAACTCTGACTTTATCGAAGTTTCATTGTAAACACATTGATAGAGTTCCGAGTGTTGGTTATAGTGCCTAACAAGATTTTGTGAGGTAGACGAAATTGACTTTAAAACGATCGTATTGACTTTTGATGTGCAGAAATAGGCAGATCGGACATATTTTGACTTTAGTTACTTACTTCTTAAGTTTGGGATTAATTGTAATCAACATATTCCAATGAGACTGAAAAATGCTTTTTTTTATTATGATAAATAATAATTTTACCTGCCGTAGTCGTGCGTAAAATATATTTCGGTATTTCTCTTACGAAAATGACTTGTTTAATGGAACAAAACGTATTATTTGTAAACTTTCTCTTTACTCTTCACAATAGGCTATTAAAAAATAACCTTTCCAACGGTAAAGTCCGAAAATTTTGAGAAAATCGAATAAGTGGCAATTCTTACCTTTCATACCTTAACTTTCATTGATAAAACATAATATTGACTCGTCCAGTGTCCAGTTTGAAGGTCATTTTAGTTACCGGTCACATTCATGCACGTTCTAATTAATCAATAGTCGTGTATGAAAAGCATAAACAAGTTTGAAGGTAAACTAATAACAACTTAATCCAATCAAATTGCCTACGATTCAATAACAATGACCAGTCCACATCATAAAAATGTATAGGGGTAAACTGGGTAGGGAGAAAATGTCAGATATATTAAGTTCATTATTTTGCAATAACGAGTAAAAATTTGTTAACCAATAGATTTGTTATAATTTCATAATTATGTCGTTATGTATTGGTATAGTTTTTGGATCTTTCATTAGCGTATTTAAGGCTGTAGAAAGTTTGGCCTTCAAAAGTCAACATAATCATTGACTTTATAAAGAAAATTCGCCTTTTTAAAACATTGAATGTTTCACAAATAATACGCGACAACAAAGCAAAATCATTTCTTAAAACACTGCAAAAAAAATAATTCTGATTGATGCAGTGGTATTGTCATAAATTGCACTGGGGTGAACAGTGGTACATCAAACGTCGAATTCCCTCACACAATGTTATCACACACTATAGTGAGATTCTGATTAACATCGAAATACTGCAATTATGTTGATATGTCATAATTTTTGGAAAAATAATGATAGAAAGAATTAAACACAAAACCAAACAACAACACCTTCTTAATTTGATAGTCAGTGTGGTTTTAAATTTAGAACAATTTATATTAAGCCATTTTATTGGAAAAAAACGTCGATGTAAAAATTTATTAAACTGATGAGTACTAATAATTATGTTAAAGAATTGTGTAATTTAGGTAAATTATTATTTAGATCTTTTAAGCTTCGATCCGAAATGTTAAAATAATGTTTGTTTATTATTACAACACCTTCTGCTGTCACATAGTCTGTGTTTATGTATGTATTATATGTATTATTGATGTTGATATAATTGTATACCTATAGTTTATATAGACTTTGGTAATTATAAAGATATATAATCCAGATTAACGTATACACATGTCTTTAATCATATTATTTTAGATAAGTATAGTATTATGATGCATTTTCTGATGTAATTAGTCAATGATGTTGTACAAATCGGACAAACATGATAATACGTTGATATTGACACGGGAACATATTTTAATAAAACAGAAGAATTTTGTCTACTAGTTAAATTCAAAGTTGGTCCTCTGGAAGGGAACCGTTTACCTTAGATGATTAATAGACTTTTTGTTTTATTATTGTTCAAAGATCTATTTAGATTCTCTTTTAATTGTATAAATACTTGTTGTAGTATTGAGCTTTTACTAAAAGTTTTGTCTCTGATTATTTGCTAGCGTTGATACATTAGTATTGATAACTACCTGCTTGAAATTTCCTTTCCCTTTATAAATGGCATGGACTGCTCCAAGGATCATACAACAGGAAATTGGAGAGATTGAAATGATCCATCCAATCTTCTCTGCCCATTGCTCATCATATCCAAATATAGAGTACGGGTACACATTTAGAGCAAAGTAGTAGATAAGCATTCCCTGTGTAAAAATTAAACATGCAAATCGGATAAAGCATGACTAATTGCGATGCAAATTTGAAATATATGCGATATTTTAAGGACATTTTGGGAACAGTCTTGGTTTGTCTGATCGTTCCGCTGGTTGATAACGTTTGGGTTTTTTTTAATTCCACTCTTTCAATTTACCTTTTTGACCTTCTATCATTTATGGGTAGACTTTACATAGATAAATTCAGCCGTATTTGACGTGAAACTGTTCTTATGTATCCCGTCATACTTTGAACCACACCATTATTTTATTTATTATTATTACTTTTACTGTTAAGTCTGTTTTTGTTATATCAACTTTACGTAAGTCTTCATTTATGTATGCCGTCATACGACAAAATTATTTTTATGTCTACCTGTGCGAATTTCAAACGCGCATTTTTAAACCAGTAATGAAACCTTCTATCATTATGGGTAGACTTTACATAGATAAATTCAGCCGTATAAGAAAAGCAAAATGAGAATGTTAAATTAATGTATGCCTTTTTGTGCTTCTTTGTTACATTTGTTGTTTATGTAGAGATATTAAGATGATAACACAATATTGACTGTTGTACCCCTATTTTTGACATTTTTACTCTTTGAGTATGTTTGTTTTGTTCATGCATCGTTGACAATTTAATGGAATTTGATGCGACTGTCATATAAGTGAGAGGTTTAGCTAGCTATAAAACCAGGTTCAATCCACCATTTTCTACATTAGAAAATGCCTGTACCAAGTCAGGAATATGACAGTTGTTACCCATTCGTTTGATGTGTTTGGACTTTTGATTTTGCCTTTTGATTTTTGATTTTCCTTTTTGAATTTTCCTCGGAGTTCGGTATTTTTGTGTTTTTACTTTTTAAGTAAATGATTATATAGAATATACCATACTAGTTTACGATCTTTTTATTTTCTTCTTCTCCGTGAGATCACATTGCACCATTTAAAATAATTTTAATTAATATTTGCATTCCAAAACTGTTTACAATTTTAATTTCTTATTTCAAATAAAATGAAAAAAAAGACCAATTATTCTCGTTAATATTGCTTTTGCTATATCTATGATCAAATATGGCATCATATTTTTTTTTTAATTTAAAAAACGAAACGACAAATTGAAACTTTTTCATTTACAAAGGTGATGTAAAATATAAAAATGTTAAATATACAGATCAGAAATTAACGGAAAAATTTATTCATTCAATGTACCATCGCTTTTGAACACAGGGTATGTTTAATTTGAAAAATGTCACTTTCTTAACAAATAATGAATACATTGACTGCGGTATCGATGAATGTGAAGAAGATCGTTTGATTTAACCTATCTCAATATAGCAAGAAGTCGTTGAACTTCTTTTTCAAATATCAAAGTTCTTCAACATTTACATCTGTATAAGAAGAAATTAACCACAACTGGGCTTGTCTTTAAGCCCCATGTCATGTGTCTACACTAGCCTTCTGCTACTTATAATTCACACAATGATTCAAAGGTCTATCCGTATATGGTGAATACAATGGAGTGAAAGCTTATTACATCAGCTATTTTAAGGTGCGTTTTAATACTTGTAACGACAGATGTCATGTAGGATTTTTTGTCAACGTGCATTAGTTATGACTTGCAAAATAATGTAGGTTTGGTCTACTCAGTTTTGTAAATCTGTATTTGGTAAGGTTATTACTGAAAATGTTGAATGACATTCTTATATATTTGTATGTACATTTAACTATTCGAATATCAACTCTATGAAGCAAAACGTTTGACAATATCTTGATATAAGATGTGTCAGAACCAGTGTAACGGTTTGCTATGAAAGCTTTAAACTGTATAATTGATGAGTCATTTACTTAAGGCAAAGATGAATGATTTGACACCAACAATTTAAGGGATATACATTTTGTAACTTTATTAATAATAATTGTATTTATGCAAGACAAAACTTTTACTTACAGCAGGAATCAAAGACGCAAGCCCATACCAGGCACTCATAAAAACACGTTCAACCGGTAGATAGAGGGATTCTTGCTTCACTGAAACATACAATTGTATTTTAATAATATAACCATTTGTTTCCCCGCCGGTCAAACCATAGTATTATAGCAGTATAGTTTAAGGAATAAGGAATAACTGGTATTTTTCTCTGTCTATGAAGAAATAACATCAAAAATGTGGTGCACACTAAATAACGCGCGTAGCGGGTTATTTTAAAGTGTGCACCACATTTGTTCTAGGTTATTTTGAATAGACGGGAAAAAATATTACAGTTATTTCTTATGATTTAACTAAACCATGAAAAACTTTGATGACGTTACAGTCGCATGACAAAATTATGTCTATGAGCTAATAAACATGTCAGCCAATCAGAAGACGCGCTACAACCAAAATTAAATTATATTCCATTATATTTATTATTTTTGTTATTGCCACATAGCAATTTTCCATTGCAGAATTAATGGAAAATTTTTAAGCATATTCTTTATTGTCAAACTCAACAGGGAGTAAATGCAACATTACGTGACTACACACTATGTTCAATTTTAAGAAGAAGATAGATTTATATTCGACCGGTCTGTAACATTAACTTAATGTCACTATTTGTACCATGTAATTTAATACAAAGTGATATTTTAATCTTAGATACAGTCTCTTTTTGTTAGATGTTATTGGTGTGGAACTAGCTAGGATTACTCTCAGATATGTAAACGAACTCAAATGAAAATTAAAAAAAAGGAAAGTCTCTCAACAAATGGCAAAAATGAAAATCTCAAACGCATCAAACAAAAAGAAAACAACTGTCACATTCCTGACTTGGAACATGTTTTTTCTTATGTAGAAACAATCCCTTTTTAACATATTTTTTATAGTTTGTTTTTATGTTGGGTTGTGAAACCACTATCTAAAGGTTAGGTGATGGTATGCCACCGACAGTATGTCAATAGCCGCTATATTATGTACATATACTAAATTTTTGTAATAAAAACTAAAGAGTAATATTAATAATTTTAAAAAAGTAATTAAAACCCCACAATTCTCTATAGCACTAATTTTTAGTCGGAATTGTCTCTCTTTGTATAGTGTTATGTAAGGTTTGTGGTGCAAAAATCACAAACACACATTATTTAAATATATTTTTTGATATATCACTTTTTAATTGAACAGAATCCACAGATTTGGATAACACATTATTCTGTAACTACTCTCAATATGCATTAATGATTTTTTCGATAGAGTAGTAAAATCATAAACATACTAAACTCCGAGGAAAATTCCAAACAGAAAGTCCCTGAGCAAATGGCAAAATTAAAAGCTCAAACAAATTAAACATATTAAACGAATGGATAACGACTTTCTGACTTGTTACAGGCATTTTCTTGTGAGGAAATGGTGGATTAAACCTGGTTTTATAGCTAGCTAAACCTTTTACTTATATGAGAGCTGTGCTGTTATATTAATTTTGTTTTCATACCATATTTCAAATTCGCATAAAAAAACATATCTATTCATACTCTATCAAACTTTTACTAGAATAGTATCATATAATAATTCCTTGAAGTGTGATTAAACAGAAATTAATGGTACCAAACTCTGGGTCACCTAAACCCACATCCGCTGTCAAACTTTAGAATTAGCCATTTGTTATAACATAATTTTATAGAATATATTTGTGAACCAACTTGAATTTGAAGAATCCAATATACATTTATATACAGAATTACAGAATTCATAGTTTTTTTTGTAAGGCACAAAAACAAAATCTAAAAATATATAGATTATCATATTTAAAACGGCATAAATGTAAAGCTATGTTACCGATTTCAGTGGCTACGTCATATGTATTAAGATAAGGAAAAACAACATTTTATAATAAAAATAATCTTAAGGATTGCATACGGGTTACGTAAGAAGTCAATTAATTTATGCAATAAGACTTAAAAAAACATCATTCCGGTAACAGATGAAATGTAATCAAAGGTTATGATAATGATCAACAAAAAATATAAAATGATACTAATTTAATACGTGTCACTTTCTCATCTTATCACAAATATAGCCTGCTTTCTAAATGTGAACAATAATGTATTACAGTGTACTTATTATAAATTAATTGAATTAAAATGTACGTGCAATATAGATGGGCTTGGATATTTCCGATGTCAAATGTTCGCTCGCAATACTGTTAAGAAAAAGGTTGACACACGTATGCATTTGTTCTTTTTTGGTATTGTTATCGTTCAGCTGTTGTAAATTGTACTTATTATAATTTATTTTTTGTCATAAATTAAAAAAACGATATAAGGTAGTGTACAACTGTGATTACACTGTCAATAAATTCATCTCTTTTTGTCTTTTCTAAATACTATATTCATTTTGATCATGTTAAAAGAGTTAAACTATAACACCGTGTAAAGGGTTGTCGTTGTGTTGTGTTGTGTTTTTTTTAGGGGTCTTCCTACGATTCATGTAAAAGGATTATAACTTGGAACGCACGAAAGGAGTGTTGTCTGTACTCATATCAAGTTAGTTAGAAAGTCAAATCCATTACGAATTGGAGACTATTATATTTAACAATTTACAAATGCCATTTAATATCGAACTAATGATGTATGTTGTCAGTGGTACGATTAAAGTTGACAAAGTAATACGTGATATTCGTCAGGTTTATCATATAGGTAATTTTTATTTGTATGATACTGCAAAATATATTTTTCAAAGCGAATTTTTCTACTTTTCATATGGTTTAGTATATACAAATTATAATTACTGTCATTGATTTGTACTTTTTTGTTATTTAATAAAAACAATTCATTTATTGCTGGTATAAGTAATTGGTAAATCAATCTCATACAGAGAAAAGAAAACAACAAAGAAAAAAGTATTCAAGGTTTACTTCTACGAATGTATAAATACAATTAACTAATGATATGCAGTACTTATTGTCTAATGTGTCATATGCTTTTCCTTCGCTTTATTCAATGTTATCTCTGAACCGTCCTTGGTCAAACTAGTCCATATGTTCATTTAGTCCGCCATACATGTGTGTCGCACACTGTCTATTTCATATCTTCTGCCCTATATTGTGTCTTCCTTGCTACCATATCCCATCTAGAAATGAAGCTTCATTAAGCTGATGATCAACCCTTATAAAAGGGATCTTTCAATTTTCATCCACCACAAGCACTTCTACACAAATTTCGGATTCGTTTGTGACAAAAACAACAATTTTCAATATCATCGCCATAAAAATCGCCACAGGTTGAACATATTCTTGCGTATTCAAAAATTTTGATCATCGGTACTTCCATTAGATCACATGGCGTACATGCATGGTTTGATAGCACATAACAAAACCTCATGCAAAGAATTATGATGCACATTTTTAACCCAAAAAGTCTCTGAAAAGAAATTAAAAGAAATATGAGGATTATTAGAAAAAAAGTAGATTTTTTTATATAAAGATTTAAATTTTGCTATGAAATTTATATCTATGATATAATAAAAATATATGAAAACTTCAAGAAAATGAAATGATGTTATTTAAAGGTTTCATAAGAAAATGTTATAAGTCGTGGATAAACTAACCATTTCTGCAGCGTCAGTATAAAGTAATACAGACATGTAAAGAACTTGTGCTATATATATATACTATTCTACACCTATGATCACCTCGTGAAGGTCATATAGTACACATTTCCGGTTTTTATTCAACCATCAAAGGCAAATATTACCTGAACAGCTGTCACGATCATATATCAAAGACATGTCTATACCCTCAACACTTATGTAAAAGTACATTAATTCGATTTTAATCCTTTTGTCACTTGAGTTAAAGAAACGCAATATAGTATTTTCCAGCTGTATTTAAGTTGATAAATGCATTTACTACGACATAAATGTTGTGACGCGTTCATGTCATTGCGTAAATTTACAATTTCACAATTGATTTTGTAAACTTCTTTGCCTATATAATGTATGTACACTAATATTTAAACAGCGAATAAAAACACGTAAAAATACTATATAATTGAAAACAACAGGGGGGAAACTATTTCACCCAATAACATTTTTTACGCAATTTTCAATGAATGATTCTATTATGTAGAAAAAATGAACAATAGGTATTTTGATGACCACAATGATTTCTACCAAAAGCTTTTGTAGTAGTTTACCAATCTTTATACGCCAAATTACTCCCCAAAGAAGATATTTGATGACAAATTACACATATGAAACTTTTAACAATGGACACTGTTGATAATAGTATTGTGTATATAAATACACTGTTTGTATTCTTTCTGTAGTATGTAAAGGGTTCGGTTATTGTGATGATTAGATATTGCTAAATTGGGATGGATCGTAGGGAAAGTCGATTTTATTGATTTAATTCTCTTTTAAAAAGTATAAATCGGTGCACATGACAGGTAAATGACACGTTTCGTTTCTTGAATGATCTCTAGCACTGAATGCATATTTAATTTTTTTTAAATAGGACACGATGAAAACATTAAACCACGCAAAGGCCTTTACCTCAACTCTTATAATTTGCCAAATAATGGTCTCACATAATTGTTACAATATGTCATCAGAAAAAAAAAAAAATGTAAGATGATAATATATTATTCCAAAAGATTTACAATTTTGGTATCAATAGATTCGTTACTCATTATAAGACTCAATTAAAAGTTATGTTGCTGTTTGTGATGAATAACTGTATATTGTTGCTTACATTTTATGTCAAGATACATCTGGTATATTTCTTCTACTTCTCTGTGATGGAGGTGTCAGTTGTTCTTGTGATTGGAGATTTACACGATAACGAAGTTGGAGTCTGGGGCGAATCGTAAACCAGCATTGGTGTCGAGTAAGTAGTTGCAACAAGAAAGATATGTATGATAGGCAAAACACGCGTTACATTCGCATCGGGGGCGAGTGTTACTTCCGAAAAACTATTATCAAATCCAAGTTAAAGCGCCTTTGTCAGGACATTTTGTTCATTTACTTTATTTTTAACACCATATTTCTTTTTACTATACAACAGGTACGGGTTATATAAGAATTCATAATCCTTTGACCAAATACTGATGTTCTAAAAGATTGTATATATAAACAATTCATAAATGTTGTTATGTTTCTATGAAATACATTTTTTTCCGATTTTTGTGTTCTTCATAATTCAGGTTGTTTGGATTTGTTGTTTAATTTTCCTTATATTTTCATGTCGACTCCCTGTTAAAGCTCACTCTATGATATGAATTTTACTCATAAATGAAGCCTTGGCGGTGATCTATAATAGCTTTAACGTTCGTCATGTTGTCTCTAGTGAATAGTTGTCTGATAGGCATTTAACATATTCTTTTTTCATATTGTAAATTTTGAAACAATATGTAAATATTAGATTAGTTTCAACGATAGTCACACAACAACTGATGATAACATAAAACATTATTTCAAGAAACTGTTGTTTTTTTTTAAATATATTTGATATTGATTATTCTTTTGCTTCTACAAACTTGTATTCTGCATGTTTTTCTATATCCTTTCCAATCGATTAACTAAAATCATGCTCCCACCTTAATATATATATATATTATAATATTAAAGACAAATAAAAGCAGCAGTAGTATACCGCTGTTCAATAGTTGTTTAACGGTAACAATTTCATATACATTTTGAGTAGTTATTTCAAGGATCACTGAATAAGCAATAATCTTACTGATTTTTATCGTGTAAATATAAAATAAGCCGATTCATTTTAATGAAATTCTATCTGCGTTCATATAGGTAAATGTATAACAAGAATATGTAAATACTAACTTATGTGTAAAAAATCAAGATTTTGTTATGAGTCTTCAAACCCAATAATATAAATCATGCTGATATTTGTAGTACATATCTCTCTTATCGCCCAGTTCGGAGACTGTATATGGATAGTGATAGCGGAATGATACTGGATATGTATTGATGATTTGGAAATACATCCATTGAAAGTCAAATAATTAACTTAACTTTACATTCCACTGATACTGCTGAATTATCATATTTTATTTGTAGATTTTTAATATTTAATGTTGCTCTTTACTTAATCAAAAATTAAACGAAATCCATGTCGATATAGAAATAAAAATGTTTATTCGGACACATGAAATTTGTAAATTGTTTTTTTTCCTTCAGTTAACATTAATTTGATTAGATTTTTGTCTGATAATTAGTAAGATCGATATAAGCTGATTAAGCGGCGTATATAAATTGTCATTTGGACTGCTGCTGTGTCATCCATGGTTATATACAATATTTGGTTGTCTCTGGTTTTATCATTTTTTTGTTTGGATTTATCTCGTTTTTCAATGGTTGTCTTTCTTACAACACAAGAAGGTTGATAACTGTAACTCGTACTTGTCGCATGTCCATTTCAGAGATGAACTTTCGTGAACATTAAACCGGATTTTTTTTAATTTTTTTATGTTATAACGTTTGTAGACTTTGTTTACTTTGTTATTCATCTTTGGTATATTATATTATTTAAAGAAGGGGGAATTTACTTGTGCAAATATATAAAATGTTTTACAAGAATTTACATAACCGATATATTAAGAATTATGTGATGTATCAAGATCTAAAAATTGGTTATTGTGATACCTAATCAAAGGAAATAATCAAAGTTATGTTTGACATGATTAACAAGGCGGGCGAAGAGCTGACTCACTTTTACAACAGTCGCATCCGTTATATTTACAACGATGCGTGAACAAAACAGACATAATAAATAAAATAGTCAAAATATGGGTACAGCAGGCATCGCTGTGTTACAATCTTAAAACAAATAGTTTTACAAAAACACACACAAGCATCTATCAAATTAAAAAACACATTCATTGCTACGCATGTCTGACGTCAGAAAAGTTATACGTCACATAGGAAGAAATTTTATCGTTGAATATTTACACAAAACAATTTCACATGGGAAATGTTAGCATACAGGGTTAATAAATCAAAGTATATTAGAATCAATTTCAAAAATGGACCGAGATTTAAAATTGTCCAGAAATCTGTATAATGTCTAAGAATTCAAAAATAGTTAATACCACTACTCGATTAAAATAATTTTGTCGTTTTTCGTTCAACGTATTTTCTAATTTATATATGAATAATATTTATAAATGAGAGAAGGTGCAATGAAAACGCATTTGTAGTAATATTTGTACTTACAATATCCTGTAATAATTGGCACTGTACTGACGATAATCAGGGTAAACACCAGTCTATCTACGTAACTGTTGACAAGCATGTAAACAAACAGTCCACCCTGCAAGTGTGAGTAAATATTTGTCTAAATATGTTTAATTGATGGTATTACATATCACAAATTCGCAATTTTATCAAATTATTGTTGTAATGGTTTTAATGATGAGTCTTGCTGTACTTTATTTTAATATCAAGTAAAGAAATCCATGACATTCTCTGATAGAATGTTTACGAAATCAAAAACATTTTCAAATATATAAGAACTGCTCTACTACAATAGAAAGTATTTTCCATGCATTAATTTCATTGTTGTTTACCGATAAAATATCATTTTTTTGTTATTTAGGATGGTACCTACATGTATGAACATGTTTTCTTGATTTGACCTTTCACCATTTCATGAAATTTATTTTACTGTGATACCCGCGAATTTATAGTTCAATAGTATTTGTACCGACTTAGTGGTACTAAATGAAGAATACGTTTGGTGGTGGTTTTAAGAGTTTAATTATTTATGGGGTTGACCTGCACTTCTTGTCTAAGTGTAGATCACAGATAACAGTTAAAAGAAAATAACTTACTTGTGTTATAAAGGGAATGCTAAGCAGAAATGATGAGAAACACGCAATGCCAATAAGGTACTCTCGTCTTCTGATCCTCTTCATGATCATCTTGGGTAGAGATGGAAGCAATGACTCCCAAATAACACACAGATGAATAACCTATAAGATGTAGAATGAAATTCATAACAGTGTAGCTATGGCCATTCATTGACTGGGGAAAATTAGGTGAACGTTCGTCTTTAATGCCCACTGCTCACGACGTACTTATCATAGAAATTTAAACTGTGAGGTCACCAAAGGTTCTAAACGCCTAAATAAAATAATTAAAAATACTAATCAGGAATAACCTTTGTAATTTGAAAATAAATAAAAATGGCCTTCAACACGGAGTCTTGGCTCACACCGAACAGCAAGCTATAAAGGTTGAATACTTAAAATTCTTTACTTGATTTTTTGTTATGGTTTGACCATCAATTTTCCTAATATGATATCGCACGTTCTTTCAGATTATTTTTTTTACTTAATTGGCTTTAAATGTTACAATGCATGATGTCGTCTGTTTATGTAGTTCATATTTGTTTTTCGTTTCTCGTTGGTTTTCCCGTTTGAATGGTTTTACACTAGTAGTTTTGGGGCCCTCTATAACTTGCTGTTCGGTGTGAGCCAAGGCTCCGTGTTGCAGGTCGTACCTTGACCTTTAATGGTTTACTTTTATGAATTATTACTTGGGAGGAGAGTTGTCTCATTGGTACTCATACCACATCTTCCTATATCTATCTATATCTATACATTTTTTTTTCAACAAAAGAATACATCACAAGAATATAAGTTTTGTAAGAAACGTGAGAAATTGTGTTGGACTTGAAGATAAGGCAAAGTGACAAATATCTGAAAGAATGAATCGTTTTAAGGTATTAAACAAAGAAATCAAATGATTTTTTAATTATCCAGAACTCTTCACAAACAAAACCCACATGTATACGCATTGAATAAATAGTAGGCCATTCTTAAATGATCACACCGTAGAAGTAGTTGTGCTCTTAATCAATGAGATATTTTGTGAATTAACCCCATCAACTTAATAGTTTTTTTTACAATGGATAAACCTATTTTTTATTATTATTAAATAATATCATCTCTGAACATTATTATTCTTATAAATGACACGGTTGTATGTGATGATTATAATAAATATTTAAAACAAATTCCTTTCAAGCTTTGTAAAAAGAAAGTTTCATTTTATGTATCGGAATGTGTAACAAGAGAATATTTCAATCCCCACTGGAAGGCTTCTGACAGACTGGGTGAGCATAAAATCATAGCCGTTGACAAACAAGTTACAACCTACAAACGTTTTACTGTCGACCACACTGTTATGCAATTAATTCTATTTATAATTGTATAACTGGAAACATTTATTATCTTCGTTACTTTTTTTTAGTCAAGATCACAAATAGTGTAAAAAATAATAACTCTGAAATATTACATGATCTTTTAAAAAATCTGTATTTATTTTAAAATTTCAAATATTTATATCATTCTTGCAGTACGATTGAAAGATCTGCACATGTTAGGAGAAGAAGCATGCCTCACATAGCTAGAGACCCATTTAAATGAAGGAAAACGAAAACCGTTTTGATTTTTTAACTATGAACAGAAATTCAAATATTCATTAATCCTTTCAACGTTATGTTTATGAGAAGGATGATCGATAATATCAGGACAATTGAATATGAACAGTAATAACCAAAAGAAATCTTTAGTTAAATTATTATTTATTTTCGTTTTTGAACTGATTGTCTCTTCATTTTTTTCATGTTTTGGATGTTTTTCTATGATTTTGTCTGCTTTTTATCGCTTTATGATTTTAATTTTCCCTTCAGTATCATGTTTTAGTGAAGTCAATTAAGCTGTGGTGTAAATATAATGTCGTCAAAATGTAGGATTTGACATATATGCTATTTTGGCAAAATCAAATATAAGCAACATTTTTAACCAAAAAAAGGTTTTGACCCAGATATAAATCTCAGTAGTTGCTCATCTTATCTTAGTTATCAGTTATTTTTGCAGCAGTTTGTACTTAAATACAAGAAGTGAAACCCATATATGATTGCAGCTAAAAGTGTTTCTCTCTTTACGTCCGATAGCATATATCAAGGACATAGAAAACAAAAAAACAATGGTAGTTCTGCAAAATTATTCGACTTAGTTGAGCCAAATTACTATCGGTAAAACGGGAGTATGTTGTAAATATATAGATGCAACAACTTTGCCATGCGACAGGCTACCTACAAACCCCTTAATTGATTGTATAAGGGCTGTCTATCGTAAAGAGAGCATGGAAACTTTGACATATTTTACGTCACTTTTTTAATCGATTTAATCGGACGTGGCTACATATTATGTATT
Source organism: Mytilus edulis (assembly GCA_019925275.1). Classification (NCBI taxonomy): domain Eukaryota; kingdom Metazoa; phylum Mollusca; class Bivalvia; order Mytilida; family Mytilidae; genus Mytilus; species Mytilus edulis. The sequence goes on along the minus strand of CM034355.1, from coordinate 13,541,584 downwards.
CTGCTGAGCTAACAAGTGCGATTCTTGTCAATAATATATAAAATATGCAAAACTGACAGTTTCTTCAATAATGTATATAAACGCAACCATTACTTAGTACGTAGATGAATGGATTCTTTTCGAGTATAACACAATACAAAATGTAGATCGCCCAACTCGGTCATCGATAAACCGAATGGCCCCCCGTTATCATATTAGCAGTCTAATACGAAGAATACAGTTGAATCCTTTTTTAATTGATTAATTACCTGGTGGATCATCCCAAACAGAAAACAAAACATAAACAAACATAATGCTATAACTGGATGATGCCGAACAGTAGAAAACACTCCAAGAAACAGGTATGATAATCCTTCAAAACAAAAAATGTATTTTGTTATGGTTGAAATCTTTGTAATTACTAGTATTCATGTTATAAAAGATGTTTTCATGCGTATTATTAGAGCAAAATGCATTGAGTGTGTTTGTAAAGGCAGTATATTTGGTTAACTTGTTTGCTAATAGAACCGCGAAGTCATTATTAAGGTACACTACCCTCCTTTCCAAGTACGTTATTCCTACAGACATATAGATTGGTGATATGTTGGACTAATCTTCTCTTAACGATGGGTAGAATACCTCACTTAATGACTTCACAGTTCATCTAGTAAGTATGCTAAGCAAAGATATTTCCTTTACCTGCACACTAAAGACATTTTACTGTGCATTTTTACATATTTCACATTTTCACAATTCAATGCGATACCTTTTATCTGGATGACATAAAATGGAAAGTTGACCGGTAAATTGTAATCTATGGCTTGAGCTTGTTTGTAGTTACAATATTATTTTTGCAAGTGTTGCAGTTAAGTCATACATACATGTATATATTATTAGAATATCTATACTAATAAAGCTTGTTTTTAATTGATGCTAATGATGTAGTCACGTCCAAGAAATTTGACCTTATATACAGTAAAATAATTGTCACGCAGGTGTTTGTATTATATATAAACCGCATATCAATCCATCTAGTCTATAAATGTACTTTTGCGGTATTGTAGATCACAGAGAATATGTTAAAACAAAACCAAACACATCCTGTCTCTCAAAATAAAACATAATTGTGTAAAATAATGTTATTAAGATAAATCCGGTAATATAAATGAATTTTCTATATCAACCATGGGAGTCCAATTTGGGATAATGCGGTCTTACCAGTGACAAAATCATTTAAGATACTTTTCCTTTTCCCATTCCATAGCATTTAAACATTTTACCAGGATTTCAGTTTGAAATTCAGGACTATTAAGCGTTTATGATATAATAAACCTAAATCTAGAAACATGCATCGGACTGTATAAAGTGTTGATTTTCTAGCATTGAGTCGACACTTCTGATATTTAACTGTTAGTGCCAGCGGATAACATCAGCTCAACAGTTCGTCAGTAAGCAATTACACATTCCTTTTATAAACTCACCGTTTAATAATAAAAAAGTAATTAAGTAAGGTGTAAACTCCCTTATGAAAAATTGAACGTTAATTAATTTGAATATTCTGTTCAAGTCTTGTAGATCATATAGTTGCTATAACGTTACTTATAGTTCAGTCATCACTGGTTTTTAGTTTTCATGTTTAGGTCTGAATTTTCCCGATAAAGGTCTATCGAGCGCTTCAGACGCACGAAAATTAGGAAGCGTTATTTCCATTCATTTCATTCTGGTTTGTGTAAAAATTATTAAGAAACTCAGATGCATCTCTCTAGACCAACTTAACTTCACTGAATGAGATATTTTATGTGTCATTATAATTATTACATAGGTACGGTCAATCATTAATGGCGGTTTGGACGCACTAAATTAATCAAGTATTTTTTTAAAACTTCCTGTACTCATGTCATGCAATGTTGTCATTTTAATGTTATATTAAACATTACCATAACAGCGGGAGGTTTGGCATGCTACACAACAAGGTTCAACCAACCATTTTTGTCTAAAAATGTCCTGTACTACATCAGGAAAATGGCCATTGTTATATTATAGTGTATTTCTGTGTGTTTACATTTACATTAACATTTAAATTTATTTAAATGGTGTGTTTCTGTTGTGTCGTGGTCTCCTCTTATGTTTGATGTGTTTCCCTCAGTTTTGGTTTGTAACGCGGATTTGTTTTTTTTTTATTTTTAATCGAGTTTCGAACAGCGGTATACTACTGTTGCCTTTTTTAAACAAATGTGACCTTATGTGTATTCGTCTTTTCGTGTATTCAAAATGCATATAATCCGCCTTCATAAATACAATGAAACTCAAAAAATGTAACCTCCTTCTCCCCTTTTTTGTTGGATGTCTTTCGAACAAATTTGTTTAAAGAAATGTTAAAATTAAGTGCCACAATTTGGTTGGAGGTTACAGAGAAATGCTGTTAATTAAAGGACAGTTAGGGCTAAAACTATTGATTAAGGAAGAACCCTACAACATAGTTGCCCATCTTCAACATTGGGTGAAAAAGCGACTGGTACAGGCTTCATATGGACCCGAGTGTGAAATAACGAGAGAAGATTAGTATCATTTTTTATTACTTACCTGGTTTGATACCTCTCTGTAAAGCTATAAATCCTTCATCCCAACTCATATCGTAATATGGTTCCAGTGCAATATATGTTACCACTGGGAATATACTGTAGGCAATGATAAGTAAAGCAACGGCCCTATAAAAAGAATTAAAAAAACGTTCCTTTCAACATAGAACACGACAGTATACAAAAACAATCTAAAAAGGCATGAGTTTTAAGGCTGAATAAAGTTTCAATAATAAAAAACGTATGCAAAAATTAATTAAATGGAAGGAAAGCAGAAAAATGTCACATCACCTTCGGCAAAACAAATAACATCCCCTTCTACGATTAAATAAAAGCTATAGTAGGTTACAGGAATAGGTTACCTTAGATTTATTTGGCACAACTTTTAGGAATTTGTGGTCATCAATGCTCCTCAGTTTGGTACTTGTTTGACTTTATAACTATTTTGATTTGATCGTCACTGATGTAGATAAAACGCGCGTCTGGCGTATTGAATTATAATCCTGGTACCTTTAATAACTATTTACATCACTGGGTTGATGCCACCGCTGTCGTACGTTTCGTCCCCGAGGGTATCACCAGCCCAGTAGTCGGCACTTTGATTACATGAATATCAATTATATGGTCATTTTATAAATTTCCGGTTACAAAATTCTGAATTTTTCGAAAAACCAAGGATTTTCTTATCCTAGGAAAAGATTACCTTATACGTACAGTATTTGGCACAACTTTTTTGAAATGTTTGGTCCTCAATGCTTTTCAACTTAGTATTTGTGTGGCTTTATAACTATTTTGATCTGAGCGTCACTGATGAGTCTTATGTAGACGAAACGGGCGTCTGGCGTGTTAAATTATAATTCTGGTACCTTTGATAACTATTAACAGAAATTCATCCTGTGTTAAAGGTTAAAAGGATAAAATCAAAGAAACAAAAACAACTTCATGGAATTGCATAATCTCTTAAAAGAAGCGAGATCGGTAGCCTTCATATGGTAAGATATGCGTGCCTCACCTGCTATATGAACTTTATATGACAAATTATTACAATCAAAATTACTATGAAACAAGCGGTTGAATTTCAGATTTGACGATTTAACTGGTACCTACATCTAAATCTGTTTATCTTGTTAACACAAAGGTAATCGTTCTAGATAAAGAGTTTTAAATATGTAGAATGACAGTTTTACGTTCATTACCAACCTACCCATAAGCATGGTTGTTCGACCATCAATAAATCATAATGGGTTATAATCTTGAATAGTCTGGTCACTACAGGACAAGAGATTAATGATTAATGTTCCTTGTTAATTTCCACTCCATAAATGTCAGTCCTAGTTTTGACAGATAAATAATTATCTATTATTATTATAACCTCATGCTGAATCATTGTAATGAACCTTTGATCAAATTACGATGCCTTATTTTCTATCTGTCTAGAACTATGAATAAGGCTATGTACTATACAATAGGCTTTGTAATTTAATACCAATAGATAAAACGTTCATTGTAAGGACGACACTTATATTATGTGGTATAGAATATTTCTTTTCCACTCAAGGTAGCTTGGTGTGTTCAGTATGAGAGAGAGTACCTCAGAAAAAAGGGTTTTATTTTCCAGTCTCATGAAGGAAAGAGACAGGTAATCATGTAGAACTTGAAAATATGACAAGCTACAAAAAGGCCATTTTTTTATGAGTTCTTTTCTGAAAAAGACCAGATTTTATGTAATGTATACAGGAGTACGCAAGGCAATATGGCGCCAGTTTTCTAGTATTCTCCTGAGATGAAGAATAAGTACAACGAGACCAATTATCTAGAAGTGTTTTAAGAGAAGATATGAAACAACGAAGTCACTTTTCCAGTCCTTCGTACGAGAGGACTTGTTTCAATGAGACATATTTTAGACTGAGTTCAACGAAGCCAGATTTCAAATAGTGAGAACAAGAGTACACTGTGGCCAATTGCTTATGTGTCTTTGAATCGAGGGCCATGTACAACGCACTCACTGATCTAGTAGTCTAGTTACGAGATTGCAAGTTACAACGAGGTCAGTTTTACAGTAGTGTGCAAAAGAAGAAAATGCAGTAGAAGCCAGATTTCGAGTAGCTCTGTTAAACATGTTAAAGAGGGAACCTAATTTCAACAATGCTAGATTTATAGTAGTCTTTTCAAGAGGGATCGGGAACAATGGACCGTGTGCCAGGTAGTGTCTTTCAAAACTAGTATAACTTGGCCATCTTTCAAAATAACATTAAAGGATGTTATTATGTATTAAACAATAGCCAATAAAATGTACGAAACAGCAAAGTCTGTTCGTTATATAATAACACTTAAAAAGCAAGAACATACAGTAGGGCGGTGTATAAACAAAATAGAAAAATTACCAATGATCGATATAAAAAAATCATTAATTAGGACAAACATTTAACGCTCTATCGCGATAAATATAACTAAGCAGTCAATGTTGCAATCCTTTTCTTTTAACGCTGTACAATGTAACGGCCTTTGGCAATAATAGATGAACATTAAATGGTCAGTATATCAACGGAAATCAATGTTGACAGGTCCATCTTATACTGAATTCTAATGAATATCAATTAGTTTGGATGTTTCATGTATTGTCATATTAAACAACATCACGCCAATGTCACATTTATTTTCGGTATTTCTTTTTTGAAATAGTTATTTGTGTTCATAGTGTAACACATGTACATGTCACTGTTGATAGTTGTACCCCATCATTAGACTAGTTTACCTATTATGTCTGATTGTTTTAGTCACACATTGTTGTCAATATTATGGAATACTATGAAACCATCACACAAGTAATAGGATTTGTTATCTATAAAACAAGGTCAAAAATAAAATGGCTGTACCAAGTCAAAAACATTCGTTTGATGTGTTAAAGCATTTGATTATAGATTTTCCCTTTTGGTATTTCTTTAAAAAAATATATATTACCTTGTATTTAATCAAAAATCTTAAGAAATAAAAAGGCAGAGATCACCGTGACCAACTATACAGAAGGCTAAACAAAATTCCGCACATTCTGCATATACATAGATTGTATGCTCTATCAAACTATAATTCGGTCAAAAAAAGTAACTATGTGTTTGCATTTTCGTTTAGAATATTTAAATTTTGAGATTATTGAAGAAAACAGACAAAAATGGGATTAACTGATAAATGATATTGCCGCATTCTATGGGGTCGTCATCAACTATTATGCAATCTTTTGTTTCCGCCTCTTATAAAATTATAAACAATCATTCCATGACCAATATGTTTAGAAAGTTTGTTTCTCCAAACCATTTTAAAGCCTTTTAATCGTTTTTGTTTCGAGCTTCACTGATGAGCATTTTGCAGACAAAACGCCCGTCTGACACAAATACAAAATTTCAATCCTGGTATCTATGATGAATTTATTTATACAGGACTTTCCGTTATCAATTTTCCTTGTAGTTCATTTTTGTACTGTTTTATTTTTTAAATAGATGCATGTGTAACTGGCGAAATATTCTCAAGAAGCTGCTCGAAATAATTGTCTACAGAGAAGCAAGTTTCTCTAGAGGCATATATTATTATAACAAGTTACAAGAAACCCATACTGTAACAAAAAAAAACATCATCCTGGTCACTACCGGATATGTCAGAGAATACCGACTGGTCACCAGGTTTTTGTATATGTTAAGGCAATCCAAACTATTGATATGCAATGTAATTGACGAAAGTTTCTTTAAAAGAAGTACATGTTAAACACAAGACATTGCATGAACATTATGATAATATAGTATGTAATTTAACCAATTATAGTAAAAATCAGCATAGATGCCAGGATCGAAGCCAGACGCGCGTTTTGTCTAATACAGAACCATCAGTTTAACGTTAAATTTTTACTTTGAATATTGTTGTTATAATATGCTGCTTGCTAGAAAAAGAAAAAAGTTACTGCGAGCAACTGAACCTATACCTAAAGTTTTGTTTTACTTATTATACCAAGGACTTTAGTAAAGAATGTTTTAAATTCAGACGAGCATGGCGAGGGAAAATTTAATAAAGGAGTTATCACAAACCATAAGGTTAACAACTTCATTAACAATAGAAAACATCGAAGAAAACCAAACACTGTATACATCTCTGACGATTAAGTAACATGAGCCTTACTCGGGAGCACCAAACACTGTATACACCTCTGACGCTTAAGTAACATGAGCCTTACTCGGGAAAACCAGACACTGTATACACCTCTGACGATTAAGTAGCATGAGCCTTACTCGGGAAAACCAGACACTGTATACACCTCTGACGCTTAAGTAACATGAGCCTTACTCGGGAAAACCAGACACTGTATACACCTCTGACGCTTAAGTAACATGAGCCTTACTCGGGAAAACCAGACACTGTATACACCTCTGACGCTTAAGTAACATGACCCTTACTCCGGAAAACCAAACACTGTATACACCTCTGACGATTAAGCAACATGAGCCTTACTCGGGAAAACCAAACACTGTATACACCTCTGACGATTAAGCAACATGAGCCTTACTCGGGAAAACCAGACACTGTATACACCTCTGACGATTAAGCAACATGAGCCTTACTCGGGAAAACCAAACACTGTATACACCTCTGACGATTAAGCAACATGAGCCTTACTCGGGAAAACCAGACACTGTATACACCTCTGACGATTAAGCAACATGAGCCTTACTCGGGAAAACCAGACACTGTATACACCTCTGACGATTAAGCAACATGAGCCTTACTCGGGAAAACCAAACACTGTATACACCTCTGACTATTAAGCAACATGAGCCTTACTCGGGAAAACCAGACACTATATACACCTCTGACGATTAAGCAACATGAGCCTTACTCGGGAAAACCAAACACTGTATACACCTCTGACCATTAAGCAACATGAGCCTTACTCGGGAAAACCAGACACTGTATACACCTCTGACGATTAAGCAACATGAGCCTTACTCGGGAAAACCAGACACTGTATACACCTCTGACGATTAAGCAACATGAGCCTTACTCGGGAAAACCAAACACTGTATACACCTCTGACGATTAAGCAACATGAGCCTTACTCGGGAAAACCAAACACTGTATACACCTCTGACGATTAAGCAACATGAGCCTTACTCGGGAAAACCAGACACTGTATACACCTCTGACGATTAAGCAACATGAGCCTTACTCGGGAAAACCAAACACTGTATACACCTCTGACGATTAAGCAACATGAGCCTTACTCGGGAAAACCAAACACTGTATACACCTCTGACGATTAAGCAACATGAGCCTTACTCGGGAGCACATGAACTAATGGGGACTAAGCATTTCACGTTCTTATACACATGTTTATATCTATACAAACTAACATGAAGGTATACTATACCACTTGTAATTTTCGTATACTTACGAATTGACAACCACTTTCTTGTTATAAATTCTGGTTCCTAAAAGTGGTAGGACACCGGACCACAAGCCAATACTATTCATGTGCAGCAGAAGTGCATCAACCCATAACTTAAACAAGAGTAATGTAATTCAGTGGTTGTCGTTTGTTTATGTGTTACATGTTTGTTTTTCGTTCATTTTTTTACATAAATAAGGCCGTTAGTTTTCTCGTGTGAATTGTTTTACATTGTCTTATCGGGGCCTTTTATAGCTGACTATACGGTATGAGCTTTGCTCATTGTTGAAGGCGGTACGGTGACATATAGTTGTTAATGTCTGTGTCATTTTGGTCTTTTGTGGATAGTTGTCTCATTTGCAATAATACCACATCTTCTTTTTTATATAATGAATGTCATTGTGAGTATATTCATATTACACGAATAAAAGTAATTTGTATCTGTTTTGTTTCTTTCTATCGAATAATGACTTTTGAACACCAGTATAATACTGTTGCCTTTATTGATATTATATGGTTTAATGTAAAACTTTATCTTGTCCTCTATACAGCTTCGCTCTCTCTCGTCCCATATGGAATGTACTGACCCTATATATTGCATTAGGTAACTAGTAAACTGCGTAACTAAGAACGCTGTTTGTTTGGATATTGACATTTACCTTGGACTTTTGAGAATCATTGTCTCATTTGCAGTAATATCACATCTCATTATTTTGTAATGAATGATATAATATACAATATGAAAAAAAAAGATTTCTGTCAAATGAAGGCTGTTTTCAATTTGTCTTTTGTCTATTCATGCATCAGATATTTTCTTGAATGATTGCAGATATCCTTACTGTAGGAATAGTTGATGACATATACTAAGAGAACCTGTAAGGCACAGCAAAGATAAAATAAAAGTGTTATATCACGGCAGATAATTACTTTTAGAATTTCAGAAGAATGTCAAAGATAAATTATGAAATCTTGTAAACTAATATTGAACAATATGTAACTACTCCATGTATTCATATATAGCAAAAAAGAGTAATCTTTTCTTGCAAAATTATGATTGAAAATTAGCTTGGAAATTATGTCTCTTAAAGTCGTGAGCTACAAATCATATATGTAACAAGGATTTGTGAGACTTACTGAAGTGACAACATTGTGGTGTGTGGGTATTTTTTTTTGTGTTTATGTGTGTTTCTTACTTCCGGTGATCCCAGATGAACAACTGATACTGTCCTGACGTCTTGGATTTCAGTTATTTCATTTTCTCCAGTCACAACATAATGGCGGGAATAACTGATCAAGTTGTCTTTCAATCTTCCATATACCAGAATTACCAGCAACAAAATAAAGGCTGTTGTTGTCAGTCCGTATACAGACTAAAAAAGTATTATTATAAATCAATTTTTGACAATGTTGTAGTTTCATAATTTGTTTGACACCATAAATCCGAAGTAAGACATTTTAAATTTGACTTTAGGATTCGTATATAGTGCCAAGATTATGATTTAGTACGCCAGACGCGCGTTTCGTCCACATAAGACACAGTAACGATCATATCAAAAACGTTATTAAGCCAAACAAGTACAAAGTTGAAGAGTATTGAAGATCCAAAATTTCAAAAACTTGTGCCAAACACGGCTAAGACAATCTATGCCTGGGATAAGAAAATCCTTCGTTTTTTGAAAACTTCAAAGTTTTGTAAACAGGAAATTTATAAAAATGACTACATAATTGGTATTCATATCAACATCGAAGTGCTGACTACTAGGCTGGTGATACCCTTGGGGACAAATCGTCTTCCAGCAGTGGCATCGACCCGTGTTTTAATATACAGCCAAAAGTTTATGTGACTTAACTCGTCGTCACTCCGTCCATTCGAAGCTTGAACTTATTTCTTTTGACCTTAATTGATTGATGTGAGAAATCATACATCAAGCTCGATATTAGGTGCTCGCATTGATTTAACTTTCTGACAACAGAAATCAACCGACCGCATCTTGTAAGGGAACCGTTTATATAAAAAAAAATGTCTTTTCAAATCTAGAAAAGAAAAAAACGCAAATATACATGTCTTATTATCGCAAATAATTTTATTATATGATATTTAGGAACTTTCTCTAAAATGTATTTCTTTTTTTTTACTTTCTTATTTTAACAAAAAAAATGTGTAAAAAGATTTATTAGGGCATGTTAGTCAAATAATTTAAGTTAATAAATAATAATACAGATTTTATTTTTCATTTAGTCATTTAAAAATGTTCGGGGACAACAACTTATAATACTGAAAAAAGGCCCTTTAATTACTGATGGTAAATATTTCGTACTTCTTTTCTGTTTAGAGGTAGAATGCTTTTAAAGTCTTCATATTTAAGGAAACATTAAGTAACATGTAAACTGTTGATTTTTCTGAAAACATCAGTAATCTCGATTATATATTAACAGGTACTAAACTTTTGTGTTTGAAAGATCGGGTAATTTTTCCTTCCTTGTTTCAGTACAATAAAATCTAACTTTAAATGTATAACCTTTGCAAATATAGCTGTTCCTTTAAATGTCAGCAAATAGATCACTATCCACGTGGCTAACAGACAGAGCAGAAGATACCATATCACGTGACCAGGCTCGGCAATACCATCTGATCTCTGCAAAAACTTCTCGCTGAAACAAATTATTTATTTGATTAAAATATTAAATGCTGAATCGCAGTCACTAAAAAGTTATAGGTTGTCCTACGACAAATCAATATGTTTCCGAGTTTTACGTCATATAAACATTCTTATACGTATTTTGTGAGATATAAGAGATAGTTTCTCAGTTTAACGTCATAACACACTCGTTAATATTTTGGGAAATTTTGAGCTAAAATTGATTTACCGAATAATAGCTGATTAAACTGTTCTCGTGTGCACTTTAAGTTTGGTATCGCTGATGAACTCCCATTACAATTTCACAATAGTTTTTGTTTCGATTTTTCACATCTTAAGTTACATATTCTTTTAAACTATGTTAAATGCAGTTTGGTGAATAAAAACTCAATAGTCCGTAAGCCGTCTTTTAAATGCACAATGTCTCGCCTACAATAAAAAAAAATCTGTAAGTTTGATTCGGGTATAGCGAAAGGTCATTTTCAGCAAACTAGGTACTATTGGCTTGCATCTAACTGCAAGCGTTCAATTTGTCTAATACGGTTTAACATTGTTTATTAGTTTGCGTTTTAATCTAACACGCCAATCATGAAAAATCAAGTGCTTTTCTATATTGATTTTGTTCATGCTAAATAAGAAGATGTAGTAGGATTGCCAACTATAAAGTACAAACCAAACAACAATGAGGGGAAACAACTTTCAGGGAACTGTTTGCTCTTTTAAATATGATAGTTAGTTGGTCGAGATTTTTACAAAAGAATGGGTTTAACTATTCAAAATCTAGATTTACCTGTAATATAGAAAAGTCATAAACTTCTTCCAAGGCAGGAACTTTGTGAATGGATGCCATATGTGATATCCGAATGTTCTGTTTTAAGATATCTGATGGGTTTTGCTAAATCTATTGTCAATTTTTATGAAATTAATTAGAACTGGACATACTGTATAGGCCCTGTGGATTGTTGTCAACAATAATAGTTTGCCCTTTATATGTTGCATTTGGTATTTTCTTTGTGTAAATAAAGCTTAACACAACTGTTATGAATTGGTGTACAAGTGAAAAATAAAATCACAAAAATACTGAACTCAGAGGAAAATTCAAAACGGAAAGTTCCTAATTAAATGACAAAATCAAATGATAAAACACATCAAACGATAGTAAAATATGGTTACAGCAGTCAAAACTGTGTTACAATCTCAAACAATCAAACATTTACAAAAGCATCATTCTTTCAAATTAAAAAACCACATTGACGGGATGTATAAGTACCGAGACCCGATTTTTATGTTCGGTTGATAACTTTTATATAAAAAAAAACTCTTTCTCTTCTTGCATAATCTTAAATCATTTAAAATCAGCGTGTTTTGTTCCGTTAAGTGGTAATTGTATTATTCTCATCTTCGATATTCTTCTGTGATTTTTTTTTACAGTAAGTGTCACGAATAATTCTGATGATCCAAATGATGCATATAAGTTCATGTATATTTTAGTATTCAAGTGGTAGTGTTACGTAAGTCTAATACGAGTATTCCAGTAATTGCATTAGTATTGATGTTATTGTCTCCTACAGTAAAACGGTGGAGAGTGTCTGGTAATGACTGTTACACAGATATGATCTGAATAATAAAAGTCCCTTATACAGCTTGTTTTAACACGTTAGCTATTCTTCAAGCTGCAGAATCTATAGAATTTTTTATATATCTTTATTCATTTGCATTTATGTAGTATACAAAAAATGTCATTATCGTTGAAGTGACAATTTCATATGACCCTTATACAATGAATGATTTGATATATGAAAAGGAGATGTGTTATGATTGCCGATGAGACCATTTATAAAATAAAATAATAATTTTATAATCGGGATGTTCTATTGTATCTATAAAAAAGTCGAATGTTGAAGTTTTCATAATTACTTGAACTCTGTTATGTACATATACATGTATAATCAAAATAGGTGAAGCATTTACCACATAAATATGTTATGTTCAACAAAGTATATAAAATACGAAACCCTTAACCAGAAATAAGGTTTCTGAGCCCCCTTCAACAATAAGCAAAAGTCCATAAAACCACATATCTACCTTATCTGCAGATAGCAATGGAATAATATCAAAACATTCCGCAGCTTTGGCTTTTGTACGATTTCCATCAAAAATTGTAGACGGTATAGTTAAAGATATTATGCGGTTTGTCAATTTACGAAACAAATCCAGATATCATTTTATAATTCATAAAAAAACAAGCACCCTACAAATGAAGGTAGATATAACGTCTGTATTATGTGCTGGATAAACAGTTATGAGATCTATGATATAAACTGCCTTTACTTACTGGAAATATCTGTTAACATCTCCATATTCTGTTGGTCTGTAAAATAGAATATAGATGTATGAATTGTGTCATTGTCAAGAGGAGAAAATAAAATCACGACAGTCAACACTTTGGTGACTTGCTGTTATTATTCTACTCGTTCAATAAGCTTATAACGTTTCAAACATGAGCGTGCAATATCTTTTGGTATTTCACCGGTGGAAATATCCCATGAATTGATATCATGTGGCGTTAAATAGTTTTCAATAAGAATGTGTATATACAATTTGTCAAACTTGTCCAAAAAAGTCACAAATGAATTAAACAGAAACTTCCCTTAAATAAGATGAAAAAAACATCAAGATATAAAGAAATAGGATAACCACTGCATTGCAAGGTTTTTGACTTGATGCATATAGATTTATGGAGTTTGATTTATTTTTATTTCCATCCTCCCCTATCCGGATAACAAGCTTGTTCAAAGTGTCTACTCGGGACAATATTCTTAAGCTTTAACCTTAATCGAATAACCCAATCAGCTCTTCGGAAAATAAAGAGACATATTTAAAGTTCATGAAACTCGAAACAGCAAAAAGAAAAATTGTTTTACAGAATATGACATAAAGGAAACCTTGAATGATTACCGATATGTCAATGTTCCAACCAAGGACCAAGAAGATGATAATGGAAATATCTACAAGTCGCTATAAACCAAACAACGGTGTAAATAACAAAAATACCGTTATTTTAATTCTATTTGAAAAAAAGGAGCGAAAACAAAATCATCAAACTAGTATTGATAACATCACACAACATTAGGTTAGAGAAAGTTCTTCAATTGGGAAAGAATTGTGTGGCCGGACTGCCATAACATTTCCATTTCTATATTATAGGTGTTATTTATGTTGGTTGGTTGCTATCTCGTTGACATTCATCCAACAGCTCCTTTAATAGTTATCTATAATGTGACTTTTTATAAAATTTCATGTTGATTTTCGATGTTCCTCGATTATCTTTAATATTAAATCACTAATACAAAATAAGAACCTTTTAAAATGAAATTATATAACTTCACTTATGAATTGATGTACCGTAAAGCGAAGACGTCAGATCCAAGAAGGCTGAACATGACGTGTATAAATTGTAAATACGTAAACTAAATGCTTGAGGGTTTGATGCAACTGTTTTAGATGTGATAACAACACAAAATGCATCAAATACAAGTAAAAAGTAAAGTAGGATCTATTTTAGAACGGGGAATTTTAACTTATTCATAAGACTATGAACAGTTTACACGAAATTACACCAAATATAGCACTATAAAGGCTAGACAAATATAATCTTTGGTCTGAAATAACTTTGTCTTTTTATGATAACATTAAGTTAGACGGGATGGTTATTTTTGTCATATGAAAATGAGTGAACTAATTAGTATGTGACCATTAGCGGTGTAAGTTAGTAATTTATTGGCTATACTTGCACGGATATTTACATGAAAATACTGATGTACTTATCATTGTCGTTTCAAAGCAAATCATGTGAAAGATAAAACTGTTCCTATTGAACCTAAAGATTCCTCGTCGTAGAAGTAAAAACGTGTAAAAAAAGTATCAAAAGTCGGCTTTCATTCTTTTTAGTGAAGCCTTGACTTTATAGAAATATTTCAAATGCAGATACAGAACGGGGGCATCGTTAGTTGGGTAAGCACGCATCAATAAGGATATAAGTATAAATACAAGTACTGTTTTTGCTGAACACATTTGATTGCTCCTAGTTAAGTTTTCTATTACGTTTTTGTATTTTGAAGGTTTTTTTTGCCAATGTCAGGTACGGTTTTCTTCGGATTACATAGCAGAGGCGATAACTTTTCACATGTTCAATATTTTGCCGAATAATGCATATCCTTACCTAACAACACTGGTGTTGCCGCTTCTAAAACTGTCGAAGGATACAAAGGAAAAGTAAAGGCTGTAACTCAGTTCCAATCCTGATGTTAAACATCGTATAAATGTCATTACCAGAAGAGCTACAGCGCCTCCTGAAAAATAAATTAGTTTATTTTTGATTTCATAAGTATAATTTTGATTGGTAAAAACATTTTATTATATTTAGCTTGTTATAATTAAAGCATATACTAGTTTTGTTACTTTCTTTTCTACAACAACCTTCAGGTATTAACAATTACATGTACATTCTTTATCATTTAGTCTCTGGTGGAGAAATGTTTCGTTCCTATCATACCACATCTTCTTATTTCTATACGTGTTATTTAATCAGTTTCAAAAGAGGGACGATAGTTATCAAAGGTATCAGGATTATAATTTAGTACGCCAGACGCGCGTTTCGTCTACATAAGACTCATCAGTGACGTTCAAATCAAAATATTTATAAAGCCAAACAAGTACAAAGTTGAAGAGCATTGAGGATGCAAAATTCCAAAAAGTTGTGCCAAATACGGCTAAGGTAATCTATACCTGGGATAAGAACATCCTTAGTTTTTCGAAAATTCATATTTATAAACATTTATAAAAATTTATAAAAATGACCACATTATTGATATTCATGTCAACACAGAAGTGTAAACTACTGGGCTGGTGATACCCTCGGGGACGAAACGTCCACCAGCAGTGGCATCGACCTAGTGGTGTAAATAGTTATCAAAGATACCAGAGGGACAGTCAAACTCATAAATCTAAAATAAACTGACAACGCCATGGCTAAAAATGAAAAAGACAAACAGAAAAACAATAGCACACATGACACAACATAGAAAACTAAAGAATAAACAACACGAACCCCACCAAAAACTAGGTGTGATCTCGGGAGCTCCGGAAGGGTAAGCAGATCCTGCTCCACATGTGGCACGCGTCGTGTTGCTTAGGTAGCAATACACAGTTAGGGTTTAGTTTCGCATTTTGGCCCCTGTGGATTTTTAAAATAGGAAAGTTATTGTGTAATAAAATTCATTTTTAGACAGATGAGTGCTAATTTAGCCTTCAAAGATGGTTTATAAGTTCATCAAGATTAATTTTTACATGTTTTATGGGCTGTTTTCTGTTTGACAATCCGTATTTTCATAGCTAGACCGGCCATCGGTCCAGAAATTAATGTACTGTTTACAAACACTCTTTTTCTACGCGAAGTTTTTGACGCAATTTTACAAAAAAATGAGATGAAAGACATATGATTATCATTGGAATTGCTGAATGATATATGTACACAGTTTCAGAAAAGGTATAACTTCAAGCGATTTAAATTCTACTTTTAGCCAAATTTTGGGGAAATATATGACATCTTTCCCCCCCTTTTTGCAATATTTTATAACAAATAAATGCAGATTGTTGCAATGGATACACCAAAAAGAAATTATGTTTTACCATTTTATATACTGGATATAAAATCTATGGAAGATTCTGATTACATACATATGCCCATATATAACACAAACAGTAAGATTGATATTGCAAGAAAGCAATGAAAAGGGGATGGTAAAATTCATAAGGGCAAATTTTAGTATTTTTTCCTAACTGTTTATTGCTACCTTATGTGATAACAAATCCGGTAAATAGTCTAATTCGGTAGGCCACATTCAAGAAAGGGAAGGGGATTGCAGTTACGACGTAAGGAACATATCCGATATCATTTGTGAAACGGTTATTCCATAACCGTCAACCAACCCGTGATGGCGTCCGTAAAATTTAAGAAGGGATTATTTCAACTTCACCATTTCGAACTCTTGGTTTAATAGCTTCCTTGTGAGCAGCAACCCTCTATC
Organism: Mytilus edulis; assembly: GCA_019925275.1. Taxonomy (NCBI): domain Eukaryota; kingdom Metazoa; phylum Mollusca; class Bivalvia; order Mytilida; family Mytilidae; genus Mytilus; species Mytilus edulis. The sequence goes on along the minus strand of CM034355.1, from coordinate 13,524,870 downwards.
AAGAAAATCATAATAGGAAATGCAAGCAAGGAAATATCGTATCAATTGGGAGATATATACCCAGTATGCAGGTGCTGCTTGCATGTTGCTACTTAGAAATGGAAAGTTCACAATCGGAAAGATGTAATCATCTCTTTTGTCATAAAGTTTTGTTTTCAACCGACCCTCATTGTCAATTTCTAGATGCAAGTCAAGATATGAGGCCGACTAATCTGTAGTATCCCTTATATTTAATTCGATGGGATAGATGCGTTCCACATAGTCACCAAATTTTGAATTATTTAGTGAAAGATCATCATCTATATAGCGGAAGGTAGAGTTAAAGGATATTGCTAACTTCTTGTCTTTCTTCATAAGAAGTTGCTGCATGAAGTCAAAATTGACGAGACTGACTAAAAAATATAAAGCCGAACTTCTGCTGTCGTAGACTATATAAGCAAAAAATTACCTTTTAAAAATGGGATCAAATTGCTGAAGATACCAACAATTCCGTGTCTGTAGATAGCTCCTAGCTTTATTTGAAGGTAACATATCGGAATGCATATCAGGATCAGCAATACATAATACGCCACTAAGAAAAGAGCTGAAAGAAAAAAACACATTAGTATAGTATGTCATAACATGTGTAAATAAGTTGATTGTTGTGTGTGCAGTTTATGCATATCCAGGACGTGAAACCATTTTCAAAATAAATCAGATAAGTAGGCTCTGTTAGTGTGTTGGCGGTGATGAAGTGCGAGAAATGAAGGATTCAGTTTTTCCACGCTCTATAGAATACATGTAATGTTTTATTTCATTTAAGGTAGTTCAATTACATTACGTTCTTGTATGCCGGAAGTATACTTATTTATATTTATTTTAAAATGATATTCGATAAAAAAAAAAAAAAAAAAAAAAGAAGAAGGTTTTCAGAGTATATTTATGAAAATTGTCTATTTCCCAGTAGTTTTATCAAATCAAGGAAGTTAAATTTGTTTTAATCAAATAAACAAACATAAAATAGGAGATGTGATTTGTTAACTAATTTCTCAATTTCCCACCAAAGACCAAATTACAAAAATGTAAACAAATTTATATTAGTATATATAGGATAACACTTCTGTTTCCGACAGGCATTGTATATGTGTATACTTTTTGAGTACATTTTGTCAGTTTGTTTGGTATTTCACATTTATACATTGCATTAACTATTTTTTCGTATTGATATTTCTTAACATGATTACATACAAAGAATATTTTAGAGTTGACCTGTTTCTGATATTTTCTGCCATGTGCAAGAAATGAACTATGTCTTAAAATTTTCGAAAACTGTAAGCGCCCAAATACATTAATATACTGAATTATACTTTTATAAAAGAAAGAAGATTCAAATTAATTTAGCCTATAAGAAATAACCGTTGAAGGAAACTATTTATTTAAAAAATGAATATTGTATCACAAATGTCTTTTTATTCATTTAGGGTCGTCATAGAGAGATGTTTTATTTACATTTATTCAAGAACTGAATGGTTCTAGATATATCTTTATTTTGGGAATTAAATCGTTAACAAAACCGCATTTTGTATGTTTCCGCTCTTTATTTTAAAATAAGCACACAGTCAACGATTGTATATCCCATACAACTATAAAACGATGCATTCAATTCAGATAAATACATTGTTTTATGCTGCAACCATGAAATTTCAATTTTCTTTTCCAATGTATTGCCATGCAATTGTTATGTGAAGCACGTACTGTCTGAACTGTTTTATTCTATTAGGAAAATATAACCATTGAATGCCTCTTCATTGTCGTCACATAAAAGTATGGACTCTTATGAAATATACACGGACATGGGGACATATTAAGCTATTATATGGGTATAAACTTCATAACCAATCAAAATTGTCAAAATTTGACATACGTGATGTTGTTTTCATTTCAAAATAGGATATGATAAATAAATTAATGAATTAATGAATACTGTCATGTTTAAACTGTAAATATAGATGACGTCAGCCCGATGGTAAAATGAACGAATCAGCTTCACATGACCGTTAGTTAATTTGATTTATTTTTAGTGTAAAAGTAAGAAAATTTGCTAGGATTGCCAATGAGACAACTATTTTACATAGTCTCAAAGAAGTGAATGAAACCAATTAATAGTCAGAGTAAGCCCTTTAACCATGAGAGATAAAAACATACCATTCGGCTACAAAAGGCCCGAAATAAAATATATTCAACCCTATCTTCAAGTTTTGAACCTTAATACGTTCAAGGAAATTGCCAAATAATTATCTTTCTTTAAAACTATTTAGTCCAAATGAAATCCTTTTAATTTTGACATTTAATATTGCGTGAAATGTCTTATTACGGACAGTAAATACAATACAGCTATTGATGTGATTCCGTGCTATAAGAATGTAAAGTAATTTGTTATGCAAATATAAATCTCCCCGCGTATTGGATTTATTGAATCTATAGCCTTAAGTTAATTATGTGTTCATCATATTAGTAACAAATCACATAAGTAATTCGAAAAATCGAATAGGAGATACAGTACTTTTCTTACATACACATAGCATTTATTGTATCATTCAGTAATTCATCCTCATACGTTGGTGTCCTTTTGGTTCCGTTTTCTGACGATGCTATTATATTTGGTTAAAAGTAAAAAGATACCAAAAACCAATCAACAAACTTCAGTCATAAATTGACAAAGATCATTATGGCCAAAAGAACCAATAAAAAGACAAACAACAGTGCAATCTATACTGCCGTACACAGAAAATTAAAGATTGAACAGTACGAAATGCTTTCAAAACATTCTGCATATATTTATTCATAGATTGTATGATATATCAAACAATACTTCAATTTCAAAACATTAATATGTGTTTGCATTTCCGTTAAAAGTAATTCAATTTTGAGAATATTAAAGAAAACAGACAAAATTAGGAATGATTGACAAATGGTATTGTCGCATTCTATGTCATTATTGAATCGTCTGAGTCTTCATCAACTATAATACAATCTTTTGTTTCTGTCTGATGTAAAATAATAACTAATCATTTGTGAACAGTTTAACCAGAAAGTTTGTCTCTCCAAGCTAAGATAATAGTATCTGCTATTTAAGGCGGCTGAAAGACCACACTGAAAATGTTAAATTCTATACAAGTCTTAAATGAAGACAGCAGTAGTATACCACTGTTTGAAATTCATAAATCGATTGGGAGAGATCAAAAGCAGATAACAAACTAAAACCGAGGAAAAGTCATCAAGTCAAAATTAACTTAACGTAATAAACATTAAACTATTAAATGTTCAAAACTTAAACTTTTGTTGACATATACCGATTATTTTTAAGGGTAGATTAATACTAGTATATGTGTACTTATCAATTCCATCATTTTGGTCTTGCGCGAGGGAATTTGATATGACAATGACATCATCTGGGTTCATATCACATTGATACATCACAGAGAAAACATTTAGTATTGCTTTGAGTGTGTAATTTTAAAATTAAAGATAAGTAAAGAATGTTTATCGTTCGTTATTGCAGAAGCCAATTTTTCAGTGTTTCTCGCTTGTCACTTTATATCATATTTTTTTTCAATTATTGTTCTGTTTTTCCTTTTTGAAGTGTAGTAAATTGTCATGTCAGAACCTTTTATAGTTCACTTTTTGCCATGGGATTTTCTTATTGTTGAATACCGTACGGTGACCTATATAACTTCTGCGTCATTTGATCTCTGGTGAAAAGAAGTCTCATTGGCATTCATACCACGACTTCTTATTTTCATATCAATCTAAGCCCCACTGTCTAGATATATGATTCGTTGAACTGGTCAAAATACTAAAACAGAGATGAACGATACCAGAGGGACATTCAAACACAAAATTGGAAAATAAATTGACAAGAAACTTCTACCCTAGTAATATAATACTTTAAATGTATTTGCCAAAACCTTTCATAAATGCGGATCCTCAATGCCCTTATACTTGGTACCTTATATAACCTTAACATTTATATCCGAACGGCACTGAGAGTCTTTCGTAGACGAAACAATCGTCTGGTGTGCACAATTATGAGCTCGGTATCTTTATATAATATATATTATTCTAAGATAATTTTAGATGAAAGCATGGACGATACTTAATAAAGGCAAACGCGTTCCTTTAAGTACTGTTTCCATCAGAATTCAAATATAATGGAATAATGTTCTTTGTTCGTCTTTTCTACAGAAGTCTTCGTGAAGCAATGAACGTAAAAAAATAAGTATTTCATGTTCTTTGTTTCGGAATCCCATAGACAACATTTTATCAATTCGATGATGATTTTGTGATCGTAAGAATTATATATGAATCTACCAAGAACGATAAAGAAGCTCAAATAAGATCATAAGTTACAGATAGATCCCAGAGCGTAGCATAAATAATATAGTTTGCCTTGATTTACACCATTCTATATGCCAATAGGATTAGTACAGAAATATGTAAAGTGACTGTAGTATTTCATTAAGAATGGTAATTTTGCAGAAATGATTGACATTACAGCATAACTAGCTGACGACTCGATTTTAAATTAATTGTATGTCACATTCAGCTGTGCATTTTCTGTAAGAAATGGGGTTAATTCAAAATTCTATACTTCAAAAAAATAAGTCAAAATCTGGAAGAAGAAAGAACAATGGTTCAATAATGTCCTTACTACTCTTTTGATTACGAATGGTTTAAACAACGCCTTTGTAATTTATCACTGACCTTCATTCGTTATGTTCCTGATTTCGTTACATAAATCTCGTATAAATAAATAAATTTCACGTATGTGACATATCGAATAAGACGTTTTACCGGATGTGTCCTAACATGAGCAACACGGCGGTGCCACATTTGAAGACAGCTTACCCTTCTGTAGCACCTGTGATCACCCCCATTTTTTTAGAAGGGTTTGTAATACTAAAGTTTTATTTTTTTAGGTTGTATTTTGTGAACTGTTGTTTGTTTGTTTTTTTTCTATTTTAAGTCATGACGTTGTCAGTTTATTTTCGATTTATTAGTTTAGATGTTAAAGCCAACTCAAGCCCGCCTCTGGGTGCAGAATGTTTTCAATGTGTTAAAGAACAAGTGGCGGCCTTAGACTATTTTCTGCTCCTTGGTCGGGTTGCTGTCTCTATGACACAATCCCTGTTTTTATTCTCAATTTAATAAATTCAAAAGATGAAAATTTGTAAAAGAATTTTGGTCCATTTGAGTCCATTTTTATATAAAACAAAAACAACTCGGAAAGATGGCCCTTTTTAGCAGAAGTAACTCATCAAAATCTATATTCTAATTTCAATTTTTCTCATCTTAACAAAAAATGCATATAGCCAAACGATTCTTTATGTTATCATTAAATTCCTATAAAACGTACAAAACCATAAAGAACTTTTTAAACGCACAGAATGTGTAGGACAAACCATTTACTAATGACTATTTTTAATAAAGGTATTTGTGAACATTTATGATCGTAAAGATGTAACAGCACTAATGAATCCAAATTTCAAAAACATAATTCACCTCATGGGTCCAAGCATTAAACGCCAAAGGAGCCTCGTGTGCACTGACTAACACAAATGTCTTAATTAACCGATTTTGTTTAAGAATAACTTTTAAAAATAATTTAGTCAATATAAATGCAACTTGCGACTTTATTTTTATGTAGTTTGTCTGGATTTTTTAAACACTTCTTTAAATGCAGTTTTATTTAACTCTTGAAACGAAAAGATTTTTTTTTTCAAAAAACGATTCGTGAGGGGCAGAAAGAGTTTAAACATAACGTCCGGATGGGGTTTTCATTTTTAGATCCTTATTTTCGCAGGAATTCGGAATATACACCAATTGTAAGTAAATCGGGAATTTATGATTTTTCGTGATTCAAAAAGAATGTTTATTATTTCCGTAATTTGATTGATTGATTGTTGGTTGCTTAACGTCCAGTGGCAAATATTTCATGCAATATCAGGACGAGAACAATTTCACAATAAATACAATAGGTAGGTTGTTGTAATAGAGACCATCTAGGATGATGGTCGGGGAAATTTGAACTGCCACTGGAAAATGAGGGTATTTTGGATACCGAAATTTTGCCTTGCAACAGGCCACCTACGGACCCCTCAAAGAGTTGTTGCAAGGGTTCTTAACGTGCAAACAGCGTGGCACTCTCTTTACACGAGGCATCGGATTTAACGTCCCCCTTCTGACCGGACGTGATTGCGAACTTGATACATCCCGCACAGCCAAACGGACGCTCCATTTCGGCAAGCGTTTTACTGCCGGTCGGGAGAAGACCAAATTACTATATTTCTATACCCCTTGGGGATTTTCCGTTATTTGATATGACACCCTATCATACCACCCCTCATTTGTGAGCAATACAATTATGGGATGTGTCAAATTTGTTAATCGACTTTTACATCTGGGTACCAAATTAAGTATATATATATTTACTTAACATTGCTATAGTATGTTTACTACATATATTACATTACATAGTAGTCTTTTTCAACATAACACAAATAATACACGTTAACAAACATTCCACGAATTTTTTGAAACTGTTCTATATTTTACAGGGTATAACGTCACGTAAATACAAAATATACATATAAAGAAGCAAATCAATATAATATGTACAGTGTTTTATTTTATAAAGTAACTTTAAGTTTACTAAATAATTTAATGAATGCTAATATAAACTTAGTTAATTAAAAAACGAAAATGTGTGTATCGTTATTTGTGTTAAAATGTCTGTAAATTTAAAGCAAAGGAAGATTGTGATTTGATAATCAATTTGTCAACTATCCATCAAAGACCTAATGACAAGGATGTCATTAAATTTATTCATATGATAACGTTCTTCATTCTTACAGAAACTTCTCTAATGATAAATCATGATAATGTTAAATATTCATAATTCCATTGCACAATTAATTGTTTCTTAAATTCTTAAATTAATAATTTGTCGTGAGTACAATTATAAAAACTAAGAAACAAACAATCAACAGCTAGACATATCGCAGATCTTTTAATAAGAAGTTTAGAAGTGATAGTCCGTGCATATATTTTTTTCTTAGAACCATCACCATCAACGATGTTCCGCATGATGGACCAATTGCTTACATCTATGAAATGCTCTCTATTATAACAATTAGAGTTTGCATATCGGTACGTCTTTAACAAATCATTTGGAATTTTATGGATAATCTACGATTTTTCCTTTTATAGCTGTAGAAGACATTGACCCTAGGTAGTACTTATATTGTTCTAAAGAAGTTTTCTTCAACAAGATTATTTTTTTGTCCAATGCATTTACTTTGGCGTATTGATTTATTTCAACCTGATAATTACATACAAAGAATATGTATGTTTTCAGGCTGATCCTTTTTTGCTTTGAGCTAGTAATAAATTATATGTCACAGTATTAAAAACTGTATAATCCAGTCTTAAAATGCATACTCTAAGAGACCAAATACATTATAACTGAATTACACTTTATAATAACATTAACGGTACCAAATTCCCTGCACCATATTATAAAGATATACCATTTGAACTAGTTTAGCTATAAAAAACAACTGTTTTAAAAAAACATTTATTATTATTGCATCATTGCTGTGACAAAATGTCTACTTAATTAGTGTCGTCATAGAGAGCTGCGTTATTTACATTTTAATGTACTTTAATCAACAATTGAAAGCTTCTAGATATAGCTACATTAGGGAATAAAAGCGTTGACCAAATCACATTTTGTATGCTTCCACGCCTCAAACTAAAAATTATAGCACAAAATCAACGTTTTGAAAGTTACAAGAATTCTTATAAACGAACTCTATCATGAAACAACCATGAAAGTTTATTTGATATCAAATTTGTAGTTTTGCTTTCCTGTGTGTTGATGTGGCATTGTCAGCACGTGCTGTCTGGACTATTTTATTGGGAAATAGAATCTAATTTTGGAATGCCTCTCGATTTTCGTCACTCAAAAGTACGGATTCTTATGAAATATACAATTGAGAATGAAAATGGGGAATGTGTCAAAGAGACAATAACCCGAACATAGAACAGACAAAAGCATAAGGTCACAAACAGGTCTTCAATGCAGCGAGAAATTCCCGCACCCGGATGCGTCCTTCAGCTGGCCCCCTGAACACATATTATATACTAGTTCAGTGAAAATGAAAACAATACTAAACTACAAATTGTACACAAGAAACTAAAATTAAAAATTTAATTAAACATAGACATGTAATGTTTTCATTTGAATATAAACTACTTCGCTCTTCAAATTGTCCAAAATTCATTGAGTTATAATGCTTTTATATGAATTGGATATAATAAAAAAAAGATAATGAATACTGTCAGATTTAAACTGTAAATATATCACACGTCAGTCCAATGGTACAATTATAACATAACCATTTGTTCATTGCCCAAGTGTTTAAATATGTGGTTAATTTTGTATAAGACCTTGAGATAAAGTGATGTTCCTAAATGTACCAAGTGTTATTATTTAATTCAGCGTTTCATTCCATTGCTTATGTCCCTTTGATTTTTTTAATGACTTTTTGTTCGTGATTTAGAAAAAAGATAAGAACATGCCAATTACTAATACAACATCTAAAGTTGTAAAAATGTAAAGAACATCAAGGTCAAACTGGAGAAATTAAACTTCACAGACAATTAATGAGTGTACACTATAAAACTTTCCAAACATTCTGTATATATTATAGATGGTATGATCTATCACACTATAATTCATTTGAAAACGTTAATACTTGCATTTCCGTTAAAAGTAATTAAATTTTGAGATGATTGAAGACAACAGACAAAATTAATTGTATTAATCTAAACCTCATGGACGAGATATATGTTCGTGTTTCTATTCTCTTAAAGTCAATAGCGTATGCAGGACTGGAAAGAAATTATCACTACTTCAGAGCTTTTAGTAATGTTATAAATGATCTCATGTCGTTTTCCTGTTCTGCATTAATTGTGTCATTAATAATTGATTTGTATAGCACTTGGTGTCAAATTTATTTATAAGTAAAGTAGCAACAATTTATTTTCATCGAAATTAATAAATCTAATAATTTGTTGAACTGGTCAAAATACTAAAAGCGAAGTGTAAGATGCCGGAGGGCAGTTCAAACTCAGAAGTCGAAAATAACCGATAAGAAACTTCTACTCCAGGAATAGATTGCATCTACTGTATTTACCAAAACCTTCTGAAATTAGGATCCTGAATGCCCTCAAACTTCGTACCTTATTTTGCCTTGATATTTCTATTCGAGTGTTACTGTGAGTCCTATGTAGAAAAAACGAGCTTCTGGCGTACATAATTATGAGTTCGGTATATTTGATCTAATAAAATATGCTTTATTCCTTTTAATATGAACTCTGATAAAAAATGTTCATTTGAAAAAACACTTTTGTCTTTATAAAGTATCGTTCGTGCTTTTGTCTAGATTTAAATTAGAATAAGATAAATAGAACAATATTGTTTTATGTACATAAAGGCATGGATGATACTTTTCAAAAGCGTTCTTTCAAATGAACTTTTTTCTATTAGAGTTGAAATGCAATAGAATATTGTTCTGTGTCTTTTCTACAATACGTTTTTTTCTGAATGAATGAATGGCATTTATAAGTTTTTCATGTTCTTTGTTTCGGAATCCCAAAAGCAAACATTCTTATAATTCGATACTAATTTTGTGATAATAAGGGAATATGTAACTATCTACCAAACCAATAAAGAACCTCAAATTTGATCATAAGTTACCAGTATATCCTAGAGCGTAGCATAAATAATATGGTGAACCTTGATTTACAATGAAATTGAAAATGGAGAAAGGGAATGTGTCAAAGAGACAACAACCCGATCAAAGAGCAGAAAACAGTCGAAGGACACTTAAATCTAGGACACTAGTTTATTATGAAGGATAATTTTTAAGAAATGTTTGACAATACAGCATCACTTGCTGACGATTTAATGTTAAAATAATTGTATGTTGCATTTAGCTGTGCATTGTCTTGTCAGAAATCGGGTTTATTCAATATTTCAAAACAATATGTACCAAATCAATCATATGGTAGGAACAATGTTTCAAATATATCATTATCATTTCTTCGATAATAAACGGTTTCAACACCGCTTTTTAAATTTATCACTGACGTCTAAAAATTATGTTCCTGATGTCGTAACTAGAATTCCGTTCCCTTTTTTTTGTGACGACCTACTGGATTATACTTGTTACTGGGTTTGTACTAACATGAGCAACACGACGGATGCCATATGTAGAGCAGGATTTGCTTACTAATCCGGAGCATATGAGATCACCACAGTCATGGTTGCGATTCATGTTGCTTGGTCTTCATTTTTCTGCGTTGTTTTTTTAATTTTTTCTTTATGAGTTTGAATCTCCTTCTGGTATCTTTCGTTCCTCTTTTACTAGAGAATTGTAATATATTTTTCTTTTAATTTTTTGTATGAAGCCAACTGAAACCCGCCTCTCGATATGTTGAAAATCAGCGGTGTCCTTAATCTATTTTCTGCTCTTTACTCGGGTTACTAAATCTTTGACAAATTCTCAGTTTCTATTTATTCTCAATCTTATAAATTCAGATAATGTAGTTTTGTAAGATTATTGGTCAATTTCAAGACATTCGTATATTTTGATAAGAAGCAAAAACATCGGAAAGATGACCGTATGGTTTCAAAATCTATATTGTCATTTTAATCTTTCTCCTCTTGGGATTAACAAAAATACATATGGCCAAGCCAATCTGATTCATTATGAACTTTGTTTAATCTTTAAATCCCTATTAAACGTTCAACGTAAAGATTTGTTTAAAAGTACAGAATGTGTAGCATGAAATATTTACTAATGACTATTTCTGATAAAGGTACTTGTGAACATTTATTTTCATAAAATAGTATCAGCACTAATGAATCCAAATTTCAAAATATAGTTCCCGTCATGGGTCCAAGCATTAAATGTCAATGCAATGAGCATCGTGTGCACTGACTAGGTCAAATGCCTCAATTAACCGATTTTTTAAAAACTTCTTATTTTAAATTGCATTTAGTCAATATATTGCTACTTTCGCCTTCAGTTTTATGTAGTTTTTCTGGAAATTTTTTAAACAATTCTTTAAATGCTTTATTTTACGCTTGAAATGAAAATATCAATTTGACAAATGGATTAGTGAGGAGCGGAATGACCTTTTACGTTACGTCGCGATTGGGTCTCTATTTTTGTTTGCGAGAATACTGGTTAGATCATTTATTTTTGGCGGAATTCAGAAAATACACCAATCTGGGTTCGAGAAATTATTATTTTTAGTGTTAAAAGAAAGAATACTTTATTTTATTTCGCGATACATCTGCGTACTGCCCTTCGTTGGTTTAAAAACAATTATAGGAGTGCGTCTAGATATTTTCTAGTCGATCTTTTTATCGGGGTACCAAATAAAATAGCTATACATTTACTACCCATTGCTGTTTATATAGTAGTTATTTCAACATAAAAAATAAATCATACACGTTAACAAACATTCCGAGAATACTTATTTTTATTTTTTCTATTTTTACAGGGTACAACGATATTTTTATATTAAGTAGCAAATTAATATAACAGTGTCTTCTTGTATGAATTAACTTTAAGTATACTTCCTATTGAATATTTCATTTATATTAACTTAGTTAATAATTTAAAAAAAAAGGTGTTTTGTTAGTTATGAAAAGATGTCTGTATTTTAGTAGTTTTCAATTAAAGTAAGGATGTTTTGTTTAAATCATATGCACCAAACATAAGAGATGTGATTTGATTATTAATTTGTCATATGCACATCCAACACCTAATAACCAGGATGGCTTTAACTTATTCACATGATAACGTTCTTGACACTTAGCTAATGATATAACTCACAGCTTGTAAAAAAAATGTACTTCCATTGCATAAGTGGTTGTACTCATTTTTTTCAAAATAATAATCAGTTGCGAATACAATTATTAAAACTAAGCGACAGACAATCAACAGTTTGATATATCGAAAATCTTTTAATTAGAAGTTAAGAGGTTAGATTTCCAGCAAATTTTCTTCTTAGAACCATCACCATCAACGATGTTCCGCATGATGGACCAATCGCTTTCATCTATGGAATTCTCTATGCTTTACACTTAAGACTTTGCATATTGGTAAGTCTTTATCAAATCAATCGAAATTTTAAAGATAATCTATATTTTACTGTTTGAAGTAACTTTTTATAAGACATTAAATTTAAGCAGTATAAATATTGTCCTAGAGGAGTTTCTGAACAACATTATTTTTTTCAATGCATTTACTTTTTCGTATTGATTTTTTCAACCTGATTACATACAAAGAATATGTATGTTTCGGCCAATCTTTTTCTACCAGGAGAAAGCAATCAGCTATATCACAAACAATTTGCAACAGTTTAATCCAGTCTTTGAAAAAAAAACATGCTGCAGAGGGACCAAATGTTGTCACCGAATTATACTATTCAACTTATTAAGCTTAGTAGAGATAACGGTTCTAAGGAAACATTTATTGATATTGTATCATTCATGTGAGAGAAAAAAATGTCTACTTATTACGTGGTGTCATGGAGATCTGGGTTGTTAACATTTTTAAGGTACTTTGTCCAACAATTGAATGCTTATTAACATAACTAAATAATGGAATTAAAGCGTTGACCAAATACCATTTTGTATTCTTCACGGCTTCATGCTAAAAATTAGCGCATAAAACAAACGATGTTGAAAATCCTATAAAGATTATCTCCTCCACTCAAAATTGAATATCTTTTAACGAAAAAGCAAACACATATTAAGGTTTTCGACATTTATTTATATTGTATCATTGCTTCGAAAAAAATGTCTACTAATTAGGTGTGGTCATAGAGATCTGAGTTATTTACATTTTTAGGTACATTATTCAACAATTGAATGCTTCTTAATAAAGCTTTCAAAAATTAAAGCGTTGACCAAATCACATTTTGTACTCTTCCACGATTCATACTAAAAATTAGGGCACAAAACAAATCCTATAAAGTAACCAGAAGCATCCAGTTCTTATAAATGAACTTAATCATGATACAACCATGAAAGTTTATTTGATATCAAATTTGTAGTTTTGCTTTCCTGTGCATTGATGTGGCATTGTCATCACGTGTTGTTTTAACTATTGCATTTTATTGGGAAATAGAACCTAATTCTGTAATGCCTCTCGATTGTAGTCACTAAAAAGTACGAATTCTTATGAAATATACAAATACATGCAATGTTATTATTTGAATATAAACTTCGTCGCTCATCAAATTGTCTGAAATTCATTGAGTTATGCTGTTTTTATATGAAATCGGATATAATAGATAAAAATTGAATACTATCAGATTTAAACTGTTTATATATCAGACGTTAGTCCAATGGTAAAATGTTCACATAACCGTTTGTTCATTGCCCCAAAAGTTTAAAGATTTGGTAAATGAGTTCAAATGAAGTGGATTTAAACAATTATCAGGCAAGGTATGGCCCTCAATCATACGAAATACCAATAACGTATTGTAGGCTATAAAAGGCACAAACATGGAAATATCCAAGCCTTTTTGAAGTTATGAACCTTAATATGGAAGAGGAAATTGCAAAATAATTATCTTTCTAAACTTTTAAGTTCTAATGAAATTCTAGCAATCCTTTTAATGTTTGACCTTGAATAATGCGTGAAGTGTATCATTACAGACAGTTAATACAATACAGAATATGTTGCTTTCCGTGCTGTAAGAATTTTAAGTAATTTGTTATGCAAATTCCTTCACGTATGTATTGGATTTATTAAATCTATAGCCTTAAACAAATTATGTGTTCATCATGGTTTTACCCAATCATCTTAGAAATAATATGCTATATAAAGTAAAAAATTGATTAAAGTAATATTCCTGAATGCACCAAGTGTTATTGTATAACTCAACATTTCATTCATTTGTTAATGTCCCTTAGATTTTCTTTAATTACTTTTTGAATTTGAAGAAAAATAAGGACATGTCAATGGTTAATAAATCATCTCAAGTTGTAAAAAAGCAAAGAACATCAAGGCCAAAAGAAAAAAAAAAGACAAACTTTAGTGTAATTAAACTTTAAAGAAAGTTAATGATTGTACACCATAAATAGTTATCAAAGGTACCAGGATTATAATTTAGTACGACAGACGCGCGTTTCGTCTACATAAGACTCATCAGTGACGCTCATATTAAAATATTTATAAAAAGCTTTCCAAACATGCTGCATATTAACAGAGCTCCAGATAAGCTGCGTATTTGCGTAATCACGCAATAGAAATAAGAAAAAACCCAATGATATTGCCCATTGCAGGGTTTAATAACCCAATTCATTCACAGGAAAACCCAGTTATATGCCAAGACCATGAGTTCTCAACCCTTTTATTGGCTACCGTTTGCGTTATTTGCCCCCATCCGTTTACAGTCGTCGCGTAAATCTATTTTTTATAATATTTATAATTGGAGATGTCCTTTCGTTCTAAAAATCAAATTTTTCTCAAATTGCTCGGGGTTCATTATAACATATATTGAATTAAAACAAAAGTGAAAGTTAGGTAAAAATATTGAATAGAAGCATGTTTTCAGCTTCTTTTGAATAGCTGAGGGAAAGTTATGACGATAACAAGACTCAGCCAGTGTTTAGGAAGCGTCCATCGAACACAAGGGCGTGTGTGTGTACCTTAACGAGAAAATTGCTAATAAACACGGGGTTTCGTCAAAAACGAAATCAGTTGGAAAAAGTGAAAGGCCAAATTAATTATGACATGTTATGTAGTTGGAAAGCATCGGAAACCAAAAGTTCTAATAAGGGACAACTTAATCCAGATTAAGTAAATTGAATAAAACAAAAACATTGAAGTATAAATTAGAGTTTATTTACTATTATTTTTTTCATTTTACGGTTAATAAAGCAGCAACCATTTGATTTTCTTGGGGGCTATGTTTTTTGGGGAAAAAAAAGTTTGTTTCCAGTTTTTGGAGAAAAAAAATTGTTTTTGATTCTGAGAAAAAAAAATTGTTTGTTTCACCCTCAGCTGCCACTATATGTAATGATAACATTGAAAGAAAAAAAAATTGTTTTCGTCTTGTCGCGAAAAAAATAGATTGTTTTTCGCCGCAGGCAAAAAAATAAAATTTGTCCAAGAAAAAAAACCATAGCCCCCCCCCCCCCCCCACAGAAAATCAAATGGTGGCTGCCTAATTGAATATAAAGTTATATATGTAAAATGAATTCTGAGACGAATGCCTGTGAATACATATATCCGTTTTTTTACAGTTTATATAAGTTGTGAGAAAATACAAAACTGGAAGAAGGTTTGAAATGGGACACAAATTAATTAAACCTACAAATGCTAGTCAGTGAATGAACCAAATACAACAGCTATAGCACATATACAAAGAAAGAAACAAATTTAAGATGGAAAAACATCTGGGATTGATATTGCCTAAATATTCAATATTGTGTTGATGAAAAAACCCAATACATTAAGGAGCTTGGTGGTGAAAAACCCAATACATTAAGGAGCTTGGTGGTGAAAAACCCAATTTGATATTAATTTGAGGGGTGAATTGGAATTGATAATGCAATTAAAAAACTTTATCAACCAACTACAAAAGAAAATGGTGGGTAAAAACTCCAATTCTTTTCTGGAACTCTGTATTATAACATAGATTGTATGATATATCTAACTATAATTCATTTAAAAACGTGAATATATATTTGCATTTCCGTTAAAAGTAATTTAAATTTGAGATGATTGAAGAAAACAGACAAAATTAATTTTCATATTAATCTAAGTCTCATGGACGAGATATATGTTCTTGTTTCTATTCTTTTAAAGTCAATAGCGAATACAGGACTGAAAACAAACTGTCACTACCTCAAAGCTTTTAGTAATTTAATAAATGATTTAATATCGTTTTCCTGTTCTGCATGATTTTTTTCATTAATAATTTGTTTGTATAGCACTCGGTGTCATTTGTATTCATTAAGCCTCGGTCACACCTTACCGGATATCTCGAAAGGACGCCTAACGGATAACTTTTTTTCAATCCGTTCATATCCGTTAGACATCCGTTCTTATCCGTTAGACGCCTGTTCCTGACCTTTTAGCGTACGTTTTATCCGTCGACGTCCGTTCTGTACGTTGCAAAATTTTGAGCACGGATAAAATGTCCGTTGAACGTCCGTTAGG
The DNA here is from genome assembly GCA_019925275.1 of Mytilus edulis. Classification (NCBI taxonomy): domain Eukaryota; kingdom Metazoa; phylum Mollusca; class Bivalvia; order Mytilida; family Mytilidae; genus Mytilus; species Mytilus edulis. Next base: position 13,508,575 of record CM034355.1, on the reverse strand, counting down.
CGTCCGTTATAGGTCCGTTAGGTGTCCGTTTTGTACGGTACTCGTCCGTTTCGTTTCCGTTTCGTATCTGTTACTTGTCCGTCAAACATCCATTGGATGTCCGGTAGACAAATTCACCGACGGACGTCTACCGGACGTTTAACGGATAAAACGGATGTCGAACGAATGTGAAACGGACTTCTACCGGACGTATAACGGATTAAACGGATGATGGATATCTGAAACGGATAAATGCCAAGTACAAATTTGCGTCAGAAATTACAAATATTGGTATGTCAGGTTTCTTGAGTGTCATGAATTCTTATTTTTCATAATCGATCTTAAAGTAAGTGCATGTCTTTACTTTCAAGCAGCTCTTATTCAGGCCAGACTCTAACCTTTGGTGGCATTATTAAGAACAAACCCAAACCAGTTACACTTTTTGAATATTTATGCGATTTACATGTAGTTATTATTGTCGCCTCTAAATTTTCTGTATATCTTGTTCATCCGTTTTATCCGGTACGCTTCCGTTAGGTGTCCGTTTTATGCGGTACTCGTCAGTTGGATGTACGTTCGACATCTGTTCTGTCCGGTACGTTTCCGTTTCCCGTACGTTGCATATCGTGCGTGTCCTTTATGCATTCGTTACTCGTCCGTTTTATTCGGTCAGTATATCCACGGACTCACAACGGATAAAAATTTTGGCAAAGGACAACGTTTTTTTTCATTCGTTAGTCGTCCGTTCGTGCTATCCGGTAAGGTATGACCGAGGCTTTAAGGTTCATAAATTCTTATTATTCATAATCGATTTTAGAGTAAGGGCACGTCTTCAAAATCAAGCAGCTCTTATTCAGGATAGACACTGCCCTTTGGTGGTATTTTGAAGAACAAACCAAAACCAGTAACACAGAAACATTTTGAATATTAATGCGATTTACATGTATTATTATTGTTGCCTTTAATTTTTCCGTAAATCTTGTTCATCTGTTTTATCCGGTACGCTTCAATTACTTGTCCGTTTTATGCGGTACCTGTCTGTTGGATGTTCGTTAGACATCCGTTCTGTCCGGTACGTTTCCGTTTCTCGTACGTTGCATATCAGGTGTGTGACAGTTATGCATTCATGACACGTCCGTGTTATTCGATCAACGGACTACCAACGGATAACAATCTTGTCAACGGACAACTTTTATTTTCATCCGTTAGGCGTCCGTTCGTGCTATGCGGTAAGGTGTGACCATAGCTTAATTAGAGTAGCTACTTTTAATTTCATCGAAATTTATTATTCTAATAACTTTTTGAACTGGTCAAAATACTAAAAGCGAAGTGTAAGATACCGGTGGGACGTTCAAACTCAAAAGTCGAAAATAAAGGAACTTTTACCCCAGGAATAGATTGTATTAACGGTATTTACCAAAACCTTACTTAAATTCGGATCCTCAATGCCCTAAAACTTCGTTCCTTATTTGGCCCATGACATTTGTATTCGAGCGTTACTGCGAGTCTTTTGTAGACGATATAAAAAAAAGGAGATATTATATGATTGCCAATGAGACAACTGTCCACAAGATACCAAAATGACACAAAAATTAACAACTATAGGTCACCGTACGGCCTTCAACAATGAGCAAAGCCCATACCGCATAGTCAGCTTTAAAAGGCGAGCTTCTGACGTACACAATTATAAGCTCGGTATATTTGAACTAATAAAGTATACAAAATTCTTTTATGTTTGAACTGTGATAGAAAAAGTTCATTTAAAGGACAGTTTTTTCTTTATAAATTATCGTCCATGCTTTCGTCTAGAATTAATTAGAATTAGATAAATAGAACAATATTCTCTTATGTACATAAAAGCATGGATGATTCTTTATAAAGACAAAGCGTTCTTTGAAATGAACTTTTTTCTATCAGAGTTGAAATACAATAGAATATTGTTCATTGTTTGTCTTTTCTACAATATGTTTTTGTGAATGAATGGCAAGTATAAGTATTTCATGTTCTTTTGTTTCGGAATCCCAAAGGCAAACATTCTAATATTTCAATGCTGACTTTGTGATAATACGGAAATATGTTACAATCTACCAAGAACAATACAAGACGCTCAAATTTGATCATACGTTACCAATAGATCCTAGTATAAATAATATGGTGAACTTTGGTTTTCAATGATATTAACAATGGAAAAAGAGAATGTGTCAAAGACACAACAACCCGAGCAAAGAGCAGAAAACAGTCGAAGGACACTTTATATATGGTTAGAAGATTATTAAAGAATGTGTGGAGTGACTAGTTTATTAAGAAGGAAAATGTTGAAGAAATTTTTGACATTACAGCATATCTTGCTGACGATTCGATGTTAAATTAATTGTATGTCACATTCAGTTATGCATTGTCTTGTCAGAAATCGGGTTTAATCAATGATTCAAAATAATATGGTATCATATGGTAGAAAACATGTTTAAATATGTAAAAACCGTTTCTTCGATTATGAATAGTTAAAACAACGCTTTCGAAATTTATCACTGACGCCTATCAAATATGTTCCTAATGTCGTAACTACAATTCCGTTCCATTTCCACGAAAGTGACCTACTGAATTATACTTGTTACTGGGTATGTACTAACATTTGCAACACGACGGATGCCATAAGTAGAGCAGGAGTTGCTTTCCAATCCGGATCACATGAGTTCATCCCAAGTTTTTATTGAGTTCGTGTTGCTTATTTTTCATTTTTCTACGTTGTGTTTTGTGAACTTATGTTTGTGGTTTTTTTTTTGTTTTTTAAGCAATGTCGTTTTCTTTCGCTTCTCTTTTACTAGGGACATGTGCAATATTGTTTTCTTTAAGTTCATTTACAAAGCCAACTGAAGCCCGCCTCCGGGTGCAGAGTTTTTCTCAATGTGTTGAAGAGTCAGTGGTGGCCTTCTTTCTGCTCTTTAGTCGGGTTGTTGTATCTTTGACAAATTCCTTGTTTCTATTCTCAATCTGATAAATTCAGATAATGTACATTTATGGGAATATTGATCAATTTCAGGATATATTTGTATATTTTAATATAAAGCAAAAACATCGGTAAGATGACCCGGGTTTTTTTCAAAATCTATCTTGTCATTTTTATTTTTCTTCCAATGTGATTAACAAAAAATGCATATGACTAAACTAATTCATTATGAATTTTGTTGAATCCTAAAATTCCTATTTACTTATGACTTTTCTGATAAAGGTATTTGTAAACATTTATACTCATAAAATAGTATCAGCATTAATGAATCAAAATTTCAAAAAAATTCACCTCATGGGTCCAAGCATTAAACGCCAAATGAGCATCGTGAGCACTGACTAAGTCAAATGTCTCAATTAACCGATTTTGTTTTAAACAAAAACTTCTTATTTTAAATTGCATTTAGTCAATAGATTGCTACTTACGCCTTCATTTTTATGTAGTTTGTCTGGATATTTTTTAAACAATTCTATGAGTGCAGTTTTATATTATTCTTGAAATGAAAGATCAATTTTTCAAATCGATACGTGAGGAGCGGAATGACCTTTTACATTACGTCGGGATTGGGTCTTACTTTTTAATTTTCGGCGGAATTCGGAATATACACCAATCTTGATTCGGGAATTTATTATTTGTAGTGGTCAGAGAAAGATTACTTTATTTCATCTCGGGAATTTGAGAAGACACCCCCGTGTACTGCCCTTCATTCAGGGCCGTAACTACCTATGAGGCAGGGGAGGCAACTGCCTCCCCTGAATTTTCTACACCAAATTTTTTTTGGGAAGTAATAAATATGTATACGAAGAACTTGAATTTATATTATAAACAACACACAGTTTTAACAGTGTTATCACGATACGTGATATTCTGTCATTTTCCGGATTTTTGATAGAAAGGGAACCGTTTCGGTATTTGTTTTATTAATTTTTTTTCGTGTGGCCGTCCGTCTGTTATTCAGTATTCGTACGAAAACTCGTATGAAACTTTGCTTTCGACAATTATTTTTGAATAAATCTTAACTATTCACATTTATTTAGGGCTTAATTAAGCAGAGGAAGTTCCCTTTGTATTGTGAATCTTTTATGATATCGGAAATTCGTTACCGGCTGAATCAGCTGTTGGATAATTTTTTAACGTCTCCCGATCGTACGAGAACATAATGGTTAAAGCCTTATTAGTTAAACACTCCCATTCGTTGTAGCAGGGACTTTCTATACTATATACTAGTATAGAAAGTCCCTGGTTGTAGTTATATACTGTATGTCTGTTCAGCTTTCAACAATGTTGAAATTCAAGGTCCTCGATAAAAAAAAATATCTTGCGTTCTATGATCTTGCTTTATATGTTTTTTATGCCCCACCTTCGATAGTAGAGGGGCATTATGTTTTCTGGTCTGTGCCTCCGTTCGTCTGTGCGTCCGTTCGTCTGTGCGTCCGTTGGCTTCAGGTTAAAGTTTTTGGTCAAGGTAGTTTTTGAAGAAGTTGAAGTCTAATCAACTTGAAACTTAGTACACATGTTCCCTATGATATGATCTTTCTAATTTTAATTCCAAATTAAAGTTTTGACCCTAATTTTACGGTCCACTGAACACAGAAAATGATAGTGCGAGTGGGGCATCCGTGTACTTGGGACACATTCTTGTTGTTTTTTTTAACTTACCAGTTTGATATCAAACAAAAATATCTTTAAATACAGATAATAATTGTTTGCATAAAAATTGCTTCCAGGATCCAGCAGATGTTTTCAAGGAAGGAAATCGAAGGAAAAGTTTAAAAGGGTCATTTTTAGCCATATTGAGAAAAAAATCCGCGGTCACAATGTATTTAATGTTAATTCATTTTCAAAGTTTTATTGCCATATAAACTTTACAGTTTGTGACATATAACAACTACAAAAACAAATAAAGTCAATAACTAAGTAACTCAATATATATATACAAATTTAGGTAAATATTAAAGGGTCCTCTGTCCTTAGTTCCATTGACTTTTTTTTATAAAGGATCCTAGTTTATTCACTTGTGTTAGTGTTGATGGGTTAAGTATAAATATAACTTTGTCATTAATGATTATAGGTCAAAGTACAGCCTTAAAGACGGAGCCTTGGCTCACCCGAACAGCAATTTCAGCTTGTTTTTGCATAAAAATTGCTTCCAGGTTCACGCAATACTATATAACATTAATATTAATGTTAATGCCCCCAACCCCCTTTCTTTGGGGGCCTCAATCGTGGGCCCCAAACCCCTGCCTCCCCTGAATTCGAACCCTAGTTACGGCCCTGTCATTGGTTTAAAAACAATTATGGGAGTGCTTCTAGTTATTCTAGTAGACCTTTTTATCGGGGTACCAAATACAGTAGCTATATATTTACTATACATTGCTGTTTATGTAGTAGTTATTTCAACATAAAATAAATCATACACGTTAACAAACGTTCCGAGAATTTGTTTTTATTTTTACAGAGTACAACGCTATATACATATAAAGAAGTAAATTAATACAACATTGTCTGCCTGTACAAATTAACTTCAATAGATATATAGGAAGATGTGGTGTGAGTGCCAATGAGACAACTCTCCATCAAGTCAAAATTAATAAAAGTAAACCATTATAGGTCAATGTACGGCCTTAAACACGGAGCCTTGGTGGCTCACATCGCACAACAATCTATAAAGGGCCGCAAAATTCAAATATACTTGATATTGAATATTTACCTTATATTAACTTAGATACTAATAAAAATGAAAAGGTGTGTTTTTTTATTTATGAAAAGATGTCTGTATTTTAGTAGTTTTCAATTAAACCAATAAAGTTTTGTTCAAATCACATACACCAATAATAAGAGATGTGATTTGATAACCAATTTGTCAACTACACACCAAACCTCAAATAACCAGGGTGTCATTAAATTTATTCATACAATAACGTTTTTGTTCCTTACAGACACTTTACTTATGATTCAACTCATAGCTTGTTGAATATTTGTACTTATATTGCATAAGCTTAAAGTTATTTGTCAAATTAATAATCAGTCGTGTATATAATTAACAAAACTAAGCGGCAGACAATCAACAGTTTGATATGTCGAAAATCTTTTAATTAGAAGTTAAGAGGTTATAGTCCGCGTACATTATCTTCTTAGAACCATCACCCTCACTGATGTTCCGCATGATGGATCAATCGCTTAAATCTATGGAATGCCCTCTAATTTTACGCTTATTCTTGGAATATTGACAAGTTTTTTATCAAATAATTTTTTAATTATAAAGAATATCTATGTTTTCCCATTTTAAGTTACTTTGTAGAGGATACTAACTTTAAGTAGTATTAATAGTATCTGAAAGACATTTTCTAAACAACTTTAAAAACACTATAAGTGACCAAATAAATTCGGAGATAACTGTTCAAAGAAAACATATTATATTGTATCATTGCTGTGAAAAAAGTCTACTTATTTATTGTCGTCATAGACTGATATGATATTTACATTTTTAAGATACTCTATTCAACAATTAGATGCTTCTAAATATAGCTAAATCAGGGAATAAAAGCATTGACCAAATCACATTTTGTATTTCTCATGCTTCATACAAGTCTTTTTGAAGTTATGAACTTTAAAACGTTAGAAGAAATTGCAAAATAACTCTGTCTAAACTATTTAGTCCAAAAGAAATTATGACAATCCTTTTAGTGTTTGAGTGGAACATTGCGTGAAGTCTTTCATTACAGACAATAACAATACAGAAAATGGGGAGATTCCGTGCTGTAAGAATGTTAAGTAATCTGTTATGCAAATTCCTTCACGTATGTTTTGGACTTATTAAATCTATAGCCTTAAACAAATTATTTATTCATCATGGTTATACCCAATCATAATAATATACTATATAAAATTAGAAAAATTGATTCGAAAATAAAGTAATTTTCCTGAATGCACCAAGTGTTATTGTATAATTCAGCATTCCATTCATTTGCTTTTGTCCCTTAGATTTTTTTTAATGACTTTTTGTATTTAGATAAAAAGATAAGAACATGTCATAGACTAATTAAACATCTACAGTTGTACAAAAGTAAAGAACATCAAGGCCATAAGAAAACAGACAAAGTTCCGGGAATTACTCCTCGCTGCATTGAAGACCTGTTGGTGACCTTCTGCTGTTGTCTGTTCTATGATATGGTTGTTGTCTTTTTGACACATTCCCCATTTCCATTCTCAATTTTAAACTTTAGCGTGATTAAACGTCACAGAAATGCAGTGATTTCACTCTATATAAAGCGTTACAAACATTCTGCATATATTATTTCATAGATTGTATGATCTATCAAACTATAATTCATTTGCAAAACGGTAATATGTGTTTGTATTTCCGATACAAGTAATTTTTGACAAATTGTGAGATGATTGAAGAAAACAGAGAAAAGTAGGAATGATTGAAAAATGGTAATGTCGCATTCTATGTCATTATTTGGTCGTCATCAACTACTATGCAATGTAAATTATAACAAATTATTTCATGAACAATTTTACCAGAAAGTTTGTATCTCCAAGTTAAGATAAATATTATCCGATATTTGAGGCGACTGAAAGGCGACATCGCAAATGATAAATTCTATACAAATTACTTCAATCGCTATACATTTTAGATACAAATTACAAGTCTTAAAATCAAATTCACGTAATCAGCAGTAATTTTAAACCTTCATTGATATATGAATATTATTTTCAAAAGGTAGAATAAGTTATGCATAACTATCAATATCTCAAAATTTTGGTCTCGAGCGTAACTCGTGAGGATCATCGAACTGTTCCACATTAGTCAGTTCCATAGGTTGAATGTTAAACAACAGAAAATACATTTGGTATTGCATTAAGTGTTTAATCTTAACAAATATTATAAAGGAAATTACAAAATATTTAATTTTCGTGGATATAATTCAGTGTTCTTTGTGGCATGTTATCGTTCATTTATTTTCTATAAAGACGAATCATGCCGAAAGTTATTTCTTGTTTGAATTGAATTAAACATTTAATTATGGAGTCGTTTTGAGCTAACTATGCACTTTTGATTTTTTACTGTTGAATTCCGTACGGTTACCTGTAGTGGCTTACTTCTGTGTCATTTGGTCTCTGCTTAAAGATGTTTGGTATGCAATCACACCACGTCTTCTTTTTTATTATTAATCTCAGCCTAATTGGCAATATTTTTTTCGTGGTTCTCTTTTTAAGTCGATCGGAAACAAATTGTCATAGATCGAGTTAATACATTAATCCAAGATAATACACCCATAGATCTATGATATGGCATGCGCACGAACCGTTTTTTAACTACATTGTAACCATTTATTCGATTATAAAGAGAATACTTTTGAAAATTATCATTAACCTTTGCTAGAACTCTGCAAAATATCATATAAAGGAAACGTCATAGGAAGACCGGAAGTCTTTCATCATTTTCGATTGCAAATGACAGCAATTGGTCCACATTTTAAAGGAAATTAGCAATGCAGAATTGCAATTTATTTGTGAGATCTTTTTTTACCATATATGCACGTGTAAATGATTCTAATGTATCAACTTGTTTTAGAAATACACAAAAACTTATTTTAAATGTTATAAAGATTTATAAAAAAAAACAGTGGTCAATTTCTTAAATTCGTCTATTTTGATATTTAGGTGAAATTATCTTTTTTTGTGGGGGGAATTCAAGATATACATGTTTATTTGTAGTTTTTATTTTCGCCAGCAACAAAAGTCACGTATTGTGAACCTAGAGATGCATATCCGACAGCGGTTGCAGCCTTGATAAGCTTCATTTTTTTAAGGAAGAAGCCCTTCGTATTTTTTATATCTTGTATACAGATGTCTTATGTCAGAGATTGTTTTTACCATATTTAAATGTCCCTCACTTTATTTTAATGGTTCGGCGACTGTTAAAAACATATTTTGCGGGAATTTATGTCGTAATATAATTACTAAGATGACTTTTATGGATTAAAGGTCCGCCAGGGAGAGAGGGTTAATCTCACTTTGACGTCATTTTATGGATTCGTGATCTCATATACTATAATAGATTATAGGTCAACTTAATCAGGTATAATATTGATTTTTTGTAAAATGTACATGTCTGTCAGCCTCCAGGGTTTATCCGACCTTTACCCCATTTTTATACTTCATTGGTCAGTGTCAACTGTTCGTTTCTCATATACCATAATACATAGTTTAGGTTTTTTTCAAATTATCGAATGATGGAACGGTAAGGAGTACATTTTCGCCTGGTATCTGGCATTGGCCTTCTGTAAATGAATAATCGGTAATGTTACGTTTATTTCATGTTCTTAATAAAATCTGATCTTAATTTTTAAATACGTCTATCCTTTAAGCCAGATTCAACCCACTGTTTTTCTTATATTCCCCTGTACCAAGCCAGAAATATTACAACTGTTATTGAATAGTTTGTTTTTATGTATGCAGGCGTTGTTGTAGCACTTCAGTATTCCTGTTGTTCCTTTATTCCCCTCTAATAGTTGGTGCGTTACCCTCGATTTTAGTTTGTAACCCGGATTTTTCTCAATCGGTTTTCGACTTTTGAACTCTTATATACTACTGTTGCCTTTATGTATCATCAATTAAGCAGATGAGCCATTTCATTTTTTTTTTAAATTCTATCCTTTTATTGTTTTTTTCCTATTCAAATAATAGTTCTTTTCTTGAAATAAAACATGAACAAGCCCCACAAAAAATTACGAATTGGCCTCATGTAGCTTTTCAACGAACCCGGAGGCCATTTCTGTTTATTGTAATAAAAATAAGACGATAAAAAGTTAATTTTGACCCCAAAAAATCAGGAAATACAAACTTTATGAGTAGATATAAATATATTTGTGTTTAATTTTCAGATTAAAACGTTCTAACTCTTAACTAAGATAGAAACTTTAATGATAAGGACATAATTTGGCATTGTACAATTATAATTCAACAGATTGTTATCATCATTGTTAAGCCTAGTTTCAGCTACTTATCAAGCTGAAGATACTTGATAGAAATTGAATATAAACATTGAAACAAAATGAGCTCGATGAATTTTATATTATACAACAAAAACACACAGGTAAGATCTAGTTATCGTCATCCAAATTATACACACAAGAATCAATGTAGTGAGAGGGAAACACTTTGTGAATAATTATTGTGAAAACACTTTGAACGTAGAAATGAACGAAATTTCGTGAAACTAAATGATGTCATTGACTCTTTTAAACTCAATTCAAATTTGGGCGATGGAAGCTACGAATTATAGTCTTCTGATGAAATGGATGCATATGATCAAAGTTAAACATTGTGTAATAATGAAATTCATAATAAACGTTCAAACCCAAAACGTTTTAAAACGTACAGAATGTGAAGGAGGAAAAAAATGGTAATTAATTTTCTGATGAAAGTTATTTGTGAAAATATTAATGATTATAAAGATGTATAACCCTCATGAATCTAAATCTCCAAATTTGATGCCACCCCAGGCGTCAAATATAAAACATTAATGATCCTCGAGCTCACTGACTATCTCGAATGCTACATTTAACCGATTGTTTGCGTTTGACTTTTTAATTGCATTCAGTAAATAAAATTCTTACTTACGCCTTCATTTGTATGTAGTATTTCATGCTTTTTTTCTCATGAAATGTAAAGACTATTTTTCAAAAAAAAATGTACTATGTGCAATACATTTGTGTGAATGCATCCAGTTATTCTAGTCAGTCATTTGAATCAGGGTTCAAATTAACATTTTACGCAGAACATAACCATCAAATAACAAGAAATACATATTACTGGTAAAATTATGAAATATATCTTGATCATTGACTCACACAATAAAAGAAAACACTGAAAACAACAAAGGTAGCAACCTCTTCATCAAGGTGATTTGTACAGTAATTAGACTCTTAGGAGATATACTTATATGTAATAAAACTATTTAGTAATTCTGACTGCTTTGCTCTATGATATTCTTGCTAAACAAATGAAATTTATGCTGAAATCAATAAAACATAGATGTTTTGTGTTGTTGTTTCCAGGAGGTGTAGTTATAGCACAAATTTCACAACATTTTGCACTTTCTGCGTTGATGCTTATTTCTTCACCAAAAATCAATTTGAAATCAATATCGTCCTTTGGTAATATCAGGTTATCATTACACAAACAAAATGTGAAATTAATAAATGATTCTTTGTATCGGCTGTTTGATTATTTAAAGCTGAACTGTCAAAACAAATGATTACTGCCGGATTTTGTTATCAATTTCATTCAATTTCAGGCAATTTAAATTTAATTGAAGATAACAGGAATGCTTGGAATATTTCATCGTTTAATCTAGTTTAAATCAATTCTCCTTTACTTAAATGACAGACTGCTATTTCATTAGCTGGTATTTGCTTTACTCACACGAAATCAATTTCAGGATTTTTTTCTTTCGCTGAATTTTAGAATTAAAATACTTATATTAGAAAGCCGACAAAGATAAAACTCATCATGACACTGACGACAAACATCGATTAAAAAAGATAACGTATTGTTAGTGCACATAATAAACAATATAGCAATAAACCAACACATATTTTTTATTGCTTTTGATAATATTGGGGCCTGATATGCGTACATGATTTGTTGGAGATTTTAATAAGTATAATGTATAGGGTTCTTGAGAGTAGTCAACATGCTAAGGTTGAAATTAATATACAAATTAAATAATAAAGGTATAATATTGTGGCCAATGGTATAACTATCCACCAGACACCAAATGATGCAGCTCTTACCATTTTTAGGTCATCGTACGGTGTTTAAAAAACGATCAAAGCTCATACCACATAGCAAGCGATAAAAGTCATCGACCCGATAATATGTAGAACAATTCAACCGAGTAACCAACGGCCTAATTTATACATAACACAGTAAACGAAAATAAATATGATGAACAGCATCTTACAAATAACATTTTTTTACTTGGGACATAAATATTACGAATATTGTGGATTTAACTTGTTTGCACAAATATCTTTATATATATATATAAAAATTTGTTGATCTTGGTAAGGTTTAATTGTTTGATAATTGAAACAATATTACGCCGAAATTTCAATTTAATTAGGAATATTAACCCATGCACTTTGTCTAGGTGAAAATTAAATTAGTACGTACTTTTGGAAATGTACTAGTTCAAAACTTTTTTCTTACATGTGTATTATGTTTCGCAAAAGGACAAGAAAATTTCATAGAATGGTTATTTGAAATATGTTTTAGAAAAAAATACAAATCATCAATCAGAAATGATATTGTCGAATAAAAAAAAAACTTTTATTGAAGAGGCGTCTATTGGTGAAGTTGCCTTCCTAGAAACAGCAAATCTTACAAAGCCTATAAAAACAGGCAATCTATACATACTTTTCATGAACGAATTCGATACGTTGTTTATTGGTGAAATAAATCACTTTATCATTTCTTAAAAAAATAGTGAATCAGAGCCAGTGGTATGAACCTGACTCATTGTAAGATACGAAAACTCTACAAAAGCGTTTTAGGCTTACTCCTGTTGCACTGTTCTTTTCCCTACGAATGACTAATTCAATTTTCCATTTCTATTAACAGCATTTTCTGTCAAGGACTAGATTTATACGTTTTATTCGAAAGATAACAATTGTAGGAAGATTTTTAATAGAACCGATGTTCAACCATAATAGACATCTGAGATCATGATTTTTACATCCAGAGTTCAGGAGAACATTAATAGAGAGAAATATGATATAAGCCATATGGTACACTTTATACAAAATCAATGTAAAACAAGTGCCTGTGACTAGCTAAGTCATTTCCTATAGGAAGTTCCTTAGTATTATTTCCCAATGTAGATGTCATTTATTATGTGTGTCTCTGGATTGCTGTTTAATTGACACTTACTTTTGAGATGATTTCTTCATGTATTCATATATGAATAAATTAATTTTCAATGATGAGGTTAACTTAAAACCCGAATCGCAACATTACTAGTTATAAAATTGAGAAAGGAAATGGGGAATGTGTCAAAGCGACAACAACCCGACCATTGAGTAGACAACAGCCGAAGGCCATCAATGGGTCTTCGATGTAGCGAGAAACTCCCGCACCCGGATGCGTCCTTCAGCTGGCCCTTAAAAAATTGTTTAGACTTCTTTGCAACTGTTCAAAATGATTGAAGAATTAATAAGGAGTCAAAATTTACAAGCTACAATCATAATGAGATAAACAAGACAAAATTAACAGCAGGTTATTATCATGATGTCGTTCTTGTTGTATTATTTACGTAATGTGCATCGCCTTGTGTAACGCATCATTATTTGACTTAACAAACGCCAAAAGGCCTAAGTTTTCTAGTCTGTTATTGTTTGATCTGAGTAACATCTTAACGCCGCATACCTTTTCTATTGTATCATTTAATGACTCGACTAACACCAGAACGACTACGTTAATGTAATTGTTTCATTATTTTACCTGACTAACATATGAAAAGCTATGATTCCTATTGTTTCAATATTTGACCTAACTAACATCAGAACGCCTACGTTTTCTATTGTATCATTGAATGATTGGACTAACACCAGAATGCCTACGCTATTTTTCGTTTCATTATTTGATCTGTTGTATTGTATAGTTTTTTTACCTGACAAATATCAGAACGATTTGACAGGACTAACATAAAAACGCTTACGTTTCCTATTGGATAATTTTTTTTACCTCACCGGTCGATGAGTCTATGACACTGTAAATTCAGAAATTATTGTGTGCATTTATTATTGCGATTTTGTCATTTTAGACTTAAATGCAATTTTATTTTTTTTAGGATTTTGGGAAAAATCCTTGTTAATTCATATAAAATATTTTGAAATGCGAGTTTAAATTATCGTTTACAACTCTGTCGCAATTTTCGCAATAATAAAAACCTCACAATAATTTCTGAATTTACAGTATGGAAATTGGCCGAAAGACTAAAATGACTGTTTTATTTCTGTTCAGTCTTTTATGAGTAGTTCGGCTCAAATGACCGTTATAGATCAAAATCAGTCTTCTAGTAGCAAAGGAAGTATATATGCCATATTGTCAATTCAACACTGAGAAGATCATATGGTCACATTATTTATCAGTTATTCAAATTCTTAAGACATGTATTTATGAATACTTTTTATAAATCATTAGAAATATATATAATAACATTAATGGTATCAATTTTCCTGCACCAGATGCGCATTTCGACAATACATATCTTTTCAGTGATGCTCGTGGCTAAAATAAACTATAAGGTTTGGAAGAGCTACTAAGCTTACATAATTGAAAAAATGTTGAAAAAAGGAAGAAAAAGAACTGAGTGAAAAGATATTTGTCAAACAAAACGATGAGTTTTTAATATATTTCTGAACAGATTTTAAAAAGCAATATTTATATTATACGAAAGTAATATATTTCGAAAAAGTGACACAATATTTGCGTCAACATTATAATCAACAATTGAGTGAATGGAATCAAGTACGATCTGTCCGATATTATTATACTTAGAGCAAATAAAAAAAGAAATGCTGGTTATCCTCAACAGAATAATTGCAATTTGGACAAATAGTGTTCTCTGATAATAAATTATTAAACAAATGAGATTTCAGTTTGGACGCATTATTTCTAAGCTATCAATATTGTTATTATATCTTCTATCCCATAATTTAAAGGTTAAGTTATTTCATGTAAAATTAATTTTTTGTCTAGTCTACTATTTTTTTAAATAACATAATTATATAAGTTTTGGGATTTTATTAAAATTAATCCATAGCCTTTTAGATAAAGGAATGAAACTATTAAAGTAAAGTAGTTTAAGCAAATGGGATTGAAATGAATTATTTTTCATTCCATACAGTATAAGGCTTTGTCTGGGAAACATATGCCTGGACTAACTCTTATAAGTATGCATCCCATTTAATATTATTAAACAGTAAAAACTTATGTTTATTTCGTCTATTGTCAATATACAGTTTTTTCTCTAAGAATCACGCCGAATTCTAATAATAGATTATATTTGAAGATTTGCAAGGAGTTCGGACTCATTTTGTGAGCAGTTATTTCCTGTCTAATAAACATTTACCTTGTCCACGTACAGATAAAAAATAGCATGTTTTTTATTAAAAGAAACAGTAAAATAGCAAAAATACCGAACTCCAAGGAAAATCCAAAATGGAAATTTCTTTATCAAACGTCAACATCATAAGCTCCATTACCTCAAACGGATGGAAAACAACTGTCATATTCCTGACTTGGTACAAGCATTTCCTTGTGTAGACAAATGTTGATAAAATCTGGTTTCATAGCTAGCGAAACCACTCATTTTTACATAAATAATCGATCAAACTTATGAGTTCAATAACATTTGTCTAGTCTATTTTTAAATTGTTTGAGATAATATCTAAGGTATAAGTCAAAGAAGACGTTTCTTAAGCATGATCATCGTATACTTCTTTAAAATTAAGAAAAGAATGTCATTTGCCAGAGGTCTAATGTCATTTTCAAATATTCGTTAAGGTCGATTTTACACCTAAGCATGGAGGAAGGTACCCTTGTCTTAGGGAACTTTCAGTATCAAAAGGTCGATATAATTGTATACGGAAAACAACAGGGAGGCAAGATTGATGCAAAATGTGTGTTATAATCATTATTGTTCTAGTTATATTTTAGTTGAATTCAACAAAAGTATAAAATGTTTGATATAAACAAGGATTACACGTCATGTTCTGACGTAGTTGTTGTTTCAAATGAGAAAATTACACACCAGGGGGATTTTGAAACCCACATTAAAATTAGAATCAACATTTTCTTCTTATAAATAATAACAGGTTTTCATGTGTATCAATTAATGGATTATTTCTAAAATAAATTGGAGTTTTGTTATAAAGAAATAGTTCGATGATTTAAATGTCAATTTTCGTTTCTGTTTTGCCAGTTTATATTTGACTAATGGGTTTGAATATCCCGTAGGTATATGTCGTCTCTCTTTTTGTGAGTTTGTTGATAGTTTTATTCTGTTCAATTTAAAATAAACAATACCAAACCTACAAAATGGTTGCTTTTTTTACTTATACTGACGCTACAATTCCTGTTAGGAAGGTTTATACCTCTTCATTTATTTATTGATCAACGCGGCGAAAAGGGTAGGATTTACTCTTGTGGTTATGTTCTCATATTTGTCTATAACCCGCATCTCACATCAAAACAATGTAGTTCTATTTATAAATTATTCAATCAAAATACATTTTTTTTCTTGGACATTTATTGTTGATCTCTAATGACATTTTCGAATCCTCAAAATAAAATAACAATTATAAGAAACTTATTCAAAAATATTGACGAAATAAGCGTGATGAAATCAGGCAATACGAAAAAAATAAAATCAAATTGCACTGTTCAATCTAACTTTATTACAGTGAGTTGACTGTTAGTGTTGCTCTCCACCAATTGCAACTCATTCAAAATTTTGACCAAATTGCAATTTGTTTTATTAAACCAAATTGTTCAACTGGTCAGAAAATTGAACAAATTGTTCAGTCAAAATGTGAAAGTGCAAGGTGATAAAATAAAATATACTTATAAGACTTTTTGAAAGAAAAGTTATTATCTCCCCCATGGAAACTTCCTACAAACATATATTGCAATTTTACACATATTTTACTGAATATGAAATGTTTTAATTCACATAATGTCTGATTCTTATAAATATAGAATACTTTTTTGAATTGCTATAATACTAAAATTACGAGGTCCAATTTGTCAGCCGTCATCACGTAAAAACGACGAATAAAAAAATTTAACTTTATATATAACTAATATAGTACAAAGGTGTAGATTAAAAATTACACCACTCCAGGCCCTTTTGTTTTCCACGTAATTAATATTGCCAATAATTAAGAAGTTCCGGGTCGAGTCCGATACCGATACCAATAGTATATTCACCTGTTACCGATTACCTTATCTGTACGTTCCGCATCTGACAGGCGCACCACCAAACGGTGTATTCAGGATTAAAATGTTATATAGTATTACACGGGTCATAATCACAGGATTGACACTACTTAATTGTCAAATTGTTACCTATTGTAGTATTTTAATCAGTTAGACTTTCTAAGATAACAATACGAATACTAAAAATCTGGACTAAAATAAGGCGTATGGGTACAGTTTTCAATTTGTTAGCGGGCATGACGTAAAACAGCGAATCAAAGAATTCAACTTATTTATGACTAATATAGGACAATGCTGTTGATTAAAAAGTACTCCATTCCAGGACCTTTTGTTTTCCAAATAATTAATACTAGAACACACCCGCGAAATCGCGGGCATTCAGAGCGTAGTTTAAAGTATGTAAAGTGTTGTTGGAAGAATTTTGTAAAATACAGAATGACTGGAGAATTTCAGCAAAAGTATCATAAGTCATAGGTTATTGGGGACAGGCAAATGTTTTTTTACCCTCCACCTTTATTTCCAAAGTTCCCAATTTTTGGTTTTCTATCAATTTCAATATGAACATACATTTAGTATGTTATGAACATTTATTTAAGTAAGGAGCCTGTAATTCATTGGTTGTCGTTTGTTTATGTGTTACATATTTGTTTTTCGTTCATTTTTTGTACATCAATAAGGCCGCTAGTTTTCTCGTTTGCATTGTTTTTCATTGTCATTTCGGGCCTTTTGAAGCTGAGTATGCGGTATGGGCTTTGCTCTTTGTTGAAGGCCCTACGGTGACCTATAGTTGTTAATATCTGTGTCATTTTGGTCTCTTGTGGAGAGTTGTCTTAACATGGCAATCATACCACATCTTCTTTGTTTTATGTAATCAATGAATTTTGTAAAAGATTTAATGACTGGAGAATTTCAGAAAAAGTATCAAAAGTTCACATGAATAATTTTAGCGCTTATCTGTATATATATATATGAACATTCATTACTATATAAATAAAGCGTATTTACTTTCAATTCTAAGTTTACTAATCGATCCATGGTGATAATTGATATAGTATACAGACCCTCTCTATTTAATAAACTCTGTGACAGCCGTGGATAGTAAACTTGAAATTGATAGCAGATAAAATTCTGAAAATACACTTTATTCGTAGTATATGTATGTTCAAAGTATACAGAAAAACGCAAACCGGAAGTCTAATCTGACTTAAAATTTAGTACAATGACGGGACAATATCCGGATGCCTTTTTTCTCGTTTTTCTCCTAAAAGAACTCAATCTGAATAATCATATGAATGGATGACAAATGCGACTATGCACTGTACCTATAGGACACAGAGGCGAGTTGAACAATTTATTCTGGAAAGAAGAGAAGCGACACCAAAAATGAGGTCTTCTCGTTTAATAGTATAGATTATCAATAATTGATAAGTTCCAGTTCGACGGGTTCAAACAGAAAGATTTGAAAGCGGAGAAAACTGTGTATCTTATAATCGGCATGACTTTATCAAATGACAATACTAATACTAAAATAAGGCTTGCGCATAGTTATATACTTTAATTCAGTCACGGACCTGCGATATCACGGGTGTGTTCTAGTATTTATAAGAATCAGACATTATGTGAATTAAAAAATTTCATATTCAGTAAAATATGTGTAAAATTGCAATATATGTTTGTAGGAAGTTTCCATGGGGGAGATATTAACTTTTCTTTCAAAAAGTCTTTATTCAAAAGAATAATATTTTAGGTTATCTCCCCTGAAAATTTATCAATAGCATATTGTTATTTCACACATATTTTACTGAATATATGATGTTTTATTTTAAATGATATCTGATTCTTATAAATATAGAAGACTTTTAGAAAGAAAAACTATATGAAAGCTTAGTTTGGACAATTTAATAGCAATTCAAAATAAACAGTTCCCTTTCAGCATGGAAATGAATATAATATAACTATACAAACTGATAAACTAATTTTGTCACAACATCATTAAAGTGGAGTTAAAGTCTTATAGGATTGTAAGTATGTTTTATTTTATCACCTTGCACTTCCACGACTTGACTGTGGATTTCTACAGCAGTTGGTTCAAATTTCTGACCAGTTGAACAATTTGATTTTAAAAAACAAATTGCAATTTGGTCAAAATTTTGAATGAGTTGCAATTGGTGGAGAGCAACACTAACAGTCAACTCACTGTAATTGTGTATAAAACGAAGTAAAATGTAGGTATAATTAATGGGTCATTATGATCATAAAAGTGTTGTATAAAACATAATAGTTCAGGCGTTTGAGCATGCAGGAATTGGCATTGAATCAATAAAAGCAAATTAATAGTATCTAATTCAATGTGTCTTTTACAACTTGATTCTTAAAAAATAGCTTTTTGATCGCTGACATCTCACCTTCTCAATATGAAAATTTACGGGAGGTAAATCGAAAAAGTACAACTCCTCTTTATGAGATCATTCTATAGGTTTCTGAAACATTACATCGCCTGTATGTATAACATCATTACATATTAACTTCTTATATAACTGGCGAGGAAAACACGTTTTGCTAAAAATGCAATTACGTTTTCAATATTTTGAAGTTTTCTCTAAATGTCAAGTGTCATACTTAAATGATACATTGCCATATAGGTGATTGATTCCGCTGATTATAGATTACCTCACAATTGCCTTAAATGTCAGGAGAAAATAGCTGATAGCTGTTTAACTTTTTTTCAGGTTTCTAGGGTATTAAAGGGAAGGCAGTTATATAATTTTACAATTGACTCCATCGACGAGGTAATTGATAGCTGTTGTAAATAAGAAATCAATCACCAGACAAAGTGTTCACCGGGAATTTAGTAATCAAATAGTTGTTTTAAATATGATTGGAAATAACGACCATTTGAGAAATCAGTTTAAAGTAAAGAACTATAATAACATTTGCTGTCTCAAGTGTGAATTACCAAGACAAACGAGTAAGGAATGGAAAGAAAAGATTTAAACGTGGCAATCAAAAGCAATAACGTTATACAAAAACAATACTAGACAAAACCATTACCAATACAATATGCAATTCCCAAATCGGTGATTCTTGATTCAATTACAGATGAGTATTACTGTCTTTTTCACTGAGTACATGTCAAAATGATAGAAATCAACCTTATGCAAGTGGACGTAAATATGTACATGTATAAGGATCTATAAGACTATGATTGAACTTTCATATACGAAATACAAGGAAATAAAAGATGAAATGTGGTCCGTTTTGTAGCATTCGATGAACAATTCAATTTGCAAACAGTCCCATATTTTCAGTTTTTATCAAAACCTAAATAGGTTAACAGATGTATAGATGTTGATTTGCATACAGTCCATTTCTATCGACGCAGCTCAAGTGTTTGTACGGGTACATCCAAGTATGCTTATATCAATCTGTTCGTTTTCAAATAGGTGCATGTGCTCAATTGATAACATAAGTGTCCAATCTATGACGTCACATGAACATCTTATCAAGTACCTACAAGTACAGTTTAGACTAAAACCTTTGGTAAAATTGTATTTTCCTACATCATTTTGTTGCCCAATTATAAAAAAAAATGTATAATTTCATACTTCTTCAAACCATCCGTAAGACCAAGGCTCACGTTGGAAGGCAAACTCAAATACGCAGCTGAAGAGCATAAAATACAAAAAATCCGAAAAGATATCATATACGAATAAAGAACCTTAGTAAATACACAGACCACATTCCTCCACATTTGTCACTGGACAAAATAAAATCTCATCCAATAACTTCTGACAACTAGGAAATGATTTGTAAATTGACATAGAAATTATGTCCTGATTTTCTACAGTTTTATGAAATTCTAATATCGTCTTTTCCCATAAACAAGTGTCTAGCTCTGGGTGGATCTAAACAAATTGATAATAAATCGAACAGAGGCTATCAAAGATTTGCTATCAATACCAAATTATAACATTAAGTTATTATAGCTTAGCTAAGTAATAATAAATTTCGCCTCAATATCCACAGTTATAATTGTTGAAAAGGAAAACATTTTATTTTATATTAGTTTTTGCAATTATATACCATAAATTGATGAGTAAAGACACATGAAAAACTGCAATGAGAAGGGAAACGCTAGTTCTTATTGAAATGCAATTACTTGACAGTATTCTTTATATCCTAACACGAACATAAATATAATCAAGAAATGGAAGAAAATAAGTTAAATCGATCCTGTGTATATCTAAATAATTTTGTTTCATTTCCAAACGTAGTTTTTAAACCATTGCAATCCAAAACGTTACAACCATATCATGTCATTTGATTAAGAAATAAATGTTTCTGTTTTAATATTTCTCTATTTCGTAGTGCTGTATACGGAGTAGACAAATCATAACTGTCAACGGAAAAAACTATAACATAGGATTTCAAAATCTAGCACACTTAAAATATTTTAACACTACCTATTATTATAAGTTACCATCGTTTAAGGAAAGGATTAAGAGCACTAGTCAGCTGTAAAAAAGGGGGAAATACAGTGTGTCTATAGGACTGGTATAAAATTACTGGATGCATATATATAACAAAATTATAAGATTTCTTGTGTAATATACCGGAATTCAATTCAAAGTGGAAACCGTGTAAAGTTTACCAGCAGCTTTCAGTTCAGTTAAAGCAGTTCATGAAATTTGTTCATCTGCGATCTTCCCTTTCGTAGAAGTAGAAGGTATGAACGTACTACAAATTGTTATCTCTGTGTCTTGGTATTGCAAATGCATCAAATAACGAAAACATCGTATAATTAAGTTGCTCTGTTGACTAGTACATCACAAAGTGTATTCCAAAAGTAATTTATTTGTTGTAATTGATTTGCAGTTTTGATACAGATTTCATCATAGTACAACGATTTTCAATACAAACTTAGTTTTTTGGAAAGTTTAATAGTCTATTAGACCTATAAACGACTCGAGGGTGTAAAAAACAATTATAATCTGCCTAGCTTAAAATTTGATTGTCTTCCATTTTTTTCGAAAATGTGGTATAATTACCAAATAAGACAACAAATGAGTGAGTTTATTTATTAATATTTTCTGTCCTTTCGGGAAATTGATTTTGATGGAAGGTATTTAGAAATATCTTACTGTTTATTCCTTGTCTAGACATGGAGCGATTAAAACAAGCTAGTATTATACAATGTACCTCTAGATGTTCTCTTCGTGTTTATTTGATGTTGGGTAGCTGTTTAATTGACTTATATCCCATATAGAATTGTTTGCACTTGAAATGTATTCAAAATGTAAATTTGTGCAAAAATGCATTACTCATATTTTCAAGTTTAGCACCAAGAAGGTTTATTTGTAATCCGACCAAGCAAAAACTATTTATCGTTTCATTTTATTTGTAAATAGTTAAATTTAATTGTTTTACTATTTTACATTGGAAACTAATTGAGGGTCAAAGGAATACTTGTTATTGAAAACAGAAATATGAAGCGAAAATCTAATTAATAATTCTAGGAAATCTTATCTTTCAAAATAATTGTTAAAGATTATTTGAAGATGTTTATATTCCTCCCTTAGGAACACAAATAGTGTTCTTGTGCAGCAGTGAATAAATGCTATAAATTGCTGAAATATTGATGAAGCGACATGACACTTTATACGTCTCGATCGATGCGTGACTCATACCAAGATTCCAATGCACGCGCGATTCATATCTGCTGCTAATTGTCAATCAATATATAAACAATTAGGTTCACTTCCTTATAAAAAAAAATACTATACACTAATGAAAGATTTTACCAGATTACTTCGTATTAATAATATTTTTGAATTAAACTAAACAGGTAAGTTCTGAAGGTGATTCATCCGACAGTAAAACTTACCAGATACCTATATTGTACCATAACTAGAAAAGTAGGAGCTGATAAATTCAATATAGGAATTTCATTAATTATGGAGACTGTTGCTAATATAATATGTGGTAAAACATCAGGTATTCTTTTTCAATTGAATAAAATTAATTAAGATTTATGAATGATAAATGTTTTACCTGTGTATTTCTGAATGAAGAACGGGAGAGATGTAGTCCCATGAAGACCAACTGTGTACGTTGCCAAAAAGAAGAACTGGACTAAATCCCACTTGGCACTATACTCCTGTTGTTCTAATCCTAGATCGTTCATATTTACACAATAACTGCTGGACTATAAAATTGTGGTAATGTAAGAATATAATGGAAGGAACAATACGCATGCTCCAGTATCAGATATACGACTGGAAGGCTTGAGTTAAAACTCAGCTAATTCCATTCTTTCACTTATAGGATCTGTAGATGAATAAATAGTTAAGCTGTGAATGTCAACGAATGATGCTTTGATTATTCTTTTTTATTTGACTGCTTTCTAATTAGATATATAACGATTTTCTCTGCATGAATATAAAACAAAAATCCATCGATTTCACACTGATAAGTACAAAACTTCTATTTTGTCTATAATAGATTTTTGAAGATTAGCAGTGCTTGCTAGAATATTGAACCGTTTAAGGATAAATTTATATGTTTAAACTTTTTTCCGGTCAGAACAAATCGAAATTTCGAAGCAATCAGCTGATTTTATCGGCTGGAAAATCAGGACAGAAAAGTTCTAATTGTTGATAGCTTCATTGAGGGAAGTAATAAACGTAAAATCATTCTTTGATTTCTTAATGATTTATAGGAAACCTGAGTAAAAATATTCTATTGCAGTTTCTACTGATAAATTTCGTCCTGACAAAAAAAAAAAGTAGTTACAATGTAAGCCAACGAAGGAATTTTAGTCTTAGATGCATGATTTTTGTTATTGGCTTTGGACTAGCTGTCAGTAACTAGTGCTAGATCTGTACTTATAGTGTCTATTTGTGGGCAGTAATATTTCGTGTTATATCGTATTATAACGTAGTAAACCGTAAAAGAACCATAGCTGATCCCTAGCTATCCGTATAGCAACGTTATGAAATCGTGCCATTCCGTGACAAATTCATAACAAATCGTATTGTATCCTTCGGTCACACCTTACCGGATAGCTCGAACGGATGCCTAACGGATAACTTTTTTTCTATCCGTTCATGTCCGTAAGACGTCCGTTCTTATCCGTTAGACGTCCGTCCATAACCGTTGCATGTCCGTTTTAAGCGTACGTTTTATCCGTCGACGTCCGTTCTGTCCGGTGGAAAATTTTGAGCATGTTCAAAACTTTGAACGGACGTCCAACGGATAAAATTTCCGTTGAACGTTCGTTAGGCGTCCGTTTTGTACGGTACTCGTCCGTTTCGTTTCCGTTTTGTATCCGTTACGTGTCCGTTATACATCCGTTGGAGGTCTGGAAGATAAGCCTCGGTCACACCTTACCGGATAGCACGAACGGACGCCTAACGGATGAAAATAAAAGTTGTCCGTTGACAAAATTGTTATCCGTTGGGAGTCCGTTGATGTACTGACCGAATAAAACGGACGTGTAACGGATGCATAACGGACACACACCGGATATGCAACGTACGAGAAACGGACACGTACCGGACAGAACGGATGTCGAACGTACATCCAAGGGAAGTACCGCATTAAACGGACACCTAACGGAAGCGTACCGGATAAAACGGATGAACAAGATATACGGAAAAATCAAAAGCGACAATAATAATACATGTAAATCGCATATATATTCAAAATGATTCTGTGTAACTGGTTTTGTTTTATTCTTCAAAATTCCGCCAAAGGGCAGTGTCTGGCCTGAATATGAACTGTTTGATTGTGAAGACGTGCATATACTATAAGATCGATTATGAATAATAAGAATTTATGAACCTTAAGAAATCTGACATACCAATAATTGGCATTTCTGACGCGAAATTTTCAATTTGCATTTGTCCGTTTCAGATCCGTTCATCGTCAGTTTTATCCGTTATACGTCCGTTAGAAGTCCGTTTCTCATCCGTTTTATCCGTTAAACGTCCAGTAGAAGTCCGTTGGTGAATTTATCTTCCAGACCTCCAACGGATGTATAACGGACACGTAACGGATACAAAACGGACACGAAACGGACGAGTACCGTACAAAACGGACGACTAACGGACGTTCAACGGACATTTTATCCGTTGGACGTCCATTCAAAGTTTTGAACATGCTCAAAATTTTCCAACGGACAGAACGGAAGCCGACGGATAAAACGTACGCCTAACGGACATGCAACGGATATGGACGGACGTCAAACGGATAAGAACGGACGTCTAACGGACATGAACGGATTGAAAAAAAAATATCCGTTAGGCGTCCGTTCGAGCTATCCGGTAAGGTGTGACCGAGGCTATAAACTCACCAACGGACTTCTACTGGACGTTTAACGGATTAAACGGATGTTGAACGGATGTGTTACGGACTTTTACCGGACGTATAACGGATAAAACGGATGATGAACGGATCTGAAACGGATAAATGCCAATTGAAAATTTCGCGTCAGAAATGCAAATTATTGGTATGTCAGATTTTTAAGGTTCATGAATTCTTATTATTCATAATCGATCTTAGAGTATACATGTAGGCACGTCAACACAATCAAGCAGTTCTTATTCAGGCCAAACACTGCCCTTTGGCGGAATTTTGAAGAACAAACCAAAACCAGTTACACAGAAACATTTTGAACATTTATGCGATTTACATGTATTATTATTGTCGCTTTTGATTTTTCCGTATATCTTGTTCATCCGTTTTATCCGGTACGCTTCCGTTATGTGTCCGTTTTATGCGGTACTCGTCCGTTGGATGTACGTTCGACATCCGTTCTGTCCGGTACGTGTCCGTTTCTCGTACATTACATATCCGGTGTGTGTCCGTTATGCATCCGTTATACGTCCATTTTATTCGATCAGTACATCAACGGATAGCAATTTTGTCAACGGACAACTTTTATTTTCATCCGTTAGGCGTCCGTTCGTGTTATCCGGTAAGGTGTGACCGAGGCTTAAAAATACGTGGTGTAGTCGTACGTAGTTCCCTGGAACGAATCGTAGAAATCCTTTGGACCTACGAATAAGTACAAATAAATACGGTTTGCATATGAAATAGAACGGATCAGTACGTTCTAGTACGGTTTATTAATGATATACTACAATTGTTTTGTCCCTGGTCAAATGGTGCGCATGTTCAAAAATTGTGCCGGATATACAAGTAATACAACGTATACAGCTAAAAATCGGAAATCTACAGACCAATACAGATCGCCACGAAATATGCCATATCGTATCCGTAGCTAATCCGGCGTCAAATCCGTGAATATGTGATCTACACGTAGGTGTATGACAAGACATTATATACAGTAATGGTTCCGTGCTGTCAATATGATTCTTGAAAAACGTCTTGGGGTATGCACGTGACTACAAGAAAGTATAAAACGTTTGCATGTATTGATTTGTCTACTCGCCGACCGTGCAATGGCCGTACAGTCAGTCAAGGTCGTTAAAAACTTCTATTGGTTGTTTGTCTATTCATTCATTATGTGTGAAATAGAAAATCACAACAAACAGTTCGCTGACAACACTGAAATGCAGGATTTAAGAAAAAGTAAATGTACAAACGAAAAGAAACTTATTTTAGTCCTTAATGATAAAAAAAATAAGGCTATGTCGTATGATTGCTTATTGGACAACTTTCACCAAAGTCCGAATGCCGTTTTGAGCAACTATATGTCACTTAAAATAGCTTTCAAAAATTATCAAAACTAGCACCTTTTATAGTCTGCTATAAATGACCCACTATGACAAAATGTGGAACAGAACAAAATCAGAAAACTAATGGCTTAGAATGTAACACAAAACAATAAACAAAATAAATATGACATACAGATTTTTAAAAAGCATTGAATTACAACAAGCGTACTTGACATACGTGTATATACTATTACAACGTATTGTATTTGTGCAAACCGAGAAGCATATCACTATTTTTGTTTTCGATACGGTTTAAGTATACAAATAGTTGATTAATTTAGCAAGGAAAACAACTTAAGTCAAGGTAAAAGTGCTTATATGGAATATTAGTTTGTTTATTAATTGATTAAACAAATATTTTTTTTTAATATGCCTTTAATACATTTGCCGAATTTATGTTATTATTCTACAATGTATTAACTTCTGTTTTTAATTGTAACATTGGAATGCAGTGACGTTTCAATCAAGGCCATTTAAGTCATGTTTTTTTCAGCTAAATTTAACTTCACATTTACAATTTATTTTTGTAATAGGTTCGTGTACAAAAAAACTTTCACCACATTACGAATCGTGTAAACATCAGTGTAAACAAAAACATCAATGTTTATGTAAATAAAATGCTATGGGGAAAACGATGCAAAAAAAGCAAAGAAAAAACTAAAATTTGATGAAAGACAGACAACGCCATATGGCCCATAACATTTAGAAAACTGACGAAAAGACGGTCTATTAAGCGCTATAGAAGTTTGAATAACAGGTTTACAGATTTCTAAACGATAGGTTATGGCAGTCTTGTTGTAAAAAACATGATTGAAATATCGCACACTTGTACACACACATACAAAAATAAATATAGTTAGTTTTCTCGTTTGAATTGTTTTATTTACATTGTCATTTATAGCCGACTATGCGGTATGGGCTTTGCTCATGGTTGAAGGCCATACGGTGACCTATAGTTGTTAATTTCTGTGTCATTTTGGTCTCTTGTGAAGAGGTGTCTCATTGGCAATCATACCACATCTTCTTTTTTTTTTTATATATTATGTATACATTGAGAGACCAAAGTACTAATGATTTCTGATAACGCACCTCAAAGATTGAATAATTTAAGAGACTAATAAAATGTTTTTCACGCTTTATTTGGCTTCTCACAATCAATGCTTGATAATCAAAATGAAATTGTCGACCACTATCACTGCATGCCACTTTTTTTTAATGTTTTGACGAAAATTATTCATATTAATTTATGACTTGTATTATACCCTACAGATGGACGACCATGCAGACAGACTCAGCCTTTTCTGTGATAGGTGCAAAGAAGAAGGATTTTCCCAGGATTCTATGGCATGGTGCGTCGATTGCAGAAAACATTTTTGTTCAGAATGTATTCTAGAAAATAAAATTAAACGAAAAAAACATTCATTTTTAAGTACAATGAAATACAGAGAATTTTTAATAAACAGTTACTTTGGGAGGTTTGAAAATTGTTACGTGCATAGCGACGTAGACTCTTATTACTATTGCTTAAAACATCAGACGACAGCTTGTGAACGTTGTAAGCGGCTGGTACATTTATCTTGCGATGAAGTCATTAGAACTGACAAGGTTGCAATGAATATCCGAACAAGTGTTGATTTCCCAGACTTTAGCTGAACGATTGAAAGATTCTATTTTATCCTTTGAATCTCTAATTAACGAAAATTTCGAAAACCGCAGAAAATTAGATGTCATGAAAGATAAAGTGGTTAACGACTTATTAAAAATCCGGGAAGATATTGACATCCAGTTAGAACGTATTCATTCGGAGGTCCTCGAGCAATTAGAAAAATCCTATGATCAATTACAAGGAATGTTAGATAATATTGTATCATACATGGAAGAAATTAAAGAAGAAGTAAATCAGTTAAAAATTGATACAGAAATAGTAGCAAACAACCTTCCGGATATTGAATTATTCTTTTTCGTTAAGGCTGCAGAAAAACACCAGGTCGTAACCGAAAAGGCAATCCATGAATTGAGAAAAACTAAAATTGATATAAAATTCAGACACGATATAGAATTCGGTTTGCGTGATTTGAAGCAGATCCTTAAACAGCTAACCAAGCTGCACGTGAAGGGTGATAATATTTCAAATGTTAAATTAGAAGAGCGAAAAGCTGAGAAAGAGAAACATATGTTAAAAACCAGTAGTAATGAAGATTTATCTTTACCCCTTGGCCTGGGTAGAGACACACCTAGTACGGTTACTCAGTATTCGCATAGAGATAATGCAAGTACTGGTCGGCATTCTTTTAGAAGTGCTTCAAGGGTAACATCCACGGCTATGAATGATATTACAGCTTCCCGAAATGACCATACAAGTGTCAGTCAAATGTCGTTCAGAAGCACATCAAGGGCCTCTGTACCCACCTACAGATCAACGGGTGATTATGGTAGGTTAAGTGGTGTGTCGATTAAGAATCAAAGATCTCCGCGCGAATATGAACATTATCTTGATAAAGTTAGGTCTGGACGACTTGGTCAAATAAAAGAATCCGAGAAATACACAGAAGAGGAAGACTCTGGAATCAAAACAAATATCAGAAATGAATCTTTTTCACTTCAAACTAAATTCCCTCTACCAAAACGAAACAAGGCTGCTTTTGTGACGGATTTAGCGTGCCTTTCGAGAGGTCGATTTGTTGCAGCAGATTATAACAATAAATGTTTAATGATATATGACTTACATGGAACTCTATCTAAAGAAGCCATTTTGAATGAACATCCACAATGTATTGCCGTGATGTCTGGAAGTGAAATAGCAATTACCATATCCGGTTCAAAGAGTATTATGATTGTTGATACTACATCTTTGCAAACTATCCGTCACGTGAATGCCCCTTTTGAGTGTGAAGGAATAACTTTTACCGAAAATCGACTTGTTGTCAATTGCATCCACGAAGGCATATTCGTTTTGAGTAAAACTGGGAAAGTACTTTCAAAATTTCCGAAGCTAACAGGTGCTATGTATCTTTGCATGAGCATGGATCACAGACTAGTGTGTTCCATGGGAGTATCGGGTGTTTTGCTTGAAATGTCATTCGATGGACGAGAACATTTTCGATTAAAGCATGAAACGTTAAAGCGACCCAGTGGGGTCACGTGGGATCAATTTGGAAACATATACGTGGCAACGTGGTCCAACAACTGTTTAATACAACTCAGTGACAAAGGAAAGTCTCATAAAGTTGTTTTAGAGTCTGCAGATAAAGTGGCATCCCCATGGGGTATTGACTATGATAAAGCATTTGATGTACTGGTTGTTAGCAGCGATAATGGGGAATCTATTGCAATATATAAAAGGAACGCTCATAGATGATTATGTTTATCTATACGTGTGATATGAAAAAATAAATAAACAAACTGATAGACTGATTCGTTTACAAAAAAATCATTGTTTCTTCCAACTGATTAAAACCCCTAAAAGACCTACTAGTATACAAATTACAAATTAAAATGGAATACTTCGTACTTATATTTTTCTCAGAACATTGCAGACAAAATTTCATCACAACGGGGTATTGACTAAGACAAAGCATTCGATGACAAAAAATGAACAATTAGAAATACTAAAATGATTTTATACCAAATTATCCTGCCACTCCACTTATTTTATGGCATGGTACTTGTCAATTATATTATACTTTAACATATGAAATTGATTTCTCTGCGCATGACGCTTGTTTTAGTCGGGATACATTTCCCAATAGGTATGGTAAAAACATCTTTTGAGACAAATCATCTTTTTGCGTTTAGAGCATCAAAACAAGTTATATTTAAACAGAGTTGACTATACGATAAGTATAGCTTATTACATGGCATTTTTCATATCAGACCCTTTATCGGCCCAAGGTTATGATATCAGCCCAAGAGCCGCAGGCTCGAGGGCTAATATCATGAACGAGGGCCGATAAAGGGTCTGATATGAAAAATGACATGTAATTATCTTTTTATCATATACTTCAGCAGAAGAAATACAGACAAGAACTATTAAAATTTTATTTTGTTTGTCTTTGCGCTTTCAGATAATATTTACAGCCGACAACCAAAAAAAATCTTATCTTTAATTTTTTTTATTGATATTACAAGCATTTTATTTATCTTGTCACAACAACTATCATGTTCTTCAATAATATTGTTACCTCATTTATGTCTTTCAAAACATTTTTAACTTAATTTATTTTTGCTCCTCAACCATTTTGTGAAAAGTCTTATCACTTGCCGTTTTCCGCGTTCTGTTGTCGTTTCAAACAAATTTCCGGAAATGCACGAAGTTGCATGTGATAAACGTCACGGAAATTAACGGAAAGGCATGTGATAACATTCCGGAAGCAGTCAATAAAGGTACCTTTATCAGCCCGCTATGGAGTTTCTTAGGAATCTGATCAATAAACCTAGTAATCCTTTCATAGCCTTTTGATATTTTCAAATGTTATTGAACTGTAAAATTTTAGTAATATTTTATACAAGTATATGATAAACTTTGATAGCGAGGGTTACGAGTAGCAGTGTGTTATTTGCCTTTGATCTTGTCGCATGCGCGTTGTAAGTCAGTGTCATTACATACATCATCATATTCCATATTTTGCATGACGTTTAATTGATGCTTCATAGTTGATGTCATTCGGTAAAATTTAAAAAAAATCAACAATAAGAATACACGATTCAAATTATTCCAATATAATCATGATTCTAGTAATAAATTGTTGGTTTTTCAACGTCCAGTAGCAAATATTTCATGCATGTTCTTAAGCTTATTGTCAATCGGACATTTAAGGGCATACCTGTAATGAACTCATCCATATTGTTTTAATTGTAGATCTTGTCGTGTTGAACATTTGTGCTAATATAAGTTTCTATCTATCTATTATAATTTTAAGATATAAGGCAAAAACGCAAAAAAATAGGAAAATCGTCACCAAAGGGCAAATCGGAACAGGTGAGCTAAACAAAATTTGTTATTTCTAATGAGTAGACTACAATGCAATATTCCTCCCTTTGAATCAGATCCATATTTTACTTCAACACCATTTCAAACTTTTCATGTACATCTCCATAGGGTTCAGGTACCAGTGGCGGATCCAGGGGGAGGGTTCCGGGGGTTGGACCCCCCTTTTTTTGGACGATCAATGCATTTGAATGGGGACATATAGTTGGAACCCCCCTTTTTTTGTCCTGGGTTGGGAACCACCCCTTTTTAAAATGGCTGGATCCGCCCTTGGGTCCCTCCGCGGTTGTAGTTTGTGATACCTGGTGTGAATAATGAAACATTTTAAAAATGATCATTCTGAATGAGAGTCTTAATCATCATGGTACTCCGTCACACTTTCGACGCTTCAAAACCTCGTACGAATTACCATGTTAAAAGTGCAATTCAAATATACATACTTTTAAAGTAAACAGGAAGAAGCAAGTATTTCTTTTATTTGTCGCCCTTTTATTCGTTGTACATTGTCGCCTTATTCAGTGACATATTAATGCAAATTCAATTTTCTAGTCAAATACGCACTTTCTTTAAAATCGGTCTAAACGCCAAACGACATTTCACACCACACAATTAGTAAATGGGAAATATAATGGGTTCTGTAAAAGTTTATTCATGTAAAATATTTCAAACTAGCAACGAGGACTGGCTTATCCTTAATGCAGTATCTGTAAAAGTTGAACAATCTCCATTAATGTTTCTCATAATGATACACTCTAATACTTTTGAGACATTTAAGGTGACATCCAATGTTAAAACGACTTTAACTTGATTGCTATACTAGGACACTTTCCATTAGTTAATATTAAAGATTTAATGGATGTTTCTTATTACACGTAAAATACTGGATATTTTTATATTTTGCAATATGTTTCACTGTTGATTCACCAATTTTAAAGAAAACGAGTTTATGTTAATGATGCAGTTGTCCAACGACACATTAACCATCCGACTTTTATAGTACGTGATTTATAGGTATAACGTAGTAGCCAATTTCGACAAAGTTCACACTTAGTCAGATTAAATAAAGTCGCCCCGCTCAAGAGTTTGACACATTTTTGTGAACAGAGACTCGACAATCTGACATCAATAAAAAGTAAAATAGAGAAAAAAAACGAACTCCGCGGAAAATTCTTAACAGAAAGTCCCTAATAAAATAATGGCAAAATTAAAAGCTCAAAAACATCAAACGATTGGATAACAACTGTCATATTCCTGACTTAGAACATGCATTTTTTTATGTAGAAAGTTAAGTGGTGGATGAAACCTGGTTTTATAGCTACTTAAACCTCTCATTTAACCTTCCCTAAATTTAGTTTCTTAACGTAATGAACAGATATGTTATCAATTTCTCATTGCGAATCTCGGTGACATGCCTCAAACTAAGTTATTTAAGTATTCCAATTGACGAAGCAATCTTCTAATGCCGTTTGAGTGAGATTCTACTGGGATTGTTCAATTTCAAGTACAAAGATGCCAAAAATACTAATATCGAAAGTAATTAAATGTTCTAAATTCAAAATCCATTTAATTCTATGTCATGTCTTGTTGAAGTTTCGAAGACAGCCCTCAGATCTAAATGACAAAAAATCAAAGAAAATCGTTCAATTGGAAAACCTAAAATGTTAGAAAACAAAATGTTTTAATAATATTTATGCACAATGATTCCAGTCGTTAAAATACAATACGTACAGATTGTTACATTTTGTGTGTGAAACCAAATAAAATGTCTTTCCCCCCCAAATTGGCTTAGCTCTGTTTCTAAATTCTAGAAGGTATCAAATTCGCCGGAAATTACTGTCACAGTGACCCTTAAATTTCTAAATAATTTAAAATTTCAAAGTAAGAGAATAAAACAGAGTATAGTATATTCATATAGAATAAGGAAATGTAGTATGATTGCCGGTAAGAAAAAAATCAAGAAAAGACCAAAGGACAAGGATATTAACACGACAGATCATCGTCAGCCTTCAACAATGGCAAAAACCTATACGATATAATAAGGAATAGAAGGCCCTGACAAGCCCATGATGTAACAGTCTGATTTGCAATAGAAGGCCCCGACAAGCCCAGGATGTAACAGTCTGATTTGCAATAGAAGGCCCCGACAAGCCCAGGATGTAACAGTCTGATTTGCAATAGAAGGCCCCGACAAGCCCAGGATGTAACAGTCTGATTTGCAATAGAAGGCCCTGACAAGCCCAGGATGAAACAATCTGATTTGCGATACAAGAGAAATGAAACAAAAGCTACATACAGCAATGAACATTACCAACAAATTACATGTTGCTGAATTGGGGACTTACAGAATGAGACGGGATAGGAATGTCTGGGGTGCATAAACCTCCCCTGACCTGGGATAGTTGTGTAAAACAAAAACAAACGAACAAACTATATAAATCAGTAGAAAAATGTCATACGACAGATACAAAGCAGTAAAACAAGTTACAAAAAGACAACAGTCAGAAAGTACCGATCTAAGAGAATTTGAGGTTACTGAAGGCTTGTTCAAAGTATGAGTTTAATTAATAGATATACAACCTCGCCTCATTTTATTTTTTATTTTTTGAAGGCCAAGTCTAGCCAATCTATACGGCATTTATACTTACTTTTTGCCCATCTTTTTAATGGCATACTAAATATTCATGTCCCGTCATGAGAACAGTGCTCCTTACGCCGTACATTAATATTAAAAGTAACACAACCAGTCCATCTGTAGTGTTTCGTTATACCGCAAACGTGTTTCCCAAAAATTTAACTGTAATTCCAAACTGCTCCCTATTTACTAACAACAGATCTAGACATGGATTTGGTCTGATATCTTCATATTCTTGTTTGTAAAGTGTGTATATATTATAAATAGTTATACTGTATAATGTAATCGGTTTGGCTGTTGGTGGCCTTTTTGTGTTCCTTGGTTTTTTAGTTAAACAGACTTATTGATCATGTTTATAACTATATTATTGTTATCAATCATCGCATGTATGAATTTCAATTTCTTTAATTTCTATTGTGGTGTTCGATAACTTAATAAGCGACGTAGTGGGACACTTCAATTAAATATCAAAGTTGGTAGATATACCAATACTCCAAGTTAATTTCAATTATGTCTTTGCTGTAATATGATCGTTGTTGAGACGAATAGCATTTTGTTTTAGTTTGTCCTGTATACAGACCTGTGAGGTCACATTATTAACCAAAATGCTTTTGTTTTTGGCCAAATATTTAGATCAATTGTTCAAAACTGTCAATTTAACTCTGACTAAGATTATCTAAATCTAAATGCAGCAATGAAAATGAGATATCAAATTCTAACTTAGCATTGTATCATGTGTGTTGTTTTCTGCTGTTTATCACTGTCATATATGTACTATGTATTGATTGCAATAGCATATATATGCTTTTTGCAAATAATCTTATTCATTCTATATTCGCCTATTAACAGTTTTAAGGTTGACTGAAAATTTTGAAATTTTATAGATATTTACTATGGGAAATTGCACGAAATTAAATTGGTTTTTTTTTTTTTTTTTTTCTTTTCCTTTCTTATTCCTTTCTAAGTTTTTATGGGGTGAATAAATGAAGTGGATAGAAATGATTTTTTTCTATGATTTATTTTAACTGATACATTGCAGGAAAGAGTGGTTATGCCCAGGCACAAATTGGTTATTTTTAGTTTTCGATACATCTCTTGATCTATCCATATCGGTATGACGCGATATGTATGTTGCCTAAAGTTTGTCAGTTAGACCTTTTGTCTAAATGATTGATAAATTTTGGGACATGTACTGTACATTAGTC
The DNA here is from genome assembly GCA_019925275.1 of Mytilus edulis. NCBI lineage: Eukaryota > Metazoa > Mollusca > Bivalvia > Mytilida > Mytilidae > Mytilus > Mytilus edulis. The sequence goes on along the minus strand of CM034355.1, from coordinate 13,473,009 downwards.
TTAGTCTACGTTGACCTCTAGATCTATTTTTGGCTTATTTGACAAATCTCATTCATACAATTTGTATTGTAGGTTAAAATGCGTTGAGTAATTTCAGAGAAGATAAAGATGTTATTTCCCTGAGGATGCACTGAAGACCGACAAAGCAATCTTATAATCAGTTATGCACGAAATGAAGAAACTTTGTAAAAAAACATCAGAATTGTCATTCAAATAAAATAAATATTTGAAAATTGACCTATCAAGATCCTGCCTTCATTTGAAACTTTAAAATCAACCAATTTAAATTGTCCGTTGCCGTATTTTTCTACTATTTGGAGCGAAATGAGATATTTTTAAAACGACCATCAATTAATTACTGTTGTAATTTTTTTTTTGTAATTTCTTAATGATCAATGTAGAGAGATTTCGTGGTGGCCATATGGATCAGCTAGATTTGATGGTTGTTATTTCATCATTTGTATAATACAGTAACGTCAATGGACGTATCCTTGAAAACAAACCAAGATGGGCTGTGAGCTATTACTGGCTTATGATTTTTCGGTAATCAGGAAAAATTTATATATGGCTATTTGTGAAAAAACAAGTACAACATGAATAGGAAACAATGAGCGATGGATGTTTTAAAAACGCAGCACACCGAAGAGCATGCTAACATCCATCTTATTACATAATGTTATGACGGTCCGATTCACACTTCCTTGGAAAATGCGTTATGTACATACATCAGTCGGACTGAGGGACGGACAGACGGATGAACTGAAGTAGATAAGTATAGTACCATATAATATTTGCTCGAAAATCGTTGTAGGGTTAAACCGATAATTTGTGCTACAGATAAACTGATATATTTGTAAATGCCATTATTTTTACGCGTTTATATTAAGGTTTAATTGGAAATTACTTATCAATTCATGGTGTTATTAATAAGGTTCTTCGCATGTGTCGCTCCTATGAATAACGGATGGTTCACATTAAACACTTTTTAGCTTACTTTTGAGTGTGGGTTTTGCTCATTGATGAAGGCCATACAGTGCTCTTTAGTAGTTATAGTTTAGTTCTGTGGTTACTAGTGGATCGTTGTCTCAATGGCAATCATCTACATATATTCTTTTTATATTAACTTTGCAGATTTTTTAAAACTATAACTTATCGTGAAGTAGCTTGATCCCTTGTTCTTGTCAGAATTGCAAAATATTAACTTAGAATTGGGTCAGTTTTGGCTTTTAGAAATAAGTTTGCGTATAAAACAATTGTTATCATATATATCACGATAACGGTCTAAAAAATAATCAACATATCAATGATGTTGGTCACTTTATAAAAACATTGATTTATTTTTGGGACCCTGTGTTTGAGTCTCGTCAGAGGTCAAAAAGTATTGCATTGTAATCATAATGTACTTAGATTCTGATTGTCATTTGAATTCATCATTTTTATTTGATTTTCATACATTAATAGAAAAACAGTAACAATACAATAGGGACTTTTCATCTAATCATATATAAACTGAGCTTGGATATAATAATACTTTAAAATATAATGAAAATGAGAAGGAATGCAAAGAGGAATAACTCTTGCTAAATTTTAAGACTAAAAATGTTTTCCTAGATTCACCACAAAACATCATGATGAAAACATATTATATTAAATTTTGAGGACAAAATAACAATAAATCATAAATTATAATTATGAACTTGCGTATTAACAATAAAATCAAATTATACTTTATTGTACAGGGCTTTAAAATATCGACATATTTTCACTTGTAAACTTTCGAAACTTTACTGTTACACAACTATTTATCAAGCAATGTTATCAATAAAAAAAAACTATTATCAGATTAAATATATTTAAAAGAGTTTAAAACACGAAAACAAAAATTATAATCATGAACTTGAGATTTAAAAACAAAATCAATTTATACTTTGACAATAATGTATGGAGCTACTATATATTCATATACTTTTCACTTGTAAAAGTTCATAACTACACTATTCCAAAAGGCTATTTATGAAACCATTTTAATATTAGAAATTTTCTTTCAAGTCAAATGTATTTAAAACATCTTTTAATGTCGCCAAAATCAAGAATAGGCAACATCACAGAACGTATTCTAATAATGTAGCAAATCGCAGTTGGTCATCGCCGTAGCTAGCTACCAACACAACCTTGTTTGACGGTTCAGTACAATTTATTTGAATTGAACCTTCCCAAATACCGGACTCATTTAAAACTAGTGGAGTCCAATCTTTATTGACTACTACTGCAACAGTTTTAGCATTTGGGACACGAACTGCAAAAGGCACAAATTCGCCACTAAGACCAGACTTAATGGACATTGGTTTCCACATGTAGCAGCCTTCCTTCCAATATCCAAATTGTTTGGGAAAGGGAACAACTTCTTTAGTAACAGCCTTACAATATAAGAGGTAATTATAGAGACCTGGAATTTGATGACTACTATCAGTGAATGGATTTCCATGTACGCACAGGACAAAAAATCCCTTTCTTGGTGGCTCTACCAGAAGTTTCACTTCGCTATCCCCTGATTGGATGAATACATGATCGGAACAGTCATTAGAAGTCTCAGCTTCTGACATACTAGCAGTAAAACGCATGGCTTCGGATGTTTTAAAGACAATTTCGATTCTGTTGCCGTCCGTGTGAATTACTGGATCAGGATGGCTAGCTGCAACTATCTCATACTTCACAAGCATTGGTTGTGGTCCTAAGAACCCGGACGGTAGTTTGGGTAGTTGAAGGGTTTTGACGTCTTCATTACAACATATTAAATATTGAGCAACATGACGCATCTTTTTTGTATCTGTATCTGGATCTTTTGCATAGATTTCTAATCCAAATTCGCCTTTGAAAGGCGCCGTAACATTAAAGACATTCTCACCGTCCACGGTTTTGTATGTTACATAACCTTCAAATTCGCCGGTCTGTTCATGGTGAAGCAATCTACTTCTAAACTGCATAGCTTTGGGAGAAGTTATTTCAATTTTTACTTCCCCATTTAACGTTTCTACAATACCAGAATTTTGATTGGTAGTAAGACCAAATTTGTGGAAAGCAGCACCGACTCCCCATGACTGATAAGCGCAAGGCGGGTATGGTTTGTGAACAGTGGACGACACAGTTTCTTGTATAACTTTGTATTCACATATTTCAGCAAACATGTTTTCTTTTTTATCGGATATGTCTTCTTTAGCATATACTATCAAATTGTAAGTTCCTGATTTTGGTAGTCTTACTCTAAAGGTCACCATACCGTCTGCTGCTTCCAACATGGCGTAACGATTGAATTTCACTCCTTCATATTCTTCACTTCCGTCCACATTTTGTATACTAAAGGTAAAGCTATACGTTCTTTTGTTAGGATATTTCAAAGCAATATATACCTGATCTGCTGAATAAATATTTGCCAACTTATGACTTAATAAATCTATTCCCAAAAGAAAGAAATGTGGCGTCATGATTGGCATATTACAGAACTCTTCCTCTGAGACCTGTTGTTCTAAGAGCTGCCATCGGACATCGTCAGGATAATGGGTGTAAATAAACAGCACCGGGTGCGTCAGAAAAAAATGGGTGTCCACTTCGTAACTCAATTCTCCACTCGATGTTTGCGTTGGTCTTCTTGCAAACCTAACATCTACAAGACGCCATATTCCGTCTATTAGTACCACATTCCACGTGTGATGATTGGATCCTGGTCCCAATGGTTGACCTGGTTTGTAATCGGAACCTTTGGCTACTCCAGTTATGACTTTGCAGTGTAGTCCACTATGTCTGAAGAAATATATATAAGTACTTTACTATCTAAAAGACTTTTAATCAAAACAATAAATAGTAAATGCATTATTTTATTTCTTGGCACATACCTTTGTTGTTGAAAGACGATAGAGTTTTCATTTTATAGAAATAAAATGAAACAAAAATATAATGGAGAAACTTAAGTATTAAGATAAGGCTTTTTTGTCACTTGAATTTAAACATAACCAAATACCATCAATTTAATAATTTAAAAAAAAAACGTATTTCTTCAGCTGACCTAACGCGGCTTTCGAATACTCTATAATTGTTCACGCTCCTCCTATTCCTTATAAAGAATTTCTCAAGTAAAAAACCCAGCAAACATTATATCTGCTGTTTCCGATTTTTATTATCTCCAAGCATCAAATATATGTTAAATTTGGTACAAAACTTATTTATCATTTTGAATGAACTTTCAAAATCGAAGTTTCTTTTGAACAAAATACACAAAATGGATAAACTCATTTTACAGAAGAAATTAACTTACAAACACAGTGTATGAAAAGCCATAGCATAAGTAGTTCTTCCATTACTCATTCCACTAAGAACTTCTTCTGGACTTCCAGGTTCCACGTCTTCAAAACTAAGTTCCTGACGATTAACTGACGCCAACCAAGAAAATAAGATTCTGAAATGGAATGGTCGTTTAACAAAACTATTTTCGAATTGCTACACAATTACAAAAATGAAATTAGACATCTGTTCAAATATGGAATGCATGCCGTCGATATAATAGCTATAGTTTTTCTCTACTTTCTCTACAAACATTGCATTATTAGTACTAGTTTGACTAGCGTGAACAAAACGTTAATACAACAGCGCGCCCAAAAGGTTTGGTTTTTGGTGTACCTAATGATGATTATTTGATGAAACAAATGTCAAAATACACTTAAATCGGTATCATATCTTTTTCATATACAACACATTTTGATGTTTAATGTAAGTCATGTAATCATCTACCCTAAGAGTGTTTTCTGTGAAGGAACACCAATTACAGCTTCCACACAGAATGTCAAGTATACCCAAAGTATCTCCTGAGAGGGGGGAGTATGAGAAACTCAACCACACAGATCAAACAGCAACGACTTTGAAACGAAAACGAACAATGACACAGATGGTCACAAGAGAAAGCAGAAACTAAATGACACTGTGGAAAGATTTGCAAGAACAAAAGATGCTTAAATATTTGCCAGTCAAGGTCCCGTTGCAGTCGAGGAATTGTTACAGAGCAGCGCACATTTATATCTGGTGAGACGCAACACACAGTCATAGTGCAAGTAATGTGTCAGCATCAGTTGTATCCGTCGACAGCAGACAGAGCTTGAATAATGAGGAGCACATTACAAAACAAAGTCAAGAGACATCTACATAAGAAAGAAATTATAGCACAGTCAAAGATGAACAGTGAAGCCAAATGAGAAATATATGACCATAACTTTAAGAACTACATGACACCATCAGAGACAATACGAATGCGAATACAGTAAAAACACAGGTTGAAGAAGTTAGATAAGAGTTGTTTCCCGGGAAGTTTAAGGCTTGAATATTTGAACATGGATATTACCAAGACTGAAATTGCTTCTCACGATCTGACAAATGACAGCAACAATAGTTTAACGCCATAGAAAGAAAGACAAACAGTCACCTTAGAAGATGATTACAAGTACCACCAAGTTTTACAGCCATATTTCTTTACAATGGATCATTACAAATCCAGCATCCTTTAACATCAACTTTGGAGGAATACAAGGTATCACAGAGTATACAAGTTATCTCAGAGACTCTGATGATAGCAAGATCAGTAAGGTTGGAATCCAGACACGCAGCGGGAACTGCAGTAGATCAGAGAGAAAGTATTCTTCATTACAAAGACATAACGGCCATACCTCTACTGAAAGACAGGACTTTGGAATGACACATTTTAACAGTTGCCGAAGAAAACACAAAAAGAGAATAGCAGCATGGCGCAGTTAGTAAGACTACAAGTAGAAGAAAAACAAAGAAGTGTAAAAGCAGTAGAAACTAGCCGTGAAGAAGCGCGGATGAAGTGGAACTTGCCAGAAAGGAAGATCACATAGACAGAGTTAAGGAGAATGAAACCATTTGGAATTTCATTAAGGCTTAGGTCAGTCTACGATACACTGCCTTCCCCTTCAAAGTTACATCAGTGAGGACTGATAGGAGAACCATACTGCAAATCATGTGGTAAAAGAAGAACGATGGCACACATACTTTCAGGTTGTAAGGTTGCATTGACACTGGTAGGATAACGATGGCGATACGGAAAAATATCTGGCAGACATCATTGATGTAGAGATGAGGAAGAAGAAACCACCAACAAACGATGGAACCCAGATCAGATTCGTTACAGAGGGAGATATTGACCATGCAGCAAAGTCACAACAGCACTTCATCTTCGACAGGGGCAGTGAATGGAACATGAGGGCTGACATTGACAAGAAGCTTGTGTTTAGAGCGTGTGAAGAAAATCCTACGCCCATACACTCAAGAGAAATGAGAAGAGGCATACCAGCGGAAGAAGGAAAATTATACAGAGCTGATGAAAACATGTAGAGAGAGAGAAGTTGAAAAGCGTGCCTGTTCCCAGTAGGAGTAGGCTGCAGAGGATTTCCTACATCGTCAGGATGGAGGATGCTATAGGCAATGTGAAAAGTTAGAAAGGCAAAGAAGACAGCAGTATCAAAGCTCGGGGAAGCAGAAGAACGTTTATCTTGCTGGTTATGGTATCGCCGTGATTATATGAACTAGAAGCCGAGTGCTGATAAGTATAGGTTTGACCATCTCTACTGACCCGCCAACCGGAGGATGTAATGGTACAGGGTAGAAACATCTGGTGAAGGTTGGAACCATCTTAAGTAATCAAAGTACCGACATAGAGCGACAGAGATTTAGAGATGAAGGAAGATAAGCATGCATATGACAGCAGAAAAGCAGAATAGAAATATATGCATGCAAGTAAAATTCAATTACCTTTTTGATATGATGTTTATTAAATTAAATGCGTACAATCAAAGTATCACACACGAGCATGAGATAAAAAAAAATACAATAAAATCACTGTTCCTTTGAACGGTTTATATTGCCCAATATATTTGATGCCGGAAAGTAATCAGCAGTATTTGATGGGTTTTTGTATAAATAGAGAGTAAGTATTGCATGGTAGTGTTGTATGATGTAGCCATACTTTACAACTTGAACCAGTAGAGTTTAGTTTCTAACATTATGACAGAAACAAACGCATCTATTTCTTTATTACATTTCTACATACCCTTTTTTAAAACGTTAAAATATTGAAACATGAAACCATACCAAACATAAATATTATGTTATGGATGATGTAATGGCTGCCACTTTTAATTTAAAAAAAATACATTGTAACACATTCTTGAGATATGGAATAATATACCTAGCTTTTGTTGTTTCGTCTTCTAATTTTTTGGAATAGATAAGGTCCCACATTAGTTCACGGAATGTTGAGTATTTTCCTTCACATATCTAAAATATCAAAAGTATTTTTTTAGTTTGTTAATTGTATGTAAAGTTAATAATAAATGATGGATACTTTGAAATGTATTCTAATGTATAGAAACATTTTTTGTTGACATTTCTAAGCTATAACATTCCAGTAAATTGTTTAAACTTGAAATTTCACATTTAGAGCGAGTTACAATATATTTTACGAGTATAATAATTTTCTGAAAAAAAAATCCTGATCTTTTTATTTACCTTCTTCACGTGCTTATCCCAGGTATTGTTGTTTTCGAATTTATGATTGGTCGGATGGTTCATCGGAACCGGATCTGGAAGATCTGCGTCGTTCATGTTGACAACTGACAACTGGAATGATGATGGTGGTGATCCAATCCCATTTGGCATACTATTTATTGGTTGCACCTGATTAGAAAAAAAAACATGTATTTTTCTATTTAGAGAAAGCAGTTAACTTTGAGGTAAGAATTTCAGCAATTATTTGGCCAGTACATTGTACGTGATATATTCAACTATATAGAAAAACAGACGGAAGATTAAAAAACAGACAATCAAAAAGTAAAGTTCAAAGAAAAAAAACTTTAAAGAACCTTTAAAAAATTTAATCTAATAAACGTCTTGTATTTGTTGAGTTGGACGCGAAATCTTTTATTACGCTTTTCATCTGGAACGTCAACATTTAAAAGTTGGGACAAATGATCATAATTATCAGAAATTGGTGGCTTTTCAAAAATTTGTCATCAGTGAATATATGAAAGTATACACAATACATAGGGGTCGATTTCATCTTGGGCAAATATGCAGGTACCTTTTACCTTCTTTCCCTAGTTTTGCTAATTCTTTAAATGAATTTCATAACAAATGTTTCAAAACTGTTGGAATTTAACATAGACACAATAAATTGATACCGTTTTTACGAAAATTTAGATACTCTATTATTGGAATAAGATTCGAAATAATTAAACATCAAACTAATTCAAAACGACATACAAAGAGATATAATTTGTCTATTAAAAACGGATTTACATCATCAATGGCGTACTGGAACCTTTTTTATTTTCACTGTTTGTCTATTTTGATTTACAATGTGATTACAGCATCTAGCAACATCTTAAAAGAGGGGTAATAGGAGGGGATGTCAGCCGAGTTCCCGAAAAACTTAATCATTTTCCGAAAAATAAATCAATATTTCCCGAGTCACGAAAGGGGTTAATCCCGATTTACCGGAATATTTTGATATATTTTTTAAAGAAATAATTTCTAATATGTACGCCATGCACAAATCATATGGAGAAAGGGTCTGCATATAAATATTGAAAACTCTATAAATACATCGACAATATTTAACATATTCCTCGTTTTCACAATGTACAAAACATAATTATAAGTCAATCTTAGAAACTATCTTGTAAATGACCTATTAAACTGTTAAGTAATAATGAAGTTGCTGTAAATGAAAACCTTCAAGTCAAAAAGAAAACAAAATTGAAAATAAATTCATCTGCCTTTAGTTGTGTATGAACAGTGCGTGCAAGTCATCTGCCAACTTTTACCTTCGGCTTGAACTGAATAATAATGTTATAAGTAAGAAAATCTTTTAAAGTTCAAAAAGTGGTATTAGTGGATTATTTTAAAGAATAAAATAAAACGTTACATGAAAAATTCTGTCAATGGACTTAAATAGAATTGATCCAGCTGCTACTGCATACAGTGCAGAGGGTGAAGAATACATCGCTTTCATCGAAAAACACGGTTTTTGATAATTTATCAACTATGTTTTGGAAACATACTTTTTTTTACTAAGCTGGGACTTTTATACTAGCTACATATCATGTCCCAAAACGAAGTTACTAACAAAAGTATTTCACATTAAAAGTTTTTTTTTTCAATTTCTTCATTCACCCAACTTACATTTTTAGCTGTCATCTTTTCAAAAGATTCCACATTTTTACTTCCAGGAGAGAGTAGGTATTGCTGCAGTAATTCCTCGTTTTGATCATCGTCTCTACGTGTACAGACAACCAGATATTGACATACATGCGTATACACAGTTTCTGGTTGATTAGGAAAACTACCGTAAAATTCCAGTCCATATTCACCTGACATTGGCATCGTTAAGGCAACATAAGCCTTCGTGTCATTGTCTTTTATTTTGATGCACTTTTGGAGTTCTCTCTCGTTCCAGCTATTTCGGATACATCTACAGAAAATATTAACGGGTCTAGTTTTGTTAATTTCGATACAAATAGATTTTTCTGTTGTTGTTATTGTTCCCTTTTTTTGGACCGGATAAAGACACATTCTTTCACTCCTGGTACCTGGTCCCCATGTCCGATCCCAGCAACAAGGCAATGGGTCATCTTCTATACACGTGCGGTCTATTTGGACCCTATACGAAACCACCTCCTGGAATTTGGTTATCTCCTCTTTACGGTCTGTCTTAAGCTGTTTTGCATAGAGTTTTAATAAATACATTCCTTGAGGGGGTGATCTCAGGATGAAATTTGCTCGTCCATTATGAACTTCATGATAAACAAAATTTTTCAAAGACTGTCCATCTACCAATTCGCTACCACTATCAAATGTGGTCATTCTGAAATAGAATTTTGTTGGTTGTGTGATTCCTAGGTCCCATTTTACTTGGCCGCGTTTCGTTTGTATGGTAGATTTAACGTTTGCCATAAAATTCAACTCGCAAACGTAGAAATGTGGCTTGACGAATGGTAAATTTTCGAATTCTTGCAACGAGATTGCACGATCCACGAGCTGCCATACTGGATCAGAAGACCAGTGACTCAGCAATAATTTCTCTGGATCTGTAAGAAAGTAGAATTCCTCGGAACCTGGATGTGTCTGTAACGATAGAAAAACATTCAATACCTAAAAGCTAATTTAATGATAACCATAAAAAGAAATGGGGTAAAACTGGTCGTCCAGACAAAAGTAACAATGGTCATAGCAATGACAGAACCTTGAACATATTCTGCCTTCACTGCTGCTCAAACATCAGACCAGTATTTGGAACAATGAAGATCATAGGCGGATCCCAGGGGGACTGTTGGGGCGGCTCCCTTTTGTGGGAAAGATTTTGTTGATCATATAGGAAATCAATGAAGCATGGATTATAAAAGTTCTGGATCCACCACTGAAGATAAATACATGTATTTGAATCAATTTTCTTTGTACGCAGTGATAAAGTTTTCCATGAATCACGATGATGGCGAGAAAGACTGTCAGGAAAATGTCATTTTGATAACGAAAAATAACTAGTAAACGGAAGTCATTCTTCATCATAGAAGAAAATTGTCAACAATTATGGTAATTTAAATGTGATAAATTAGTACTTTGACTGCTACGTAAAAGGTCAATTAAGAATGTAAATGTCGGATTGAATAAACAGGAGTACCTTTGGAAATAAATAATCTTAACAAAAGTAACATTCCCGTATTATAATTTGTTGTTCTTAAGAATCCAACGCATTGATTTACAATTTCTTTGCCACATTTGGTATTACATGCTTAGACATATTACTTTTGAAAGGCGATGTAACAGTCTTAAACTATAGAACTAAGACGCCATTATTAACCATGTAATTGTTTTTATGGAAATTGATTGTCTCTCTCCATGCAGTCGGATTCAATACTCTCGGTTTAATCACTTTTATGACTGCAAGCAATTATAACAGAGAGAGAATGTAACCAATAGTAGACATTTCCTTATGTTATATTGCTGGCTTGGGTCATGCGTACATGTAACTAAATGGAGAGTTATACGTTTATATTACAACCATTGGGACGATGTTGCTGCTTGTAGAATGTACTTCTCAAAGGTTACCATCAACATTGACTAAAAGCTAATGTGTCTGTACCTGCATGATTGAAATATCAGTAGTACTTATTAAAGAAAACGTATGCTATAAGGGATTATTTTGCCCCTGAAATTTAAAATATAGTAATATAATGCAAGACTTTAAAAATTATAATGAAGTAGATGTCGAAAGATCACTTACGTTGTAATAATGATAATGTGTCGAAAATGACATATTTGACCTGAATGGCCATTTTAGAAATAGTTTTTAAATGAAATATATATGAATCATGCCCTCGTCCAATAAGATACATGTATTTTACACACAACAACATCTTTGTAAAATATGTATTTATATAAAACATATCTAGCAGCAAAATATCAATTTGGGTTTTTCGAACTCAAGCGGTCCCAAAAATGCCTTTTTCTATCTGATCTTTTTCAGAAAAAAAAATCGCAGAATTATACTACAACTAAGGTTTTCGATGAATGCATTCTGACTGTCATCTCGGTATAATCCGCTCATTTTAAGTTTCAACAATATAACATACATATTTCGGCTCTCTATTATTTTAAAGTGTGATGAGAATAATTGTTTTGGTGTAAGACAAGTGATAATACTTATCGCATTGGACTAAGATTTTTGTTCGACTTACCAATTGAAACTCCCTGCATCTCCACAAAAAATAACTTATTTTGAGTTTGTAACATAAAACTCGTATAATTTTCAAGATGCGGCTCAAATCGATGGGCATAAGTTACCATTCTACACATTTTTACTCATGAAAGACTATACTGGCAATGAAAATAGCACTTCAAGTTTTATTACAGAATCTCCTGACCGGGATTTATAAATATTTACCTTTCGTTTAGCTGCCCATTTCGTGTCGACCGGAAACCAATTCCCGTCAATACAAACTGCATTCCAGCAATGCTGGTACTTATCCTCAGTACAGGAGTCAGCTGGTTTATAGTCTTTCCCTTTTGCTTTACCACAGATAATCTTACAGTTAAGTCCAGCATACCTTTAATTAATAAGTGTAATTCAAGACGAATGAGACAATAAATTAACTTATTTCTTATTTTCTGCTCGAAATAGTTTTTTTTTAATTTTTAGTATGTATGCACTAAGTGTTTACTAGTACATGTATGTTATCTTATAGAAAAAAGCCAAACATCTAGTCATCCATTGTTTATTTCAAATATTTTGTTTTGTTTTGTTTTCACTTATTTTTTTGTCAGTATTAAGAAATAGCGCTCTGCTATGTGGTTATAATACAGACAGTATATTTATGGGCGTAGTTACATCAACCTTATCTGTGTTCTTGTGGAGAGTTGTCTCAATGATAATCATACCACACATTATTGTTCAATGTACGAAAGACTTTACCGTGAACAAATGAAGAAAACCGAAAAAAAAAACATATGTATGTCTGTAATTTTTTTTTTAAATATATTTATAGTAACTATATATGTATTATATACTTACAGGCAAAGAATTTGAAAGATCTGAGCATGAGTAGACTTTCCATTTTTAAACTGTTCAATGATATTTTCTACTGTATTGTTTCCACTGTTAGTATCAAACACCTTTGTTCCGGGATCTCGGTGTACTATCCATTTAAATAATACCCTAAAAATATAAGTTATTGAATATGGTAATCTCCATAAAATAATTTAGGAATTAAAGATAATACCTAACAATTTACTCAATAATTCAAAACAAAGGCCAGAACCCCGGTGGCCAAATGATCTCAGTAGTCAATCTACACACATACAGTCGGAAACCAGGTTGAAATAGAACAAAAAAATCGAAGCTCTTTGTAAGAGAAGGCGATAAATGTGTACTGTACTGTTTACTATAGTGACAAAAATTTTAAAAGTTAATAGAAACAAACAAAATTACAATTTTCTTCTCAATTATGAGGTGTTTTATTTTAAAAACACTATTTGCATAAGTTTTCAATTTATCTAGTACATGGTTAAGCAGAACAATTAGATTTCAAGTCGACGACATGGGTATCTTTTAATTTGGATGAAGAAAATGCATAACCTCCAATGTTTTTGAAAAAATTACCACTGACGGAAAACATATCAATCTATTAGTTCAAAAATGTTCGTGTCTGCCCTTCCATTATGTGACTCAAGAAAAAAATCCAAAAAATGGGTAACAATTGTATAGAAAAGAGAAAATCGAGTGCACCTTTTTATGTTAGGACGTGTTTGACTTGAATATTTTGTCTTGATATCGTACAAAGTAATATTATTTCATACATCGTCTCGCTTCAGATTCTATTATTTTTATATATCTAAGCTACAGATTGACTTTATAACACAAAAAATAACAGTACTAAAAGATGAAATATATGGGTCAAGTGAAATACCTATCTAATGAGTCCAAAAACAGAGAAGGTGTGTTCGAATAGCTATTTTTTTACTGAAAGTACTTGACGACAGTCTTTCAAGTTGGATGATGAAAATGCATATCTTTGAAAAAATATATTTTTTTGTGTGTGTGAAAACTAAGGTTTATAGTCTTTATACACTAAAAAAATCTAGTCTGCCCTTCCACGAATTTTTTTATTAGAATTTTTTTAAATGTTTATGAATTTTCGAACATTCCACCTGACAACCGATAAGACAATAGTTTTAAGTTGAAACAATGCAGACAAGATCATCAACTCATGCTCATTAGCTAGTTGATACATTTGTCTTTTAAAATACAACTGACATATAAGGATCGTAATGGTACAATGTGGATAAATTTATCGGTTTCCATGAGCACAATTGGTAGCGCGTCATCCCTACAATGGCTTCCATTTCTACGATTGTGAAAATGAACTGGCGTAATGGGGAGATAATTCTGACGAAGTAGAATCCTGATTGCATAGATGGTAAGTTAAAACCCCACTTGTTGCAGGTGTGCTTGATTCCTCTTTTAATTGACTAGTGTGACCGGTTTCCCAGCCGAAGGTCTCTCCTACTACTCTGTATTTTTCCAACAAAAAGTGTTGAAAGTGGCGTTGAACACCAACAATTAAACAAACAAACAAAATAAAGGGCTAAATATTCCTTACAGTAATTTTTTAACTTGACATTTTTAAAGCATAGATTTATCTTGAATTGCAATACATTGGGCCATAAAAAAGAATAGGTTTGTTTGCCCAAACCCTACCTACTCAGAAAAAAGCTGCCTACTCAAATTCTTTTATTGTCCTGATTTGAAGAAGTTTTTTTTAATCAGATAGGCATGAAGATTAATAAACATCCGATACTTCAATTTCTTTATAAAAAAAAAAGAAAAAGAAAATGCCTATCTACCTACCCACTGTATCTACCTACCCACTGTCTCAACCTTGGGTAGGGTTTGGGCAAACCAAAATATTTTTAATTGTGGCCTTGTGTTTTGTTTTTTTTATCTTTATGTAAAATTCTAAAATGTTAATAATAAAAAAAAATACAATAATCTGTTAAAAGGGCGTTGTTTCGCTTTCTAAATATTGTAATACACTATATTAAACCATAGAAGTAAAATGGGTATTACATCTGCGATTAAACTGACTTGTAGTTATTATTCTATGTCAAAGATATCCCATATAACTATAAAGAAGTATTCAAGGTATCGAATTACTATCTATATGTACAATCTTTTTAAATACATGCCATCATTGACAATATCTAGATCACATTCTACATTAACAGATTTTGAGTTCTGATTTGGTGGGTGGATGTTACATTGTAGTTTAATTTACAATTGTTAGACGTCTGAATGTTAAATACCTTATCTTCAATTATGCAATGCTATTATACGCATCTTTAATTTAATGAAAAGTTAATGGTGACATGAGTGTTATAAAATGAGTTTATTACGATGTCTCCTCCAAAGTTAATTTATAATAAAGAGGGAAGATTAATTGAACTCTTTGAATCAGAAAAAATTGCATTTCATTTTTGCACCTGCTTATATCACCAATGAATATCAAAAGAATGTCGCCTAAATCGTGTTATTGGTGTTCACACTGTTTGTATCACCCTGCTCAGCTCTTCATAAAATTGCACATCACGGCTGTGAGGCGTTAAATGTGTTTTCCCTTTCATTTCACAACGACTAAAATACATCTCTTTACTCGTCAATGATGAGTCATATGTAGACGAAACGCGCGTCTGGTGCAAATACGAAATTTCAATTCTGGTATCTATGATGAGATTATTTACCTGACTTTTTCTACGTGTGTTTTTACATGCTTGGAACTGTAAACCAAATGCCAGATCAGTCCTCTAAAAGACCGGTGTCTCTGTTGTGCTACCTGTTAACAAAGAAAACATATTATATATCTAGAAGACGTGTAGCTCTGCTGAAATATCTGTTAAAAAAGAAAACATATTTTGAAGTTTTAGTTGTGTAAGTGAAGGAAGTTCTTTAGATAAACAGTATGCCGAAATGACCTGTCAGAAGACAGATGTTTAGTTTAAACATATTTATTTATAGTGGATTGGAAAACAAGTTTTGCAACTTATATTAATCCCTTTCCACTTTGCGGGTGCGAGTGCTGCCTTGTAGCGGCATTAGCCTACTCTTTTTCGAAATCTATAAGGGTGTCTTTAACGTGCAAGAGATATGGCTCTCTCTTAACACGGGCCAGCCATTTATCGTCCCCTTCCGACGGACTATCATCGTTTCCTCAAGACCATACTCGAAGATGGTGTCAAGGGAGAGCCGAAAATTGAGTTCCTGAAATTTTCATCCCAAACGGGAATCGAACCAGGAACCTTTGTGTTAGTAGTCCGATGCACTAACCACTACACCACGCTCAAGACAGATGTTATAAAACAAACGGAAGAGTCATTTTTTTCAGAAAACGAAGCGTTAGAGAATGTTGCTGATCAGATTTGTAATTTAAAACAATAGGTCAGAACCTTTGTAATGCTGTCGAACGCCACACAATTTTACTACACCAAATGTTCTTAGATCTTTAGATTCGATCGCATCAAGTTTTACTGAATAAAAGTTTTCATATACAAACACAATACACCACCTCCTATCGAAAATATAATCTTTACTATTAGAAATAAAATGAACAGTTATTGTCAAATTTGAAAACTACTGCATTGTAGAATTAATTGTGACAAAAATTCAAATCTCTAATTACATAACACAATCGTTTCTTTCAGAAACATATTAAGAAAAAAAGATATAAAAAACATTTTTTTATTGATATCGGCTATTAATGTCTCCACACAATACCATGAAAGAATGATATATGTGTTATGAGTCATTCTTGCTGTTGAGTCTTTACTTTCCTATGTTGTACATGTTGTTTGTTTCTTCTTCGTTGTTTTTCTTTATTTATTTACATGGTATTATCAGTTTGTTTATATATCACTTTGGTATCTTTCACCTATCTTTTACATGGAGTTTCATGAGGGAAAAAGATACAAGAAAAATTACCAAAAGTTACGGCAGTTGTTGATAGAAAGATTTCCAGTACATACAGTTTGTAAAACTGAGAACTGAATATTTGAAATGACTTTAACACACGATGTAAATATATTCGTTGTTTTCTTATTTCGATTGCTCTTGCAAAGCTGCTTTGGGTGTTTAGAGATGTAACAACCACAAAGCATTAGCTCGTACTTTTTAATCGTTATTAAACGACAGGAGCAAAACATTTTGGCTATTTATAAAAGAAAGCAATGTTGATGCATTTATAATTTTGTCGTTTGATCGTAGTAAAGCTGATGATTTTTTTTCGTTTGATCGATGAACGGGCTATGCCTAATTGAAAACCAAGGACAATGTGGTTGTTTATTTCAAAAGTGCTGTTGTTAATCACAAACAAATGACGTTGTCTGATGATGGGTTTTGTAATTAGTAAATATCAGACAGTTTACTTGGGGTATTATTGAACATGTTATACAAATAAAAGAGAAAATTATTAGCATCTGTAAAAGCATCACTGTTTACGTGCAATCTTTGTTCTTATTCTCTAAGGAACAGGACTAATCAGACGGAAAACATACCATTTGCCGAGGTTGCATTCACGGTTGTGCGTCATCATTTCACATGAAAATAAACTTGATTTAAGCATCTTTTAAAAGTGTTTGGTAACTAATGCAATTCTAGTACAATGTACATGTACGAGTATTTCTAACATTGCATTAGTTGCCAAATACTTTTAAAAATTCGTGACATATACATAATACCGACGAGAAATTTAGATAAAATTACAGAAAACATAGAATTTATACTATGCTTTTATTATCTTACAAACAAATAATAAAATCTTATGAATTTTCTAAAATATCCTGGCCTCCCTTTTCCTTATTGACAGTTTTCATTTTGCATTAACCATAATTAGATTTACCCTATCGGTCTTGCGCCCCCTCCCCCGGGTATATTTAATATTTTTGTATGTAACAATAAAAGAAATAATAAATTTAAAAAAAAACATTATACATAAACAAGGCATTCGAAGCCAAAATTAAAGATGAATTGAAATTTAAGATCACTTTGCATTTAAAGAAACGATATAATTTTTCACGTTAACATGTTTAATTAAATGTATGAAATCAATTGTAATTGTATCTCATATCATACTTACAAAGAAGTGTTAACATTTAAATGTATCATTAAAAAGTTCAAATTTTGGTCATTAAACCAGAGAAAGACAAGATAGTCCGTGAATGTAAATGATTATTACAATACAAAGGCAACGATAATGTTTCAATTTGATGACGGAAAACTAGACGCAATTACTATTTCATTTCAAATTTATTACTTTGAAACAACTTTTTATCACATTACAACTCACCTTAATTGCATGGTCATCAATAGCCTTGAACTTTTTGATATCCATAAAAATGTCATGTTTTTGTAACCTTGGTTTCCGTGGAGGTGGTGCCACCTTCTGGTCAGTAATTATATCCGCTAAGTCAAAATCCGTTGGAATCTTCATGATTTTGTGTTGTTTCTGTGTCGTCAAATAACTCCGTATAAATTGCCACTCGTAAATCCAAACTATAGAAGGCTATCCGCTTCCATTATATCCCATCAATATAACCCTGTAATAATACACCGATTTAATTTGCATATGTCATTATACAACAGTAAATAATGGGCAGGAAGTTCTGTTTTACACTGCTACAGTCTGTCTAAAATGAGTTTTTACTGAAATAGAGATAAGTACATAGAAAACCTTGTGAGAAGGTTCGTTACTTTTTTACGACGAGATACTGATACTTGCTTTCTATTACTTACTCAGTGTAAACACATGTACAGTATTTCCTATTCACTTATATTTCTTTCAAGAAGAATCAAAAGTTGTGAATGCGCTGGTTGAAAAAAAAATACATGTGAACGTGTTGTAACAAAACAATCATATCTATTTTACGAGGGTAAAGTCTGTACATCACAAGTTTGCTCAAAGTTTTCATGCCGGTAATCATGGGAATTCCAATCAATTGTCAACATTATGTGTAAAAAAATAATTAACAGAGCTTAGATATGACAGAAAAATTAATTTCAATTTATCACAATAGCCAACACAAACTATATAAAACTGAAATTAATCCAGTTTTAGTTAATAACTTTTTTCCCATCATTTTATGTAATTTAATATATTTGCATTTTCGTCTGACATATAAAATAGAATTTTGTGTAAATAAAATTTCTGAATATAATAGAGATTCAAGGCAAATATATTGACTATTTTATCTTTATGGGGTTCATGTCATTTAAAAGGACAGAATCGCATATTATTTTATCAAAATACCGGTAGTATAATAAAGTATGCAAGAAAGAAATTCTGTTCCATCAGATTGAAACATGTGTGCCTGGGTTCGTGCTTTTATGAACATTTATAATTAAGTTTAACAATGAACCCAAAAGAACGACCGACAAGAACAAACCTGGCCATGACAAAAATAACTAAGCTACGAATGAAAACTGAATGATTGTGATATTGCTCGACTGTTGTGTTTATAAACATTTTACATCGCTGTTGATTATTCATGAGTGTTTCGATTACTGGAATAAAAATGTATTATATAATGGTTCGATGAGACATATATATATATTCCTTTAACAGACTCGAATACTTTTAGTTATCAAAATTAGGAATACTATTTATAGGGTTTTCAAAGAAGCATATATTTGTTGAAGGTCTCGATGCAGATATACATATGTAAGTTCGTGAATTAAAAATTTTGAACTGATTTCAAATGAAACATCACGTATATATAACTTACCAAATTGTAGAACAAAGACACATTGTCCCCTTTTAATAGTTGTGCCGATATCACAATAAAAAAAATACATAAATAAACTAGTTTGTTGGAAGAATAAAAGATGTTTATAGTATAAACATCATGATTGCTCATTAGAAAACAATAAAGGGACTTTATCGAGAATTGATGGTGAAACAGTTTAACGTCCTAAATTGCACGGATGTGAATCACATGGAATGCCTTCAGGACAAATAGATTACAGAAATAAGAGTACACGCCGTTAATATATCGTCTGTTTTAATGATCTCAATTTTTCTTTGTTGAAAGTATTTTTGAGATCAGGGTTACAGTATGAACCAGTATAAACATTATTGTTTTAAGGACGAGCCTCGGGGTGCAGGGTTTTTCTTCCTGCGTATTTTTTGGTGGTCTTGAGCTGTTTTCTGCTCATTGGTCGGGTTGTTGTCTCTTTGACGCATTTCCTGTTTCCAACCTCAATTCTATTAATAGGTATCACATAACCTTAAACTTTATGTATCCTTGAAAATAAGGAAAAAAATCATATGGATCCTTCCAGACATATGTACATCTGAAAATCATTTCGTATGCCAAATATAGTGAACTATTGCTTAGAGTATATGAGAAACGGACCACTGAAATTACATTAATCACTGACCCATAAATTGAGGTCAAGGTCATGATTAGCCGTTACAATCATTACGCATTAATCAAACACACTTGACCTATTTCTTATAATAACTGAGTAACAAGCATAACGTTGAAATTAGTCAAAGTTGAATGAACGATACCTTCTTGGAATGTACATTTCACAATCTTTCCATAGATTGCCATATAGTTGACCGATTGCATTTTCTGAGAAATGAACCTATCCAAGAAAATTTAACTTTGACCAATGAACAATGATTGATCTAGACAGATGAACACAACGTACAAAAACGCAGAACCAATAGCTATCATTCAATACACCAAATATTATAGTTGACATATTGATAATAGTATCTGTGAAATTGACATAACCACGAAAACTTAACGTTGATCATACGTGGATTCCGGACTGCAATAACTGTGGCATTATTAGCATAATTTCAGTTATCAAAGTGACGAGAAAAAAATTAAAAGGGGGTGTAAGTCATTTGCAGAGTATGTATTAAAGACAAATAAATTTAATCTAGATTATTTTCTATGTTTTATCATTTCTTTTCGGATTCAAGTATCAACTCTGACAGATTTATTAGAATATTTATGAGATATGCACCAGTTTAATTTCCGTTCCTTTTCATAGCAAATTCACGTAAAATAGCTTAAATAATGTCAAAATGTGCAGTACTCTCAATTCAATACATATGGCATGTTAGACATATCTTGCTACAATTCCCTATCTTTTTTTTCTACCAAATTGTGTGTAACTGTTTAATGATTGCCCTTTGAGAAAGTTGTCAGTATACTGAAAATCTCTAAGTAAGAGCAATAAACTTGTTAAGTTAAAGGGGTGAAATTGAAAAAGACAAAACAGTAGGAAGGGATATGTAGCAAGTCTAGTGTCGTGTATTCATGCCAAAACAGTAGGAAGGGATATGTAGCAAGTCTAGTGTCGTGTATTCATGCCAAAACAGTAGGAAGGATATGTGCAAGTCTAGTGTCGTGTATTCATGCAAAACAGTAGGAAGGGATATGTAGCAAGTCTAGTGTCGTGTATTCATGCCAAAACAGTAGGAAGGGATATGTAGCAAGTCTAGTGTCGTGTATTCATGCCAAAACAGTAGGAAGGGATATGTAGCAAGTCTAGTGTCGTGTATTCATGCCAAAACAGTAGGAAGGGATATGTAGCAAGTCTAGTGTCGTGTATTCATGCCAAAACATAGTATTTTTACATTTGTCTCATGTGACTCATATGCCTACATTACTTAAACAGAATATCGGTATTGTACTATACATTTTCAAAAGAAAGATAACTAATTCGAATAATATTACTTTCTTAATCTTAGAATTATCTAAGATATTGAAAGTAAATAATGATAATGTAAATTCCATTCAAAACGAAGTATCTGAGTGATTGAAACTTACAATATTAGTGACGAACATGTGATACAGTACAGATGTCTGAAAAGTTGGTAAATCTATGTGGGATTCTTAAATATTTGATACGAGAGAAAATGTTACTTTGTAAATAAAAAATGTTAATAAACTCACACTTGACTGATACTGGTAAATTTCCAATAATTTAGAATGAAAACATCACAAATTCACAATATTATTCGAAGCAACAAAGTTATTTAATGCAGCGTATGTTGTATATATATCATTCATAATTGTAAATAAAAACATATTTTTCCTTTCATATCTAAATTATTTGTGTTTATCACATTTGAGATGACTGAGCTAATAGCACCTTTGTATTTTCAGGGTAAACGGATTCATCAGTAGACCTATGCCTTTAAACTAGTTGTTTATTTATCATTATTTCGTATTAGCGTAATTCAAACCATAGCTCAAATGAGAGAAGTTTCATTTATCAATTATTGTTTGACGAGATGATAATATGTCGAGTCAGTGAAGACTAGTAAATACAGGAATTGTGTACACGTGATAACTTGATAGTCGTCATTTCGGTAATTTATGTTGGAAACTTATTCTTGAGAATTTAGTGTAAATATCGTTGAAGGCGGAATGCCCCAACCACCCTTACTGTTTCTTTTTTGGTAAGCTTGACTTTTTCAGCAGCTTAACTTATTTCTCTCATGCAAAGTTCTCAATCCTTGTCCGAATTTGGCATAACTTGTGTCCTGTATGGCTTTTTCAATGTTTGGATTAGATTTTGAATTTTAATGGGCGTTTACTCCATATTTAATGCATATCTGTTATGCTTTTTATTTGTGGTTGCAGTTCGAATCTGTAATCAGTATATACTAAGGTTGGCTTGACATCAAAAAGTAAATTAACAAAATAAATAAAGTTGTCAGCATGCTGCTTTAGCATTGTGTTTCCTGATAGGTGAGATCAGTATCGTCTATAACAGTTACAGCAGTAAATATATCAACAGTACCGATTTTATTGCATCAGAGGCACATATTGACAATTATTGTCTCTTCGGTGTACTCGATGCAAAACTAATACTTGAAATCCAATACCTTATCCAAACATTGGAAAAGCCATAAAGGACACAAGTTATGGCAAATTCGGACAAGCAATTCAGAAGTTTGCATGATAGAAATTAATGCATGGATATACTGGGCTGATAATACCCTCAGGGATTCACAATCTAAATGGAAGAAATCGATCCAGTGGTAATAATAACATTTAAGCTACCAATGTTAATGCACCATATGTGCACCTTGACAACTTATGTCTCTCAGTAATGCTCATGTTATCATTATATTATACCATGCAGGCCTAACGAGTGCGAGTTAGAAAAACATCAGTCCCAAATTGAAATGCTACATGAATCTTCTCCATTCCAAGTCCCAACCGATTTGGTAGTTATATAATAGAGTACGCGGATGAACAAATAAGTAATTCCTGTCGGAGGGATAACGGGACTTGGAAGAATCATGTAGATGGCTCGTTCATAAGCTTATTATGAGCTAATACTAGTTGTTTGAGAGGAATATTCTCAATACTCCTCAAATCTCAAATCTTTAATGTGTGCTTCGTGTACCAATTATTAAGGCATAATGTATTGTATGGAGTGGAGTGTTGGAGTGGAGTATTGGAGTGGAGTGTTGGAGTGAACTTTTGGAGTGAGATTTTGGAGTGAAATTTTTGGAGTGAGATTTTGGAGTGAAATTTGATGAAAAATTTTGTAGTGAATAATTTAAAAACAAACTATACTGAAATAGAAATAAAAAAATGCATGCAGTGAAGTATTCGAATAATTATGTTTCGAATAATAATGTGAACGACCTCATATCAACAGTCCTTTATAAACAATTTCAAATTCTCCTGATCTACTGATGCATAATAAAGAGTTGTATAATTATTTAGCATTGTGATATCCCAATCTCTTAAGAATCTGGCAGCATCCTCATTAGGAGAATTTTACATGCTCGTGTATTAGGTTTAGTCCCCATTTCCATTCTTTATTATATTATATTATTTTGTAAAATGAACAAAAAATCTTCACATTATCATGTTTAAAAGTATCATATTTATTGTTTTTGCACTGTTGTTTTTAGTTTTTTAAATGATTTACAAATTAATTGACTTGAGCTTCTGTTTAAATAAAAAAGAATGTTTAAATGTTTTCAACAATGATGAAAGTATTTTCATTTTCTGAATTTAATTTAGATGAAATTTGGATTTATGAAAAAATAAGTTATTAATTGGTATTACCTAGCTATCATTTCGGTATTAATAGAATACAATAATAAAAGATGAACTGCAATTACAGTGTTATTTCCTGGATTTACATTGAGAAAATATTGTTACACCTGGGGTGCGTGGTTAAACCTTCGTAGCAGGCTGAGCTATAAATATAAATATAAAACATAGGTATAATATGGTAATTTTTAATACAGGCACTGGTATAGATACATCAATAGTAATATCATATCATATATATATATGATAAATCTCCAATATGTGGATACATATTAACAAGAGAGATTGGTCAAATTTCAATATTTACAAAACTATTTAGTTGTAGTTATAAGGCATATAATAATTATGGTCTCAATAAAATATATAAGTCTTGAGATTCATTACGTATGTTGGTTGAAGGAACCGCATTTAATAAAAGTTGAAAATAAATGAACCTTGTTGTCAAATTGTTGAAAATCTATATAGGAAAAAAGAAATAGATTCACAAACTTATAATTTCTTGAGGAATAATAATTAATCAAAACACGGACACATGTACCTTCTTCCAAAAGTTCATAAAATAAATCTAAAAATAATTAATTAGGCATTCCAAACTGGTCAAATAGTTGGAAACATAAACATTCCTTACCGACCAATCATCAATAAGTGTAACTCTCCCACGAGACGCATTGAAAGATTACTGGGTCTAATCTTAAAACCATTATTGAAGAGGCATAACTTTTACATTCAAGATACAAAAGACTTCATTAATAAAATAGAGTCACACGAGGTCACAAAAGAATGCATCCTTATTGCCTATGATGTAACGTCGATGTACACAACTATGAACATTGATAACTTAGAAACAGTTATCAATTCATTAGAATCAATTGACACACAAGCATATAGTTTCAGCAGATTTTACTATAATGTTCTTTAAACGGTTGCAGTATTTCTTTGCGTGTGAACTGGGTTATCACAGGTTTTAGGTAATAATATATTATGCAAATCATTTGCGGGTTGTACCAATATAGAAAATAATTTAAAAATATGTGATATTGAAAATGTTTACTTTATAAAAGAAAAAAAGAAAATGAATATACAGATAAAAGAAATTATGCAAGAAAATTATAAAAAACTGTTTTAAAAAAAATTGAATTCGTTAACAGAAAATAATAAATTATTTATTTATAGTAAAGTTAAAAAGAAATATGAAATTGAGCCTTATTTAATAAAAAATAACTCTGAAATCAGGAAATGTTTTACTAAATTAAGGGTAAGTGACCATATTTTGGAAATCGAAAGGGGCAGATACAGAAATATAAAAAAAGAGAAACGTTTATGTCAACATTGTTTTTTTAAATAAAATAGACGATGAAGAACACTTTCTGTTTGTATGTAAAAAAAATGAAAAATTGAGACTTGAATTTTTACAGAAAGTTAAAAATACTTATTCTTATATAGATAATATGGAGAATTTTAATAGATTGATTTTATGTCTTTCGTGTCCGTTATGCAGTATGCTGCTCCATTTGTTAAAAAGTCATGGTCACTGAGGAGGGTGGACTCGACAGTTGCATGATATGTACATTTGTATACAATGTCTTATTAATTTGTTCTTCTTTGTTTTTTATGATGTACTGTTTTAGTAATTGTTAATTTGTATGTCATGCCTTCAACCCCATTGGGGTAAAACTGTGCATTTGTTTGTTTAATAAAGTTAAATATATCTTTAGGTAAGGTGCTGGTGATATAGAGCTTATATATAATAGATTTTGTAGATTTATTTTGAAACTTGGTAAAAAAGTCCCTTCAAATTTTTTATATGGTGAACTTGGGCACCTGCCATTGCATATTTTGAGAAAATATAAAATCCTGAAATATTGGATTCATATTGTAACTAATAAACCTCATATTGTATATGAAGTTTATAAACTTTTGTACAAAGATGCAAATATTGGTAAAATTAATTGGGCGTCTAACGTAAAAAACATTGTTATGTAACCTTGGATTTTATGATGTATGGATTTCACAAGATACTAGTAAATTATCATTTGATTGTATAAAAACACGTATTAAAGATCAATTTTTACAAAGCTGGAATACAGCTTTAGAAGAATGTAATAAACTTTGTATTTATAAACGATATAAACTAGAATTTGGTTTTGAAAAATACTTAGATTTTCATTGTAATGTATCTATATTAACAAAACTACGTAGCGGCACACTTAAATTAAATGTTGAAGTTGGTCGTTATCTAAATACTCAAAGAGAAAACAGAATTTGTATGTGTTGTAATATGAATGTTTTAGAGGACGAGTATCATTTTGTTTTATCATGTCCAGCGTATAGATCTGTGCGTATAGAATTTTTACCTTTATTCTACTGTTCTTGGCCAAATCGGCACAAGTTAGATAATTTATTACAAGCTCATTCGAAATCTCTGACAGTAAAACTATGTAACTATTTAAATGCAGCTTGGAAAATTAGATCGCATATATTGTCATAATATTATTGTATACTCTGTAACTACTGTTCTCTGCTGTCTTTTGTTTGTCATATATTGTATATATTTTCGTTTGCCATAGCATGTATATGCTTCTTGCAAATAAAGTATTCATTCATTCAATGGGGGCTGGTTGCATTCAGTATCTGATAATAGGGTTAGAAAGGTTCATATGCCCTTGTCTCGGGCCCACAATCTTACAGACATCTCGTGAAAAGCCCTTTATATACTAAAGGTCCCACCAAAATCGTTGAGATTCCAAGGGCAATGATTGGTCCCACCGTTACGATTGGTCCGCTCCAGTTTCAGAAGGTCGTCTGTTATGCTTCTATACACAATTGGGTCAAAATTCATAATTCTGTGCAATTCAATGTGCACTTTGTCACCACAAGTCAAATGACACTCCCACAAGGTGAGTTAATGAGAGGAGCATATTTCATATTTTTAAATGAACATGACCAAATAATTATTCATGATTATCTGTGATCAAAATTTTAATCAATATTTAGCACTGTAATTTTTCTTTCTTTATTTTTAATGAATACTTGTTCAAAATTAAACAAAACATTTAACACCCTGACATTCTACAAATAATATACTATATACTAAATTTCACCAAAACAAAATAACTCCAAAATCTCACTCCAAAAATTTCACTCCAAAATCTCACTCCAACACTCCACTCCAATACTCCACTCCAACACTCCACTCCATAAAATACATTATGCCAATTATTAAGGTGAAGTAAGTTGGCTTCTTATCTTAAAACTTGCACTGATGACTTCAAAAAGCAAGTATATCAAAAATGTCAATGAGCACACTGCCAAACAGATATCCCATTGATCTTGTAATATCAATGGTTCTTCCAGACATTTTCAAGGTGAAACAAGGGCAAAAGACAACATTATATTATGCGTTGTTAATTTATATTTATTTGCATTTTATTTCTAGCAATTATCTTCGTTTCTACAGAACACATGAAGAGTATAATTAGCTCATTATTGGTTAGTTAGACAACACTCTTCCTGATAACGAGGGGCACCTGTGCTAAATTACGACGAAAATTAGGGACTTCAGTACAAGTTATACTTGTTCTTGCATGTAAATAGCTGAAATGTTGGTACACTACAAATAATATGCCACCGTTGTTTGATTCGGATATTGACCGCACTCTAAACCCCAAGGTTTATAATATTGTAAACCAATGAAGCAAGAGTGCAAACGCTGAAATGTTTCCCTACTTTACAGATCATGATTGAATGTATCTTGAAAATCTTTAAGATCAAGGTCATACTACAAGTATTAAATCAACATTAATTAAATTATCATTGATCCATGAAAATTAAACAAGGTCGATGAACCCTACCACCTTACAATTTTTACATACACCAAATATTGTGGACATATTGCTAGTACGACAACCACTAAAATTGGACATTGGTCAATTAACCATGAAAATTAAAACAAAGTCAGTCAATTCCTGTCAAACGATCATGTACACCTTACAATTATCCTTACAACCTATATTGTTTATAGAATCTCAATATCTCGCCTTCTGTGATTTCTGGTCTAGGGCGAGACAAAAGTGAGGGTAAAAAAACAAAGGTAGTGTGTTAGTTTGGTTACGATATACAGCAAATTAAATATTGCCTACAAGATGCGAAGTTCAATAAAAGGCTTGTTATAATCTAAATTATCTAGCTTTCTGTGATTTCTAATCGAAAGGTGTTACAAAATGTAGAGATGGCCAAGCACGAAGGTGGTGTATTGATTTGGTTACTAGTTCAACAAATCAAATATAGGCTAAAGTAATATCAAGATACGAAGATTATTAAATGGAGTGTCTATTCGTCCGGTTAGCGGGACCAAAAGTTTAAAATCTCTATTTGTTAAAGGTTTGTATTAACAAAAAATATCTGTGTGCGTGTGGGGGGGGGGGGGGGGGCTCTATTGTCTGCTCGTGACATTATATCATCAGGAAGATTTTTTTTAGCAACAGAGAAACATTGTAGGACTGCTCATACAGAAATTTAGATTAAACCGTCTTTTCACAGTTACCTATCCATATAATCTGCAATTTTACGCAACATTAGGAGTTGAAAAGAACATAATAATTTCAACAACTGTTATTAAAATATGACAGGTAACAAATCATTATGTAATACCAAGATCTTCTTAAGTGATTTTTGTGAGGTATAATTTACCAAATATTTTGTTCAATTGTTTTTTATGTAGTCTCTTTAACAGCCATATTCAATAAATCATTATAAATCGTTATACAATACCAAGGTCTTCTTAAGAAAAGTGAGGTTTTTGTGATATTATTATTCAAAATGTTTGGTTCGTTTCTTTTTTTACTGATCTTTTATCTCACAGATTGCTGAGGAATTAGTGCATTATCTGTGTTCAAACACCGCCATTTATCATTGACGTCAACTAAAATGGTTTAATGCGGTTCAATATGCGTATACAGTGTTGAAAACAAGCCAAACTGAATACATGTTTCTGTTTGAAATTTCCGGGGGTTTTATGAAGTTTTTTCGTTTTAAAATTGTTATATTTGTACATATATATCCGTATAATCCGCTAAACATGACTTGTGTTCAGATTTATACAGTATAGGTGTTCATCTACAAATGTATATATATGGTCACGTCATTCTCGTTATACCGCAAAATAAAATCCAAGAGATGACTTCATATAGACGCAAAACATAAAATGATTTATAGCAAGACTTCCATTTGAACTCCTTTTTATTTTCAAAGGGAGGTCTTTCAAAATCATCTTAATTGATACATATGAGAATTAATTATATATAACACGTTTGAAATGAAGACACGTGTATATATAAGAATAAGACAATTTGGCGAGAATACTGCACCATGTATTATAAGACGACAGCCTGTTTTGCTTGTCAAATAGTTCAACAAGTCATGAAAACGAGCTAATAAGCATTATCATTGGTATCAATGAGTAACTGGGATCCTTATATGTCTATTTATCATATTTATAAAGACCCCCAACAAAATATGACTCTGTAACATGCCATACTTATAGACTCCCTAAAAAAATATGGCCCTGCAACAGGCCATCTTTATAGACTCATCACAAAATATTGCCCTGCAACAAGCAATAATAATAGATTCCCAACAGGGTTGTTACAATGGTTCCTACGCATTAACACATGTATATGATGAGTTATACTCTACACGTGGATTAAACGTCTCATTCCAACCGGTTGTTACTGCGTATTTATACATCCGGCATGCCAAACGGGCGATCCTTTTAGCAAGGTTTTTACTTCCGGATGGCAAAAGTTCAGATTGTCATCTCGATGGTCATATTTATTACAATAGTCCATCCTTGGGGTAAAACATGTGTAATAAATGGATATATTTGGATTTTAAAAAAGAGGTTATTTGAATTTCTCGTAATAAAATGTTACTTTATCCTCAAAAATAAGAATTAAAACTTTAATAGCTTAAACATAAATGTATATCATTTTCCAAAATGAAATACATATATAATATACAACAACAAAATTTTAAATGTTGATCAAGTGATATAATTTAAAGGTAACCTTACCAGGGTAGCCACTCGTCAGTGTGCTCCTTTATAACCGTGCTTTCCACAGTAAATAAATATTATTATATCGTGTCTTCAATTTAAATCAAATTTTAAAAGGAAAGGCTCAATAAATAGATTAAGTTTCAATCTTTGACGCATGACTGTACTGACGAAGACTTCTTATTTATAATTTCACTGATTTTACAGAGTGTCTTTTGTATTGGGTCGGTTTATAAACTTCGAGTGGAAACACCCACTGATAGGACTTGCATCAGCGTTAAATGTCAAAAGTGTATATGAGTATGGGTTATTTCAGGTAAAATATTAGATACATCTTCTTGTGTATACTAAATAGATGGGCATTGGCCTTGCTTCGTTCCATTTGTAGTATGTATAGGACTAACCACCCGATACATTAATTTCCATATGGCTCTCATTGATCTACATTTTTGGTTTATGTCGTCTATGATATGTAATATTTACCACTTGACATTAATTAAGTAACCGATACTTAATTTTGGCAAATAATGGCCTTGAATGTTTCAACTTTATCAAACAATATCAAACAGGTCACGGTTTAATTTAGTTTTCCATATTGAAAAATAATCTCCATACAAGTATAAAAATACGACGATGTTGTGCAAACTTGGAACATTAAAGCTTACTGGTATATAAACTTAGGTCGCTGCAAAATAGGACCAAAATTGATCTGTCACCAAAAAAATCAAATTTTGAATCACGAGAAATAAAAACCTTCTCGGTCAGTGATGACAGTCAAAGTTGTGTATGCTTAAAAACTGTACTAAATTATTCGAAAATCAGCGGACCAGAATTGACGACATTAAGAATGCATAATTACGGAGTCATATAACTTCGTAATTTATAATGCGTAGTGCCAAAAATAACTTATATTGTATAAATATAGTAATACTATATACACATGCATAGGGAAAGGTGTAGTCTTTTTGCCTGATTAACTATACCTAAAAATCTAAGGGTCGATTAAAATCCTTAGCGAACCTACTCCTTTATGACATTTTAGTATACTGACTATTTAACAAATACCATAATATATATAGTAATCCTGACCGTGAGAGTTGACCCTCAAATGTCTATACTGAGGCTATAACATAAAACTTTCAAGTTTTTATCTAGTAACAATGGTATACAGTATAACATGAATATAATCAAAAGTCCATTTCTAGTACTATTTAATTTCTTTTTTTTATATTTTTCCTTTGTGTTTTTAGCGCCACATTTGTGCACTGCTTTTTGGGCTATTTCGTGGGTCGGGCGGTTTTTATTGGCGGTGGGAGGCAGAGTGCCCGGAGAAAACCATAGACATTCAAACTGACAATATTAGTAAAAAAAGATTGGAGTCGAGTGCACCAACACGAGCGGGGTTCGAACTCACAACCTCAGTGTTGACTGGCTACTGATTACAGTAGTAACTACTTAGAACACTCGGCCACCGAGGCCCCAATTTCTAGTAATGTAATGGAATCCTGGTATAATATAAGATACATATGTTGGGAGATCTTGCAAAGCCGGCAAGTCACTATAGTGAAAAAAGGCAAGTCAACAAAGTGATAAACGGCTAGTCAGTGATAAACGGCTAGTCAACAAAGTGAAAAACGGCAATTCAACAAAGTGAAAAACGGCAAGTAAACAAAGTGAAAAACGACAAGTCAAAAAAGTGAAAACCGACAAGTCAACAAAGTGAAAAACGGCAATTCAACAAAGTGAAAAACGGCAATTCAACAACAAGGAGTCAAAGACTTAGAGATTTTAAGTAACGCTTGTTTTGGACGACTGTTTAGCTATACATGTATATCTTCGCGGTCAATTTCCCCGGTGATTGGTATTAATTACTTTCTAATTAAAAGGCTAATCTACGTAAAACCATGGTGGGACATTTTATAAATTACTATTTATATTATATTCTATTACGTTGCAAATTAAAAAAAATATTCCTAGAATAAAAGATAGATATGTAAATGTAAATGTTATAAACATTTTATAATCAGTTTATTCATTTACCACGAAGACTTAAACATAAACAAAGTAAGAAACATACAAAGAGACAAAAAAGACAAACAAATGATTGCAATCATGTTCTAACACACCATAAAAGATTAAATTTACACCTACTTGTGCAACAGATCGCATAATATATAATGTTCACATTTTTCTACATTGCATATCTATTGTTATATACAAAAATACACAAATACGTTGTTGATTAATTAGTCTTTGTCTGTTTTATCTTATTATACAATTTTGATAAATATATTCAAAGTTATTTCATATATGTTTGATCAGCTATGCAGTAAGTAATGTTTTATCAATGATGACCTTTAATTGAATTTAAATTAGTGTACCCTAGGCAGTACATACATACAAAATAATCGCAGGTGATATCGCTCACATGTGTATCTATCTATAGGTACAAAATAGGTTCAGTTCATATTTTGATCTGATAGTAAAATAATATTTATATAAGGTTTATGATCGAAATATGAGTAGCCGTCAAGGTTAATTCAACAATCATAAAATTTAATATTTCACAAGTAAAACTAAATTCCATTGTAATATTTAGAATATATACACTTACATATCCATGAACATAATAATTCTCACTGGACGTTAAGCAAACATCAATCAATCAATTAATATCATTCTTATTAAACGGGGATCAAAGAAAATAAAGAAAACATTTCATAAGTTTGAAAATTAAAACCTTACTGCATTTATAAAGATGTCAGTGTATAAGAATTCTTCTTCCTGTTTTACGACCGCAATAAATCGTCTAATTATTCTGATATGTTATGCATATACATGAACATGAAATCTAAACTAATAATAAATATAAACTGTTCTTTGATTAAACAGATGAAATTTTGAACATTTGTGATCATTTATTTTTTGTCTATTTTGAATATCAGCTGGTTTTATAGTGATTTGAGAAATAAATTATTATAGACATATCTTTAGTATGTAATACATAAGAAATATAAACAAGTTTAATTGAAAACAACTTTCAAACCAATAAAAAAAATGTACATTAATAAAACTTTACCTGAATTTCGATCGCTATTTCTCATGACAGTTTTAACAAGGTGATGTGTTAAGACTTTACATCCATGTGTTTATCGGTATCCGCCCGGGAACAAATTAATTTCACGAAAACACAGTACTTATCAGAGCTCACCAATTATAATAAACAGTAACAAATCAGTAGGTATGTTGCAGCTGCACCAACTAACGTCTCCACTGAACCAGAAAAAATATTTACACACTATATGAGAGATTTATGAACCTGAATATCGACATTAAATTTTACTGTTTACAAAGTACTTGTAGTCCAGTTAAAACTATTTACATAAGTTATTTCCCCTACTTGTATCGACAGATGGTGACCTGTCTTTAACTGCCGTTATCTCAATATGTCATTGAAATTAGGGATGTACCAGTCGCAAGTATCAATATTAGAGATATATAAATCATGTGATATGCCGCTATAAAGATAAACAATCCACATAACTAGGGTGATTTATTGTACAGCAGCATATATAAAAGATCTTTATGCTTTAATAACTTTAAATTTAACAAATCTACTTTTGTTTTCTTTCGTCTGAATTGTACTTCATGAATGAAAGGCTCAGTGTTTCACTAACACAAAGTGTGAGATTAATTCATATATTTTTATATAAAGACTTCAATATAACTGTTTATAAACATATGTAAGGTCGGAAAATGATATGGGACTGTAAATTCAGAATTAAGAGTATGCCACTATAAACGATAGAAGTGAAAAGTCTGTACAATGCATACTAGTCTCCGTCAATATATATACATTGTCGGAAAATGTATGTGATTTTAGATGCAGTACAAAATCAAGGCTCGCCGAGCTAATCTCTTGCTTCATAGCTAGTACATTTTTTTCATATTTCTATTTCCCTAACATTTTACAAAATCAAAATCACTGAGCAAAATCAAAAGTTAGTGTCTTGCAATGACACCCTAGCGCTGTTACGTTTACTGTTTGAATTCCAAATTGTTGTATGAATTTAATTTAGGATTAACTTGTTTTACGTTATTTTAATACTTCCAGTAGTAATTGACATGAATACATGTAAACCTGGATCGCGTAGACTCAGATGACCGAAAAGTATGAACTGTTACGCTCAATATTACCGCTCGCTCAAGGTAGAAGCAGGAAAACAGGAGACTTCATTAGCATAGGCGGATCCGGGGGGGGGGGGGGGCTGGGGTCCCGGCCCCCTTTTGTGGGAAAAATTTGGTTGATTATATAGGGAAGCATTAAAGCATGACTGGAGTGGGCACCCCCTTAGGAAAAGTTCTGGATCCGCCACTGATTAGTAAATGTACAAATAAAGCAAACAGTCATGTGTATACCTTTCCTTTGTGAAAAAGTTGGCAGAACTTGTTACTTCCAAGACAGGAATGAAACAAACGAATACATAGAAATGCACGAATGAAGTCGTTATTCTATACCCCACTATCAATTCTTAAGGTACATTTCAAATACTAGCCGACTTCCAGAAGTGAGACTTATGAGATAACAGTATTGGATGTTCTACTTTTGTGGGCATTAGTTAACAGTCTTGTGATCCTATACCTCTATTTTAAAGGCTACATGTATATGCACTGCCTCCCCCGCCCGGTGCCTTACATTCTTAAATGCAGACAAATGCAATCATTACCAAGCAGAAACAAGTGTTGGCTGTTTAAGTCAGACTTGTCAGAATTGGGAATTACGGGTTATAGTATATTGATTTACTACCATGCTTTAGTCTGCTGTAGACACGTAAGAATGTATGTAGAAAGTCTGAAGAAATTATGTAATGCGAGAAAAGATAAATGTTTCTGTTTGATGGTGAATGTAATTAATGGAGAATATTGTTGAACCTTGTTGAAAAAAAAGTTCTAACATAAACCTGACAACAGTATATCTATATGTCAATATAAATGTTCCTGCATAAACCTTACAAATATTTTTAAACTAATAATATAAACTACCTTTGAACAATTTAAAATGAAATAATTCATAATCATAAAAGCTGCAGAGTGATGCAAACATCGTCTTTATATGAAATCCTAGCGTAGTATTCTCAATCACTATATCACACTTTGTATTTGACTTGTACAGTAAATTTATAAACAATAAGTAAAATAAAATAATACAAGTACTTACTAGTATATGAAACTAAGTCATGATCATAATTGGTCTTAAAAACTTTTTCGACAACTGGATCAAATTGCTAGATACATCATGGAAGTATTATATTTACTTCAATGGATACGTAAAGTGGATATACTTGGACGAAACTCGGGTAAAAGGAAATCCAATTTGTAACATAAATCACTACCAGTTATCCATCAAATGATTACTTTGATCAAATAAAATACATTTTATATTTACATATGTTTACATTCCATTAAAACCGACATATGATACACTGCAACATGAACGAAACACAAATATAATATATCTATGAGGAACATATTAATAATTCGTTATGATTATACCATAACATAATGGTAATCAGACTCGATACATTTACATGCAGTAATTGCACATTTGATGAAAACTCTTACCTACACAAGTGTCAACAGACAAACAAATGTGTCTGAATGATTGATAGGTAGATCTGTTAGAAATGGGTTAAACACATGTACATGTCAAGTTACGGGCTATATAATGCGTGTTTATACTACAGAAACATTTGAACCCGGTATTTCCTTATGTCTGAATCAATGTGACTGTTCCTTGAACAGTGGACGTTATTGACCAAGTGTTTATATGGATTTTTTTACTAACCTTGGATTTTAGTAAAAATGTTTAAATAACGAAGTTTTCACACACACAAATGTCTTAAACGATAACTTGTGTTTCATTTTATCTCTCTCTCCCTTTTTACGGAATATTTGGTTATCTTCAATTTTGTAACTACCATCGATAATCTTCTTTCAAACTTAATGTAATTCTAAACAAATGTTATTATTAATTCGGCCTTCTTTTACATCAGGTGATTAAGTTTCTTTTTCAAAGAACTAGAGCTACTTTTCAATAAGAAGAATCAACTTATAACTTTTAGCTCATACTGGTTATTTCTAAAAATGACTATTCACATAATGATTATGCGTGTTTATTACTGAAGAAATTTAGAATTTAGAATATGTCGTATTTTAGGGAAGTAGAGTATTTGAGTTTGGACGTATTCAGGATGATAAGAAATTTTCCAAACTCAACAAGCAGATTCTTCAAATTGCGTAGAACGAGATTAAGGGTTGAAATTTCTGGACTTGCCTATTTCAAATATAGGCTTCCCATAATCTTAATATATCTTTATTTACGCGTCCGTTTTCCATTAGCTTTGGCCATGAAAAACAATACATGTAGCCCCATAAAGGGATCATGGATCCCTTTCCCATCCCCTTTAGATCTGCCTATGTCACACTAACAATAGAAATGTTCATCCTATTTTCCATGCATAGGTATTTTTGTAATTGTATATAATTAACATAAACCACTTAAAGGTTCGTTGTTATCCATTGATATCTTTATCTATCAACAGTCGATGTATATCAGTAGATAAAATAACAGATTAAGTCAAAGTATACGGCAAATACATTAATGTTTGATTTGTAAAGTTAATTAAACGGAAAGTGCCTCTCAGGTGGTAGTTAACAGAAGGTCGTATAGGTCAAATACTGCTCTTCTACTTTCAAATAAAGAATCATACCAGTTACTTCAAATCTAACAATATGTACAGATACATGATGATGGTGTCTAGCTCAAAATGAACACTAAATAAGGCCGTTAGTTTTCTCGTTTGAATTGTTTTACATTGTCATTTCGGAGCCTTTTAAATATGTAGACTAGTATGGGCTTTGCTCATTGTTGAAGGCAGTACAGAGACCTATAGTTGTTAATTTCTGTGTCATTTTGGTCTCTTGTGAAGAGTTGTCTCATTTGCAATCATACCACATCTTCTTATTTCATATATACTATACGTATTTGTACAATAAATTCTTCCTCGTCAAGTGATGACATAGATACAATCTACATAATATATGTACCCTCTCAATATTGTATGTTGTCATCACCCTATGAATAATTTAGATTGAAAGTTATCATCAAACTGCATTTACATTATGGTATAATCTGTTCAATATCTAAATTGTTAAAGAGTAGATGAAAAATAAGTGCACATCTCTCAGCCATATGTCGATCGTATCAAAGAAGTAATATTTTCTTTGACTATCATAAGTACAGCTGTGATGCATATATAAGTAGTTCCAATAATAAATTATCTAAGTGCATATGTTAAGGTGCTACGTAAATTGACATTCAAAACTATTTGGTCCGAGAACACAATTATTTCGTAGTGCATTTCTTTTAGAACATAAATGAAAATAAAAAAAAATCCCACCTGCGCTTTCTCAAAGAAATTTTTACAGTGTGTTGTACTACTTTTGGGACAAGTTACATCAAAATTATAGAAAACTTCATCGGCTCTAACTCAAAATATGGACAATTCTATGTTTAGGGCGTTTTGAAATCTTTTGACAGCTTCCGAAGTGCTAATTTTTAACCTTTTTCAGCTGGACCAAATCACTACTTTCCTTTAAAATTCTGGACCCAAATTTTTTTACAGTGTAATTTCACCCCCTACTTGCAATTTGAGGCATTAAACATGGAGAAATAAATTTGGAAGGGGTATAAAAATTAATGGCAAGTAACCCACTGTCAACACTAGGGACGACAATTGTGGTCTCGGACCATTTGTCCGCTTATTTGTAATACATGTAAGCGAAGAAGGAAATATCTACCGCATAGGGTTCCAATGCAAAGATAAACATAAAGATACATGCTATAAGATTTTTTAGACATGTCAAGACAAAAGGTATTTGAAAACTCTTATAAATATCCAATCATGACTATGTCCCGGGACTACGATGTAGGAAATTCCGATCTAGCATCCATTTGATATGAGAGGATTGGCCTTGTATAAAATATTAAATCAGGGCTTTTTATGGGAATATAAAGTAGTTGAGGTTTGTGTTTGGGGAACGTCGATCTATGATTCATTTAAAGGCAATGCAAGAAGCTGGGCTCTGTAAATTTTCAATAAGGCTTTATATAGGATTCTAGAATAGATGCTGCTCTAGTTTGAGGACCGCATACAGGAAGTGTGACCCTGTATATCTAATCTAAGCAAGATTGAGGACCACTGATTTATGCTTCACTATAAACCAACCCAAGAGGTAAGGCCCCGTAAATATCCAATCAAGGTTTAACCATATTAGACCGAACCTGCATAGTCAATATAGTTCAAGTCAGTTACATATGTATCATGTTCTGTCACAGTTTACTATAGCTTTTAACTTTTCAGATTATTCAAGTTTTCAAATGAACGATTGTTACATAGCGTAGTATCAGATCGACTTAGGATAAAGTTATTATTCAGATACTTACTAGAAAATGTTTCTCAATCAAAAGAAGAGAAAATTGAACCAGATAGGTCAAAAGTTTATACAACTGTGTATAAGATCACTAACCAAACAACTAATTATTTTAAGGTTGTTATTGATATGTTTTTCGGTCATATGAATATATTTGGTAGAAATCAATTGAAGATAAAGCCTTTCGCCTCTTAGAAAATATTTTCGGAAACTCCTCCACTGAAATAAGAATGACTGGATTCCAAAACTTTAATAATGGAGCATATTGAAAAACCTTGCAATTAAAAAGTAAGAGGAGGCAGTTGTCTTATTTACCTAATTTATAATAACAGCCCTGTCACTACTAAAATTGAAAAAAAAACATCACAAAACGTGTCATAAATATTATATTTTTTTTTATCAGTTTAATGCATTTCTCAATAAAGAAATGATTTTCTACAAATAAAATGAAATGCTTTTATAAAATTCTACTTACTGGAATCGATTCTAAAGAAGTTATTCCTGTTGATGTCTATTGAATCCGTCCTGAAAAAGCTATCCTTACTTGAATCAGTCCAGATGAAAGCTGGTGATAAGTTTGTTCGAGTCATTCATGACGAAGGCTGGTATTAACCTTTATTGTTATAGGGATAAGAAACTTTATCTTTATACTGATGTAATTTAGCTACTGATCGCTGATATGTAAGTAA